>JAPWGK010000006.1:1200000-1563334 GCA_029641185.1 Pseudofabraea citricarpa
TCACATGTTGCTCGCCGCCCGCACGACCGCGAGAGGCAGAGCTTGATCAAGAGCGGGAATGTCTTCATCTACGAAGAGCATTCCTCTGGGATCAAGCGATGGACTGACGGCGTGCCGTGGAGTCCGAGTCGAATTCTAGGTAACTTCTTAGTCTACCGAGAACTCGAGCGCCCCTTCCCACCCGGCGAGAAGAAGAGAGCAATGAAGCGCAACAAGAGATCTCCGGGAATCACCAAGGCGCAAGATCCATACGACCGCAACAACCCCTCCAACAACTACAACTCTGCCGCGGTTTCTTCCGGCTTCGGCGGCCAGGCGGGCAGTAACACCTCCATCAGCAAAGAAACTGAGAGATCCTTGATTGGGTCTCTGGTAGATTCATACGGCTTCAAAGATGAGGGTCTGGTCAAGAAAACCGTCAGCGTCACAGTTTCGGGCGTCTCTCACCATCTTGTCTCTTACTACTCCGTCGCCGATGTCATGGCCAACAAATTTACCAACCCGTCCAAAGACCCCAGATTCGCAAACCTCCAGCCTCGACAGGATCTGATCACGAAGCAAAATTTCCGCACGCCAATCGACGAGATTGATAACATGGATTCCGCTGATCCGTCGACATATGGCAACTACGCATATCCTTCCAGAACGGGCTACGGAATGACGAACCAGAGTATTTCCCACAGGCCGATGCCTCTACCTGCGCCCATGAGCTATCCACCCGGTTCCAATCTCTACAACTATGGCATGTCATCAGGAGGTTACACCGATTCTCTACCCGCCAGTGCATCTGCCGGTAGCTACGGGAGTCAGTTTAGTCCGTCTTCCAGCATTTACCCTCCCACAAAACCCGAGCCCTACGACCACTCCGCCTACAGGCAACAGCGGTTCCACTCCGTGGCTGGTGTTGGTCCTGACAGCAGCCGCGCCCCAATGCCCGCCGTGTCGCCCAATTTCGCTCGTCGCTCATCGTCGGCATTTGAGCATGGCGGCTCTATCGACTCCGCGATATCCGGCATATCTTCAGGTTCTATAGACTCGAAGCTCTCCAGCGACTCCGGCTACATGTCTCAGAGCTACTACCCAGCCGTGAGAGAATCACCCAACCCACCACACCCGTACACCCAACAACGGTCTCTTCCCACACCAACTCAGCAGAGCTACGACAGGCCAGGTCCAGCTCCATCAGCCTATCCCCATCTCGACAATGCCGCTAGCAAAGATAACGTATGGCCGCCGATGGGAAATACCAGTACTGGTCATGGTCATTACATGACACCTCAGCAACAGTGGACCAGTACTGGCACGTCATGAAAGGTATCGTGCAACATCCAGTTGTAGCAGATAGCTTCCGTAATTCCTTCTTACTTTAAACAAGTTTTTATCATTCAGCCATGCAGAGCAAAAAGTTTAAATCGGCACGTTTGGGGTTCATGAGGCGGCGCATGGGTGGAGAATCCCGATTACGGTCATCAAGGGTCTTGGAACGGCACGGCGTTAGTGTAGCATACATCGGCATTTTGGCACGGTTATGTTCTTCTCTGAAAGAGGAGCAGTACATGGGCATGTACTCTGGGTGGAAACTTTGGAAGGAACCGGAGGTTTGGGGCGGGAATTGGAAAGGGAAAGGAAGGCAGTCATTTGCAGACGTGAGGGAAATAAAGTCACCACAATCTGGCAGGTAGCATGCCCTTTGTCTTTCTTTTTAATGTACTTGTACGAATACTGTTCATACGAACATCACGGGACTTGGGCAGGATGATAATGCTTCCACCCCAAGGCTTTTTTGTTTCCCACTCACACTTTCACTTTCGTGTTGAAATTTGGTTTTTATTTTATTTTGGCATAGGGTAGCCCGATGGTGGGAAATGTACAGCAATACTGCTGCCACTCACTGCGTCCTATTACATAGCTGCGATACTGATAGTGTATTTTGTTGAATGAACATTGAAATTAGACGCTTCGGCAGAAGAGAAGAAGAAAAAAGAACAGATTGAAAAACAAATCATCAAGCCAATCGATCGCTTCTCGGACCCTTGGCTTCTCGCCTTTTTCCCCCCTGCAATTCACAGCAACGTCACTTTGATATGCAACGCATCTTTTTGACAGGCCGCTCTATCAAATGAGAGATATATTCTATCCAATCCATCCAACAGTATGTACGTACATGCATTGTGCGTGTGCGCGCACAGCGAATCGGAAGTAGACAGGTAGGATATGCAAGACTTGATTAATGTTGGATCATAATTATTTCATATTCTAGGACTGCATATGAGAGCTCGCTCCCCCGAGAGTCGAGACGGACAACCTCACTGGTATCTTGCCTACTCTTGGTTAGAGGCCAAGAGTACCTTTGTGATACACATACAAGTAGGCTTCCTGTATGTTGCATCGAACCAGATTTTTGTAATTGACCTAAGGGTCAGTAAGCCGTATCTTGTTAACTTCTATTGGCCGAAGATCTGACGGCCGGTAACCGCTAGGCGGTAAACCCACGTGTAAGGAAGGCAAGACATGCACCTACATACTTTGAAGATATCGTTTCCCAAAGGAAATAAAAAAGGCAACCTCGGATGGACGGACGATAAAACAAAGTGCTCCGCTATGGTTAGATTGAGAGGAAGGGTGACTAAGCAAGAGGTACCTCATCTCGATCTTTAGAAGTCGACTACTTGTGTGGATACTGGATTTTTCATTGCTACCAGACTTGAGGGATGGTTGGCCGCAAGCGACGAGGCGACGCGAGGCAACCGACGCAAGGAGGCGAAAAGGGCGTCTAGATTTTTAGTTTCTTTTTTTTTTCCGCTGAAGAAACGTAAGATGCGGAGAAATGCATGCATGAATATGTGCCTATGCATTTGGGATTTCTGGTATGTGGCGGATTTCTTTTTTTGGTGATTTTTCGACAGGTAATGATGAATAGTAGATGGGCTTTTTGCCGTTTAGTAGTAAGGAAACTGAGGTAAGACATGTGATTATTAATTGATTGCACCTTTTGATCACTCTTGCATTTGCGAGCAGTCGGAGATCACAGGTCGCGACCACAATCGGAATCTGAGCCCATGTCCCCGATGGGAAATTCTCGAAATTCCGTTGGTTGTGATGGGATTCTTTGATTTTCGCGATTTGACACGATAGCCGATTTTGATTTTTGTGACACCAAATGATAGAAGGTCATACTGGCAGCTCTATCTCCCCCCTTCTTTCATCCAAGTATGATATTTCGTGCTTGATTGCATTCTTCATCACTTCCATAATTACCTCCACTTAAATGGCTGGCTGAGTTGAGATATGCTGAGATCGAGTCATGTTTTGTTGAGCCTCCTAATAGCTATGACTGCCTATAGATTTGGAATCTTCTGCCGTGGACTCGGAGGTGGTGCCATCTCCAGTGAATATGAACCCGTACGTAGGAGCGGAAGAGAACCGGACCATGTAAGGGATCGTTTTGATTCACTCTGCTGAATCATTTTTCTTCATCATCGGCGATTTGTTCGCCATTTCTCTCTGGCCTCGGAGACTTCTCTGAATTGTAGCTTGTTTGATTATTGGTGTCATGGCTGGTGGATGGTTGCATGTCTCACATGCATGTGCGGGTCGTAACGAGGTTCAAATCTTGACGCCTCTGGGACGATTGTATAAGGCCTGGGCGGTGGGATGTTATACAAGGCTAACGACAACATGGAACAAAAACCAATAACCGGATGGGTAAGACACCCTCATCCGGTCTAGCCCCTTTGCTTTTGTGCTCCGACCGATTGGAGTACCTCCTGTATGTAATTTTCTGTTTGAAATGACTTGTCACTTTCAGAGCTGGGGCGACACTGGGTTGGTTTTTCGCTTGACTCGCCTCGCCTAGCTTCTGCTGCTTGTGGTGCTTCACCGTATGAGGTTACATAATGCATGCACGCAGCTATGTCTCTATTGGGTCCAATGTGGCTTTCTGGGGTGGTTGCTGCGCGAGTATGCACATACAACCGTCAAGCCCACTCAACCACATCTTATCAGAAGTAACCATGTGCATAGACTTTCATGTAGGTAACATGAGGATGATCGAATGGCAACCGGGTTTGCACATTCTTCTTTCTTTCAGCCCAGGGAGAACCCGATAAATTGACATGTCGCAATTCCATAGGAGTCTAGAGCTAAGATGACGGAGATCGCTGATGCAGAATTGCGGGTTTTGTTGATGAAGAATAGCGGATGAGCAAAATGCAGCTCCTCAATCTGCTTGCAATCTGCATTTATCAGCTGGCCTGGGTTTATTATGTTGTACCTCCTCTTGCAGATTTCTGTGCGGTGAGGTGGATGTTCTGGCCCGGACCCTCCAAGCGAATCTGGTAAAGACGTGGACAATGCAGTCTGCAAGCCAATGCTAGGGATAGTTACGAAGTTTGATTCTTACTCGGATAACGGGTGCCGCGGCTTCGGCCTTGATTCTTTGGAAGTAAGATAACGCGCGTTCTTGGATGGTCTGGTAAAGTGGCATTGGTCACGTTGGAATTGGGCCTTGACTTGCATTTTCGGGTCCAAACCGACTTAGTGCCTGGGTTGCTTTTCCTTTGTCGCAACTCGAGAAAAAGAGCTAAGATCAGCGCTGCGCTTACGGGCAGGAGACATAATTGTCTGTTCCCGGTGTTTGCAGCTGTACCGGTAACCAGTTTGAAGAGGAGATGAGATGGACGGGACGTCGTCCCTGGGGAGGACGTTTAGAGTTCACCCCATTGGCGATCCTGATCGAAACTCAATCTTGCTTTCGCCTGTGAAAGAGGGGACTTAGCGGTAACTCTCCTAGCAGTGTGGGCGTGGACTAGGTAGTCGGCGGGTAAGGGAAGGGGAGGGGTTCTTCTGTCATGGATTTTTAGGTTGTTGGGAATTGTGCTGGCGGGAATAAGAGTTTCGAGAGGGCTGGACTGTAGATCTGGTAAGGCAGGCTCCCGACCCGGGGTTGGTTGGCGGTGGCGCATCGAGGATAACTGATATGCGTGCAGGTGAGGGGCACGGCGGTGGATACCGGTTCGATGACAGCATGGGACCTGGTCTAGTGTGGTTGAAGTGATAAGTGATGCTGAACAGGCATGGCAAGGCATGCCATGCCATGCGTGGCGTCTGTGATCTGCGGGGAGCGAGACAGACACAAGCAGGAGGTCATGATGACTGCATGAAGACCATGGTCTAGACGATCGAGATATCCAAGGGTGCGAGGATGCTTAGGCCCGGTACTGGTAACCTGGCTTCCGGAGCAGAAGCAGGTGCCGAGAGACGGTGTCGTGAGATGTTTCTGCTGCTGTTGCGGTTGCCATCCGGATGTTCAGCGGATATAGGAAGATATAAGAAAATTGCCTGAAGTAGAAAGTGATGATCACGTGATGGCGCGCATGTGCCAGGCTCGACGTGAGGCATCAACTTTAGTCCGCGTCCGTAAGCGTGTTCTCAAATGGCAACCAGGAGGCCATTACGGTAGCAAGCCGACAAGGTTAAGCTAACCTCCGCAACTACATCACATAGAAGCAACATGCAATGACTATGCTTCGACAATCCTTTGTAACGCCGTGTCTTCGGGGAGGCTTAACGGCTAGATGGAGACCAGCTCAACTGCACTCATGCAATCGTTCTTTAAAGGCTATAGCTGCCCTACCATATCAGAACAAGGCCGACTTCCGGAGTCAATCCTCTTCAAGCCACTCTCTGTTGTTGGTAACCTTGTCTTAATGTTGTTCGAGTCAAGCTAATGGCCTTCCAGACACAAATTAGCCTTTTCTCCCAGACGTCTGGATCTAACATCTAGCAAGACATACTCGACCTCCCAGCCACCAGAGAAAGATCCAAGGTATGGAGATTTTCCATTTCTACCTGGCCTACCATGTCAAGCAAATGCTTCATCTCCCACCCACGCAATTGATGGACATTCAATTGGTCACGTGCGACCTCGGTCCATCTCTAGAGAGCAACAGCTCTTTGAGAACCAGCGCTGATCCTACCATGGCATAGACCCACTCCAAAAAGACCTCTCCTGAAGGCCTTGACTCAACTCACACCCCACGAGAACATATATACCATCCCTAATATTCTCACTGCTTCAAGGCTCATCGCAGCTCCAGTTATAGGTTACCTTGTTCTTCATGACCAGCATGCGTGGGCTGTTGGGTTGTTTGCGTATGCAGGAATCACGGATCTCGTGGATGGATACATTGCACGACGCTGGAATCTTCAGACAGTGGTTGGAACAGTGATTGATCCCATGGCCGATAAGACACTAATGACCATTTTGACTGTATGCCTTGCAATAAAAGGGGCTCTTCCAGGTATGGCTCTTATTTGTGAACCAAACCAATCATAGTGAACTTACTGGCCATTTGAATAGTCTGGCTTGCTGGTATCATTCTTGGTCGAGATGTGGGCTTGGCAATAGCAGCCATTTACTATCGCTGGATCTCTCTTCCTCCCCCAAAGACCTTCTCGCGCTATTGGGATTTTTCTCTCCCTTCTGCTGAGGTCCACCCCACCACCATCAGTAAATACAACACCGCATTGCAGTTGGCTCTCATTGGTGCTACTACGGCAATGCCGTTATTAAGTGTCGACGTCAGCACTGCAATGACAGCCATGCAGTAGGTTCTTTTATCGGTCTGCAAATGATACCCGACTAATCGCAACTTAGATATCTAGTAGCTACCACTACCATCTGGAGTGGAGCAAGCTATGTGTACACTAAGGATGCAGTCAAGATCTTGAACCAGAGTCAAGATCAGAAAAAGAAGCCTGGAGAGAAGGCTCTAGATGTCAAGGATAAGGATGAGCCGTTGTAATAACAGCTGTACTATATTTATTATTTTTTCTTGTTCAAACAGGGAAACGTGAATATATGTAAAATTTTAGCATAGGGGTTTTGTACCAAGGTCATGTTGTATACACCCATTTCACGGTTCTCCAGTGACCAGTGAAGATATAGTATGGATTGTTTTTATCTACGATTTCTCCTCTTTCTCTCCCTCCTTTCTTTTTTACCGTTTCCAATCCTGCTCAAAACTTAAGATGACTTCAGATGAAGTCTTCCAAAGACAGTACTCATATTTCAGTTTTCTCTTTTGCAACATCGTAAATAGCAACATATAAGATAAATACATTCAATTATTGATAATGACATTCCTAAGTACTTCTACGAGTTTGACACATGCCCAGTAGCGAGTTCGAATTCTCTAGTATCTTATAATCTATCTTTACACTCTTGAGTTTCTAAACATTTTCTAACGTAAATAAACCCTTGAGCAAATTTAACGTGGGTTTTTTTTTTTTTTTTTTGAAACTATATGCTATAGATATGGTTACAAGTAGACAAAACAGGTGGTTCAACGGCAGAAGAAAGCGCAAGATAAAGATATATATCTCAGTTAACAAGCATTATCCGAAGAGCAATGGATTTAGTGAAGAAGTTTGAAGGCAGGAAATAGCCACGCGTACTCATTAATGCATCTAATCCTACCAGTCATTGGAATATACAAACGGCAATTACATTTATCTTGACTGTTGGCTGGGCTATCTACTTCATTGATGATTGAATGTATGGAGCCTCTAACCAAATCGGCGAAGGGGAGAAAAAGAAGAGATGGGGAAAGCGGGAAGGGGAAGAAAACCAATATACACGCTTTGACAGACCACGCCCCAAAATCCTTGGTCCAGGGCCCTGATACAAATCCGTTTCCAAATGCAATTCAGAGCTCGCTTAAGTTGTACAATACACATAAGCCCCAGTAAGTTGATTTATTCAATGAGGATGCATTTAGCTCTGCGACAAGTTGTCAGAAATATTCAATTTAATTTGACCAAAACTCGGACCTGTGAGGGATATCATAGATTGAAAAAATGCGCGAATCCGTCCGCAAAAACATTCTCTGCGTCATCTAGCGCATCCTCGGCAGAGGCTTCAGATGGACTAGGTTGATCAGGTTGATCAGGTTGATCAGGAATTTGCTGCTGCAGAAGGTCCTCTTGACGATCGTCGACAGGCTGTTCCTGGGCCGGAAGTAGCTGTGCTTGCGGTTGGGGACTTTGTTGCTCTAGCATCCTTTCTGGAGACGAATCGTGCGGCGAATATGCAGGTGTTGGTAGGTAAAGAGAGTCTATGTGCTCATTTTCGCTCTGTCCAAGATACAGCGCACCACTCAAAGGAGATCCCGGTTCGTCTGGCTGTTCAGGAGCTTGCTGCGGATTCGGCTGTTGTAGGGGTTGTTGTAAGGGTTGTTGTAAGGGTTGCTGTAGGGGTTGTTTCGGGGGCTGTTGTATGTCCAAATCGTTATCGTCTGGATCTGGTGGCGGAAGTCGATCAGCTTGCGGCTCATCATGTACAAGGGGAAGTTCAGGTATCGGTGGGATGTCAAGGGGCGGACTATCCAAATTTCCCATATCTACAGCTGGCTGCACCCGGGGCTCGTATTTTGCACTGTATCTAGCCATAAGCAAATTATAAGCGAGCCTACGCGTATTCCCTCGAATTCCCAAGTTGCCTTCTACTACCACTGACAAAGCAGTCACAGATCGATCGATCGGTTTGCCGAAGTTTGCTATGAGGTCTAGCGAGAACCCGGATTTCCTGCTGATGTTACCACTGGGTCTGCCTTGAATTGTCGTTCTTGGCCCTTGTGGCAAAGTTTGCATTGGGTTTGGATTTGCTCCTTGGTTGTTGTTCGCTATCACTTGAGTCGAGCGCCGTCGGAACAAAAGTCCTGGAAATAGCGGTTGCGTAAAAGGATTGCCATAAGGGAAGATGTCCTGTGGAGGAGCAGTTGGTTCTAGTTCAATTTTGCCTGCATTTAAAGTTAATCAACGAAATGTAAGAAACGTGAAAGTTAAACACTGACGAGTAAGTTCATGCGTCTTAATGAATTCGTCTATCTCTTGCTTCTCTACTTTGCCGCGTAGTCGTGTAAACGACATCTTCACTTCTGAACAAAGTAAAAGATGTGATGAAATTTCCCAGAGAGATTTAGCAAGCTGCATCTAACGGAAGTTTACCACAGATACATCTTCACATCTTGACATATTGTACCATGATTGATATTCCTTGATGCATTCCGAACAGGAGAAAGCTTGATATAAAACTCCAAACAACACCCATTTTGCTTATAAGAGAAAACCTTTTAGGCTATTATAATAGTACAAGTAATGGTATGGTAGCGAACCACTAAACGCCAAAGCCATTTTAGCACCTTGCTTAGTATAGGCAGATATATCGTCTAGAATTACATAGTCCCCCTTTAGCGGTCATTTAGTACATGAATGAACAGAATTTCCATATACCATGCCTAGTGTGACACTGGAGATCAGATACCGGAGAACTCAGCCTTCTTCGCGGTCATCGCGTCAAAAGCAGCTACCTTAGCTGCGTCGCGGCTTTTATTTCGAACATGACTCAGTAAGGCCAGACACCCGGAAGGTGTCATTCCTTCTATTCTTCGCGCTTGCCCTACAGATTCTGGTTTGGTAATATTAAGCACGGATTTCTCGTGCGTCGAAAGACCGTGTATGGAGTTGTAGTCCAAGTTTACAGGTAGCGTGAGACTCTCGTCCTTTTGGAAAATTCTCATGGATGCCTCTTGCATCTGCACATATGGCTCATACGCTGATTCAATCCATACTCTATTTCGAACATGCGCAGAGTATTTGGTGATCTCGGGAACCTGATCGATCAGATCATCGACAGTGACGCCTGCCACGCGTAGTATTTGGAATGCGCTCCTCCTTTTAGAATCATTAGTGACCGTGAAGCCACTCTTGATCCATGTTGGAGCGCCAAAATCTTTCGCTTTGAGCGCGGTTTGGAGCTCTTCCATTTGAGTAAATTCATCAGAGAAGCTTGCCCACCGTTTGTCTCCAACCACACCTGCTGCTCGACCTTTGGCTGTGAGTCGACGGTCAGCATTGTCTGCTCTAGCACTCATCCGGTATTCGCTTCTTGATGTGAACATCCGGTATGGTTCCGAGACTCCTTTAGTAATAAGATCATCAATCATAATACCAATGTAGCCATCACTTCGGGACAGGGTCATCGGCGGCTTGGCCTGGGAGGCAAGACCGGCATTGATTCCAGCTATGATGCCTTGTGCAGCTGCTTCCTCATAACCAGTAGTACCATTAATTTGTCCCGCTAAGAAGAGCCCACTTATCGCCTTTGTCTCTAAAGTCGATTTGAGACTTCTTGGGTCGACATAATCATATTCGACGCCATAGCCTGGCTGCAGCATTGTAACATTTTCCAGTCCTTTGATGGTTTTCAGCATTTGCTCCTGTGCCTCAGCAGGAATTGTCATGGAAATTCCATTAGGGTAAATGACATCGTTGTCAAAACCCTCGGGTTCCAGCCATATTATGTGTTGATTCTTATCGGCAAAGCGGATGACTTTTGCTTCCAATGATGGACAGTATCTTGGCCCCTTCACTGTCTCTCGGATATGAATTGACTTGTCTAGATTTGCTCGAATAATGTCATGTGTGGCCTCATTTGTATAAGTCGAGTGACAATCGAGTTGATGTTCTACAGATACCTTATCATTAAGGTAGCTAAATGGCATGGGGGGGTTGTCTCCAGGCCAAGATTGGAGTTGACTGAAATCAATGGTATTCTTGGCTAGCCTAGGGGGCGTGCCGGTCTTAAGACGTCCCAGTTGGAAACCTGCATCCTTGAGCGATTTACTCAGTCCAAAGGTTGCAGCTTCACCAATTCGTCCGGAAGGGTATGCTTCCAGTCCTATGTGGATTTCGCCACCGAGGAAGGTACCCGTAGTGATCACTACATGGTTCGTGGGAATGACCTCCCCGGATTCCAGTCGAACTCCAGTTATTTTCCCTCCCGGTGCCCCTCCAACCACATTCTCGTGGGAAACAATAATGTCAGCCACGCTGCCAGGCACGATAGAGAGGTTCGGATATGCCGATCGATCAGTCAATTCTTCTTGCATGTGTTTCTTGTATAGCTCCCGATCAATCTGCAAGTGTGTATATTAGCAAAGCACTTCGAAAGGAACAACAGGCCAACATACCTGTGCGCGTGGGCCCCAAACCGCTGGTCCTTTGGTTCTGTTCAAGACTTTGAATTGCAATGCTGCCTTGTCGATTATTCTCCCGGCAACCCCATCCAGAGCATCAATTTCCCTTAACATAGTACCCTTCCCAATACCACCAAAACTCGGATTACAAGAGCATACACCTATATTATCGAGCTTCGGGGTTATGAGCGCTGTTCTTGCACCAGATCTCGCGGCGCCTGCGCATGCCTCTGCACCGGCGTGCCCACCTCCAATAACAATAACATCATAAGGCCTGGTAGGAGAGAATGATTAGCTGTTGTCGCTGTGCTCGTGAATAGACAAGGTGTACATACCTGGTATCCTCTGCTACACTGGCTAGAGTCCTCTGTTGGAAAAATTTCCGGCTTGTTAATGGTTGGAATCTACCTAGACGCAAGCAACGCGCATTGCGACTGAAGACTAACGTTTGTCTCATGCTGACATATCGGGAATTAGTATTGTGGCAAGGTGGTGGAGTTTGAAGTGGTCGTGAAATTTAATTGCGGCTCAACTGGCGACCCACTAAACTTACCTTATTCTCCGGATCTTGGCATCTCTGTCATCATCGGGTTTAATTTTAACCGGCACTTAGTAAATAAAACACCAAACGATCCAACCATCTACGAAGTATATGAAAAAGCAAACTACTATATAGATATTGAAGCAGATATTCTAAATTGTTTAATAACTTAAGATATATTCAGTTTTAACTTTTATATTGAGCACTTTTAAGACGTTCATTTCCCCCTGTAATGAAAAGAAAAAGGCAAAAAAGCAAGCAGCTTTATCACAGCTCAAAATATTATGTCAAGGAAAAGAGTAACTCCAAAAAAATAAAGTATGCGTAAGCTTGAAGGCAGAATTGTGTGAGCCAAGATTGACGTTACTATTCAGCACCATGAGAATCCTACCGAACTGGTTTGGACTGTACCCTAGACACTAGATATATTACTGTTGCCGGTAAAGCATGGACCCGTTCAAAATCATAAGTAGCATTTTCATATTAAAAGGAGTCATCCACCTCGGCGTTATCATTACATTGCATCCAGTCGCACTTAACATTATATGCTCATTATATACCATGCCGTTCACAGACGTCCCAAACACCATGCTAAGAAGACCCAGCTACCAGCCAATCCTTCAATCAACCCTCACGACGTAAAGACAAAAGAAATAATAATTTGTACTAGATCCCATTAGTGGGCAAAGCGGGAAGCGGTTTCCTTGCAATGCTAAATCCGCGAGATCTTTGTGGTCCCGGCTGCTGCTCGGGTGGAGGTGATGGCAATGATTGCGAAAGCTCTGGAGGGCTGCTAGGTTGATCCCGCAAAGGCCAGGATTCGTTGAGTAGAGGGCTTGAGAGATGTCTTTCGGGGGTATATATTTCTCCGTTCTCGCTTCTTAGGTAGCGAGGATCTGATTCAGAGTCTTCTAACGGCGGAGTTGCTATTGATGATAGCATACTTGGACGACCAACTGGAGTCCTGATTCGGGTTGGCAAAGGGTGATGAGGATCTTCTCCCACTTCAAAACCTTGACCTTCGCCTTCTTCCCACCTTTGGAAATCTTGACGTGGAGATTTGGCTGGAATTGAGATCTCGTATGGGCTGTTTGGGTCATCCATTGGATTATCTCTTCCCTCATCCATTCCACCCTGAGTATATGGCTCGTTGTCAGATCTTGAGTAGGCTGAGATGGGTGTTGGTGGTGAGTCATCACCGCTAGGAGATCTTGAGGCAAGAGATTCATCAGATCGGTTTCTCCTATGTTGAGTACCACTCCACGACCTTTCCCCTCGAAGCGATTGTACCCGACGATACTCGGGACTATTCAGTGGGCTACCCAATGGGCTTCGAAGAAAATTGGTCCTGAATTGGCTTCCAGGAAAATCGAGCTGACCTGCGCCAGATACCCTTGAAAATATCACAAGTCCAAGACAAATTAAAAGTAGACAAGCCTGCACAATGGACATGCGTTTTTGAAAGACCAGCTCATCAGCAAGAATATTCAGACGAGCACTTATCGCCAATATTTCCCTTTGAGACTCTTCCTTCTGGCTTTCGAGAGATATGACAGTCGACTGCCAAATTTCGTCATACTGTTGTCGAAAACCACGCAATTCCGCAAGCACTGTGCTGTTTAAATTTTCCAGAAATGTGGATGACTTCTGGAGTTGTTTCTTCTCTACTTTACTGAAAGCCTCTCGTAGAATTTTTGACTGCTCTTCGATGTACTTCAGCGATAAAGTCGAATTGGCCTCAAGAAGCTGGAGTCGTCGGGAGACGGCCTTGAAAAAGCTCTCCTGAATAGTTGGCAAAGACGCAGACGCGCTTGATGTACCCGTACCCTTCTGTCTGTGCGATGAAGTACTGTTTTCTGCTTTTCCGTTTCCCGAGGTAGTAGACGTTGTAGTCGGAATAGATTCGGATGAGCTGGAGCCGGATTTGGTGGTACTTTGGACCTCTGGCGATACATGAACACTAGGATGGGGGGATGCAGTGTGGCTGTTCGTGCCACTATTGCCATAAGAAGGCGATGCTGTATCAGAACCGATGGACTGCACAGGCACTTGATGTTGGCCTGAAGCTTCTGTGATATTGTCTACTCCAGGCCGCGATGCCGTCGAGTTTGGACCTTCGGCCGGCCGACAAATGTATATTGACTCATAATTAGGATTGAACAAAACCATACCAGAATTCCTGGATGGTGTTATCCCTCGATCGTCTGCACCCGTTTTCTGTTCAAGTGCGTGACTAGCATTGATGAGTTGAGTTGAATCAATATACTGTTCGGCGTGGTCCGGGACTATGGCGCCAGCAGTTTTAACCAGCTCTTCAATTGCTGCCTGAGCTTCTCTAAGCTCTTCAGTCTGGTTTTCATTTCCTATAGCTGGTTGACCAGTAGTGCTTGCCTCGTGCTCTCCATGAGAATGTGCCTCTTCTTCTTCTTCCTCCTCCTCCTCGGCTCGCTCCTCCTCTTTCCAACTCTCAATCATGCGTGTGCCATGAACTCTTATTAGGGATAGCGGGCAGTAATATTCATTTCCGTAGTGGCTCAAAAATTCTAGTCTCAGGTATCTGGCCCATATCATGGGATTTTCAATTAGAAATGCTTGTATTTCTCTTGAATTACGGGCCTCCAGAACTCCAAGATCGTGCCAATGCTTAACTGGATATCGATCGCTGACGCTGACGCGGAACGTTCGAAACATGCTGGAGAAGAATTCGTAATTACCAAGAACCAGAGTGTCTATCCAGATATCTTCCTACATTATGTTAGTCTGATAAGGTATTGCAAGACATACGAGGTCTTACCGAAAGCTCTACAATCAGGAATTTGTTTTCCGCAGCACACTCTGATAACATATAGGAGTCCTTATTTTCTACCAACACAGCTTTAGCATTCTTAGCGCCTGGGTGAGTTTTGAGAATTGTAGCTCCAGCATCAAAGGATGAATATGAGAAGCGTTCTTTGCAAGTCTTGCCGGCATCTTTGCTGCGATACTGGTCTTTTTGCCGAATGCCTCCTCGAGTATTCGAATCATTCTCATTGTCTTGTCTGGGAGTCTCTTTTGACTGTGGTACATTTTCCTTGCTTCTAAATGCCCCGAAATCCAGATCAATCTCTCCCTCGTCCCCTATAGAATCAAAATTGTTCTGGATGGTTTCTGAATCCCTTTTCTTATTCTCGGGTCCGCCAGACTTCCGATTGCCAATATTCGAATTTTGCTGTCCTGCTTTTTCTAAAGTTTGTTTCTTCCAATCTTCAAACGATAGAAACGAGGCGTCGTTGAGCTCGCCCTCACTGTCCTTCCCCAGCTCTGCATCTGAAGGTTCTGAAGGAGGGCTCGAAGAGATAGCCGTCGCAGGCTCGATGATTGAGCTGGCATGCACGGATGGCAGTTCATTAGTCGCTTTGTTTTGTACATCATCATGACCGGTCACTGTCGCTTGGGTGGCAGAAGTTGTGCTGAGATTAGCTGCAAGCTCTTGGTCGTTGGCAAAAGCGTCGGCGACTGGTGCTTGCGTCGCATATGTGGAGTGGTTCTTACTGCTCCATGAGGATTTGAGGCATAGTTGTGGCAGGGAATCGGTAATGTAATTGATTGTCCTAGCTTCGCAAGTAGGTGCCAGGTCTTTGGAATGTGAGCTGGTGGGTGAAGCTCTCGGAGCAGAAGTTATGGCCGATGCATTGGTTCGAGAGGGTAAGTCACAGAACAGCAGCAATGCTGTTATCGTAAGATGGCTGTAGTAGGTAAGTCGCATCTTGGTCTCCTCATTCTGCCAAAGAGAAAGAAAGGGAAAGCAGCGGCGAGGAGCACTGGCAAGCTCCAAGGGGTGCTTGACGTGATATATTAGGTGTGGTATATGTGCAACCGTCGACCCTAACCAATTAGAAAACAGACGGTTGCGATTAGATCATACCAAGTGGCGGGACTGAGTGGGAAACGATGATGCTATTCCGCATGCTCGTCCAGCTGGTTATGGTTGCACAGAAGCAAAGCTAGTTACGCCTCCAGTGCCAGCCAGAAAAAGCAGGACGGGAAGAGTTGCTTCTTGGTCTCTTCCTTGCTTTGCTTTGTCTTGAGAGATTGCGACAGCTTGAAGCGCCGTTGTCACCCACCATTGGCCCAAATTCCTCACCGCTTTCTGCCAGATCACCCCACCCCATGTTTTTTCGTCCCACCCCCTGATAATCACGTGATACAGACTTATTTACAGTACCTTAACATCTACTGACATCGCAGCTCTCCAATTAACGTGTGTGTAGCACTCTGTACTGGCAAATTCTCGCTCAAATGCTATATCCCTCTACCCTGGTATCTTTGGTCGTCTCATGTCCTTCAAAGCTTCTTGAGACCCAAACGCCGTGCAATAACTCCCCATCCATGCTTGACATGTTTATGGCAACTATGATGCATATGCAAAATTCGAACCACGACAGGTCAGCCAGAACTCTCTAACCACTTGGTTCGTTCCTTTGGCTCCACGTAGACTATCAAAATCCCCCGTTAGCTTGTGGCCGGTGAAAGTAGCAAACAACTTACTTGATAATCTTTTGTAAGAAGACCTTTCTCTCTGCAGTAGAGACGGTGTTGCTAGGGAAGTCTTCTGCGAGTAAAGCAGCCTCGAGCCAACTTTTAGCACGAACCTGACTAACAACAAGCTTCTTTAAAGGATCCGATAACCTATCTAACTCACTCCGCGCTGCGTTGCCGCCCACGTTATAAATGAGAGCCTTAGAAAGGAGCGGACCCAAGTACTGTAGTATATTTTGCAGTGAGGCTTTGGTCAAGCTATCCTCCGAAGTAAAAGAAACAAGGGAGCCCTATAAACAGAGTAAGCAGGTATTTCATCATTATGTCATATTCAATAATCACCCAAAATTCCGCTGCCGAAGACTTCGGCAAAAAGTCCTTTCCTGTCAGTGCTTTGAGCGTAAACATGAGCAGGTATTCGACAATGGAAGATGGTTCATAGCCAACAAAGATGTTAAGATGAGAAGGAATCAGTCGACTCATAAACTCAATTCCGTTTTGAGCTATCTCGGTATCATTCGAAGGGTCTATTCTCCGGATTAGAATTGTGCTACAATCATTCACAATGATGTACTTACCTCCTAAATTCTGTAGCAGGAGCGAGACCCAAGCTAATAGCTCGCGAACAATCCCATTCATAGGTTCGTTGATGTTCGATTTACGTGTGCTCACTAACGAGCATGCTGTGCTGATGGCTAGTCCGATTCGAGGTGTCTGCAGATCCATTTTCAAAAGAACTCGTGCCACTAGCACTGCAGGAAAAACAAATGGCCCTGGCTCATGCTCGGTGAACCCAGCACGGAAGATATTGCAAGCAGCCTCAACAATTTCGCCTTGATTTGGAAACGTATCTAGCGCTCGGACAATCATGTTTATTAGCCTCTGCTGTAGAGCGGAACCAGGACCAGAGCTCCAGAAGGAAGAAGTAGTATCAGTTTCTTCCAAATCAACCGGCACATCAGTTGGAACTTGCATACCCTTAGCAATGCTCGCCATGCATCTTAAAGAATCCGCAATAGTAGCTAAAGCCAACTCATATACGTTTCCTTGAGCAGTTGGACTTGTACCTTGTGATATTGAAATTTGGTTAGGCTGACCTGACCCAGATGAAAGAACGAGTATGCAATGCTCTATATCCGTCTCAACAAACCTTACAAGTTGTTCCACTGCACTCAGCTTTGTAGCATCTTGCGGAATTGCCTGAACTATTGAGGCTATAGCGCCCATAATCCTCTCCTTTACAAGACTGTCAATTTTGGTATTATGAGCGAACTTGCTGTATTGTTGCAAGAAACTTTCCACTCCAGGGACAAGTATTGTCCGACAAGACGCGCAAAGTGAGTATATGGAAACCGAGGCAGATGGAGCCAACCTAGGTAGTGATTCAACTGCTTTGAAAAGAAGGTCTAAAGCATCCGGCAGATACCTTGTATGTCGTTCGAAATAGTCGGGGTAACTTGCAATAAGACTCAGGAATGTCTGCCGCACCCTTGGAGGCATGTCCTTTTCTGGATCTGTAAAGAGGACAAAGATTGAAGATCCAAAAACCTTATCCAGTAGTCCGTCGCAAACTTGTTCATCGGATGAAATACAGTCGGTAAACGCATTTAGGCAGTAGATAGAGGACTCGAGTTCCGCCCAGGATTCAGTTTGGATGGATCGTAAAATCAAGTCGACAAACATGGAGAATAGTGACGAGCCAAACTGGGTATAAGATTGCTGTAACAAATCCCCCACGTCACGACGTGCATCTTTGAAAGCTGTACGCTCGGTTGAGTCCCATGAATTAAAAACATCCTTTGGCGGGAACTGGATTTTGTGCCATGAGTTTTCAATTGCTCTCATAAGATATGATAGAGCTGCCGATGTCCAAGGAGGAAGTTGTCCTTCTTCGGAATAGGAGTAGTCAATCATGGTTTCTACAAATGTTGCCCAAAACTCTAGTGCTGGAACAAAAATCTTGTCTTCTGCAATAGCATACCCTGTTGCGCCAGTGAGCCCAGCAAGATTTGAGAGAATTTGACGGGACTGTGCGTTACTCTCCACGTTTTGGACGAGATCTTGGACTGTGGCATCACCAAAAGCAATCAGGAACATGCCGAATTGGAGGGAATCGAAATCGAAATCTCCTTTAACCAGTTTTTCGTATCTTTCTTGTGCCCAAGAGCTAGTAAGTAGTGAGTACAGACTCTTTAATTCTTCATCGGTTAGGAACCGAGAGTAGTTAGATAGGACATCAGTAAAGAGTTCGATGGTAATCTCGTATAAATCGTCTTGTAAGATGCATGCCATGGCTTGTTTGGTCATGGCACGCAGTGGATCAAGTACGATTTCAGCGTCAACGAAGGCTCTGTGTGAATAGAGAACCCAGGCCTGGAACGTCAGCGAAAGACTCTTTATAATCAAAGGTTTCAAGGCGATAAGTGAATTTATGGCGTTTAAATAAATTAAGTATGATGGTTCATACGTACTTGAAAACATTTCATCGACTCCTGACGCAGCTTGGAATGGGTGGTATTCTCGCCTCCACCACCTGGCAAGTAATTTTGAATTAGCTCCACAACAGCAGCAACATTGGGCTGCAGGCGCTGATGAAAATGGTTACTAGAAGTGATAGGTCAGTACGAAATAGAATCTAAGTTGGGGAGACTGACTGTTTCATAGAATTGGAGTCCGTCTTTCCTACTTCTTCAACAAGAGCAGTAGAGAACCACAAAACAGCAAGCGCCTTCTCGACAGAAAGGTTTTTAACCAGTGTTGCTGTGTCTGGAGTAGTCTCTAGTGACTTGTAAGGAACCGCTTGGCCAGCACATAAGCAATATACCATATGTCTTATGCAATCTGTCCAGGCTGCTGAAAAGTGCATAAAGTAAGCCACCAAGACCGAGCACAGTTTTTTGACAACTAGTGGGCCACCAGGCGCTTCTATAGACCGTAATAACCGATCAAGAAGGCTAACTAGCAAGTTGCTAGCATCATCTTCACTCAAAGACTTGCTGAGAAAGTGTCAGCAGATTCTGCAAGGTCATCTTAAAGCCGAGATAAACTTACGAGTCGGTATTCAGCTTAACAATGAACGTCAGTGCCCCAAAGAACCGTATCTGTTCGTCTGGATTTCCGAGAAGACTATTTGCTAGTTGCCATCCTTCTGAAGAACGTTGAAGGGTTTGCAGGGTCTCTTGGATCTTGACAAGTTTTTGAGGCGGACCGGGCTGGTAAAGCTGCAAAACCAGCTATACCACATATTCCTGTTAGCTAACATTCTGTCCAGCTTTTTTGGCGCGCGCACTTTGAAGTGCACGAAACAAGGCCACTCGCAAGCCCCGCATGCATGCCCAGAAAACGATGCAAACAAGCTGGCAAATCACTTACTGATTCAACCTCTTGTAAAGAGGTAGGGTAGCTTATTTCATCCATGGTAGTAGGCGACGGAAAGGAAAAGAAGAAGAGCAATGGGGATGGGAGGAAATAAGGAGGGAAGAGGTTTGTTGTGTGGTGAAGATTTGCTTGGGTAGCCCGCTTGCAGGCGACGACGGGACTATGGTGAGGCTACAGAAACAAGATGTAATTCTGATGTTTCACAAAACACTATCTCGCGTGATAAGAGACGAACCACTGCAATGTCAAATGCACTATGTGCTTGTCTTCCTGTTCAGAATCTGCAGCACTGGTTGAAGTGCGCCATGGCGAGTATTCACCTGGGGCCAGTTTTGAAAGTTGAGGTGTGCATCGATTATTGAGCTTCTGCCACACCACTCCAGCAAGAACATCGGGCCGGCAAGTGGAAACATCACGTGCCATAGCTCCGAGCCTCGCACGTAGCATCAGCAAGCAGCCTTGTTGCTCCTCCTTTGATGATTTGCCCTACTTGCAGAGAGCCATACGTTCAAGATCGACCATTCCATCCTCATCTCTTCAATCCACCATAGTGTTCGTTTGATCCTAGCTTTTTTCAGGCATGTACATTCAGACTAAGTGAAGACTTTCCCTGACATAAAGTTAGTGCTAGTATACCCCTCCATCAATTCCTGGTTAATCAATGCGACTTCGACCATTCTTGAGTACATCATTCAGGAATACCCCATCAGCCCTACTCGGTCATTACAAGCCTCCCGTTGTCCGCATTTGGTTCAGGTGTTATTCCAGCAATAAAGCATCTTCTGTCGAAATGGAGACAGTTGATACCTCGTTGCGTTTGAGTGCTTTGCGAGAGTTGATGAAGAAGCACAATGTGGATGTCTATAGTATGTAAGTGGCACAGGGTGTAGCTGTAGCCGCTTTACTGACGAGCTTAGTCGTTCCTTCCGAAGACAGTCACTCTTCTGAGTACATTGCACCGTGCGACGCAAGGAGGGAGTTTATATCAGGCTTTACTGGATCTGCGGGGTGTGCTGTGATTACCCACGAGAAAGCAGCACTCGCAACCGATGGCCGATACTTCAATCAAGCCGCCAAGCAACTTGACACAAACTGGTTACTGTTGAAGCAGGGTTTACAAGACGTTCCAACATGGCAAGAGTGGTCCGCAGAGCAGTCAGAAGGAGGGAAGATAGTAGGGGTTGACCCAACTGTTATCTCCGCTCCTGACGCTCGCAAACTGGCGGAGAAAATTAAAAGGCGAGGCGGTAGGGAATTAATGGCATTAGAGGAGAACCTTGTCGACGTAGTATGGGCAGCCAGCCGCCCACCCAGGCCCAACGAGCCTGTTAAGGAACTTGGTCTAGGTTTCGCTGGCAAAGACGTCAAATCAAAGCTTGAGGACTTGCGAAAGGAGCTTGATAAGAAGAAGAGTTCTGGCTTCATTGTCTCTATGCTTGACGAGGTCGCGTGGCTATTCAACTTGAGAGGAAACGATATTCCCTACAATCCAGTTTTCTTCTCATATGCCGCAGTAACTCCCACAAGCGCGACACTCTATATTGACGGATCAAAGCTAAGTCCAGAATCCGAGAAACACCTAACTAGCAATGGAGTGTCAATTCGTCCGTATGAAATGATCTTCAATGACACCAAGGCATTGAGTGAATCTCTTGTGTCCAACAGCAGCGAGGTATCGGGCGGCGAAGGCAAAATCAAGAAGTTCCTTGTGTCAAACAAGACTTCGTGGGCTCTGAAGCGGTCTTTGGGAGGTGAGAGTAAGGCAGAGGAGGTTAGGAGTCCTATTGGGGATGCCAAAGCAGTCAAAAACGAGACTGAGCTCGAAGGAATGCGAGCATGCCATGTTCGAGATGGTGCAGCGTTGATTGAGTATTTCTCGTGGCTTGAACATCAGCTTACCATCGAGAAAGCCGAGATCGACGAGGTCGTTGCTGCTGATAAGCTCGAAGAAATGCGGTCAAAGCATAAGAACTTTGTTGGCTTATCTTTTGACACGATATCCTCAACTGGTGCTAACGCTGCGGTCATTCATTACAAACCTGAGAGAGGCAATTGCTCAGTTATTGATCCCAAGGCTGTATATCTTTGTGACTCGGGTGCACAATATTTCGACGGCACAACTGATACCACTCGAACGCTTCACTTTGGGGAGCCAACTGCAATGGAGAAGAAAGCCTATACCTTAGTATTGAAGGGCAACATAGCTCTTGATGTTGCTGTTTTCCCAAAAGGAACAAGCGGTTTTGCCTTGGACACATTGGCAAGACAATTTTTATGGGTAAGATAACTGGCTAATCAACCCTTGCAATTTCAAAGTTGATGACATTTTACAGGAAGAAGGTTTGGATTATCGTCATGGTACAGGACATGGCGTAGGGTCTTATCTGAATGTACATGAAGGTCCGATCGGCATCGGAACTCGCATTCAATACTCTGAGGTTCCTCTTGCGCCTGGAAACACGATCTCTAATGAACCAGGTTACTATGAAGATGGTTCATTTGGTATTCGAATCGAAAACATCATCATGGTTAAAGAAGTCACAACAAACCATAAATTTGGAGAGAAGCCTTACTTAGGCTTTGAGCATGTAACAATGGTTCCATATTGCCGCAAGCTGATCGATGAGAATTTGTTGACGAGAAGCGAGAAGCATTGGTTGAATGAATATCATGCAGACATCCACGCAAAAACCGAAGGCTATTTCGAAGCAGGATCTATAGCGAAGAAGTGGCTGGAGAGGGAGACACAACCAATTTGAGGAAATAAGAGCACACGAAAGCCAGAGATACATTTATTCGGTACGGGATGCATGAGAGCGAGCGGGTTGGCATTTTCTAGAATTGCATGAAAGCAGCTAATGCAAAGGTTGATCCGAATGAGAGCTTGAAGGCGACATTGTCCTGGACAGCAGAACGCAAGTCAATGCTCGTGACGTACTTCTGCATTCTGTTGTAGGGTAGCAGATTGATGCCATAACTTGATGCCACCTAATTGTCCATCAGCCTAAAATATGATCAGCGGCAGAAAATTCACTCGCCTGCACTCCAACCACCAGGAGACCAAGTAGCAAGGCCAGTGACTTGGAGAAGGTGCTCACGACTAGGCCTGCGCATAGACCTGTGCACATTAGCAAGACCTGTAGCCTGACAGCACGATTACACACCTATGATAGAGCCACTGCTAATCTGGCGGACAGCTTTTGGGTTCAGCTTTCCCTTGTATAAGACTGGGGTTTGAGCATTTCTTTTGTATGAATCGGTAGAGAGAACTGATGCAGAACTGCCCAAGGAACCCGAGTCCATGCGCATAGGCCTCTGATGGGTGAGGTGGAAGGTGGTGATGGAGAGCCCTAGACCGAGGCCAAGAGCAGGGCGGAAAAGGGGCCGCATGAGGAGAGAAGCCATTGTCAAGCGCTGGAATTGGATGAGGTGCAGATGCAAATGTGAACGTGGATGGGGATGGGTCTCAAAGTGACTTGGATTTTGCTGGTTGGTTGGGTGGATGGTGCAGTGTCAATTGGGATGATACCTACAGGAGCAGGCGGTACGGAAGTACTTTCGTACCTTGCACCCTCGACATTCGGCACGATTACGTCACTCGGTCGGGCCTTCCACCAGTTCTGGCGCTTCCCCAGGATTTTCTTTTCTCAAAGTGCAACTCTGCGCTCAGCCGGTGCTCGGGCCATGGAGGGGTAACTTCTGCGGTACTGCTCAGTGTGCTCAGGCAACCCACGACCGCCAACCCGACCCCGCCAACGTGTTCGTAAGCTTCTTTTCTTCCGTGACTGTTCTCCGCGTCTACCCGATATTCAATTAAGGTTACACATGAGCTCGAGAAATGCCGCAAGGTAGTATTTCTAGTACTTTTGCCTACATCCCAGCACGACTACTGAGGAGACGTCGGAAAGGCGTGCCATGGAGCTCGCTAGCATAACAATGGACGAATCATCGACTCTAATCCCGGTCTTGGGAGCGCCGAAATAATTTTCATTCGATCCAGAGGGTAAATGGTTAGGTAAGTCCAACCAGTCTGGTGCTCGTGCTAAGACTCATACATAGAGTAAACCTAACTTTTTTTTCTCTCTGTTCCTCATCTATCTGCTCTTTTCCTCAACACTCAAACATCCTCCTTCGTTGTAAACATTGCCTCTTCTACACATGATCAACGATACAAACAGAATGGCTTCCGAACTTCCCACCTCTGCTACCAATGGGCAAGGGTCTGCCAATGGCGGCGAGTCTAACTTCACCGTCAAGACCGGTCTGGCTCGTATGTTGAAAGGGTAAAGATCCGCTCCTCATTGACCGCCATAAAGCTCACTATGACTACAGAGGTGTTATTATGGATGTTGTCAATGCCGACCAAGTATGCCTCTCTCTTCCCCCCTTCGATCATTGTTTGGAAGATCAATGACTCATTATATGACAGGCAAGAATCGCAGAGGAGGCTGGCGCTGTGGCCGTGATGGCTCTTGAGCGTGTACCTGCAGATATTAGAGCAGAAGGTGGAGTCTCACGCATGAGTGATCCTAAGATGATCCGCGAGATCATGGCCACCGTCACCATCCCCGTTATGGCCAAGGCAAGAATCGGCCACTTTGTAGAATGCCAGGTAATTACCATTTATCTTCTTGGGATGCAACATGACTCACCAAAGATGCCAAACAGATCCTCGAAGCCATTGGCGTAGATTATATCGATGAGTCCGAGGTACTCACTCCTGCAGACCACGCACATCACGTCGAGAAGCACCCCTTCAGCGTGCCGTTTGTATGCGGATGCCGGAATCTTGGAGAGGCACTCCGCCGTATCAGCGAAGGCGCTGCCATGATCCGAACAAAGGGTGAAGCTGGAACAGGAGACGTTGTCGAAGCCGTACGACATACTCGGCAAGTAGCAGCCGACATCGCACGAGCACAATCTATGTCGGATGCCGAATTAAGAGTCTACGCAAAGGACCTGCAAGCACCTTTTGACCTGCTCAAGGAGACAGCCAAGCTTGGCAGACTTCCTGTGGTCAACTTCGCTGCAGGTGGTGTAGCTACTCCTGCGGATGCGGCCATGATGATGCAGCTTGGCTGTGATGGTGTTTTCGTTGGCTCTGGTATTTTTAAGTCGGGCGACGCGGCCAAGAGAGCAAAGGCTATTGTGCAGGCTGTCACCCACTACAAAGATGCTAAGGTCTTGGCTGCTGTTAGTGAGGATTTGGGTGAGGCTATGGTTGGACTCAATTGTGGTACCATGGACCCTAAGGATAAGATGCAAGGAAGAGGATGGTAATCATACGTTGGCAGGACAACACTAGAAAAAAAATAAAGCCTCAATAAACAATCTTCATAAAACAGAGTTCTTCCAACCGCTGAACGCCCGGAAAAGCCTAGAGATGCCTCCATAGGTCGTCTCGATACACACGTGTATTCCAAGCAAATCGGACCATTTAGCGGTTGTAAGAATCTTCAGATACAGTATCAAGCTAGCCAAACCAAATGTTTATTAATGATGCTGCCTGACCTGGAAGAATGTAACAAAATAAACCATGGCATGATTCGTTGATAGGCAACGAGCTGGTTCGGGATCGGCTTCGTCGGGAAGTTCGCAAAGAAAGAGATTCGGCGAAAACGCCGAAATGATAAGCTAGAGCAACACTCGGCCAATCACTTGCTCTCAATTCCATTAAGCTTCACATGTAGAAGAGAGGTTACAGTACAGTACTCCATTCAACTCCGCAGTACAAGGCTGCATTGTGGTTGATAACTGAGAAAAACCATGTCATTAATATACACTTTATTTCTGCACCAGTAAATTTGTCACATTTATTGCTCCGTAGCTTGCGATGGGTGTAGGTGAGGGGGAAAGCAGAAAATTTAGATGCGTTGTTCTCGGATCTAGGTTTTAGTATAGCCATCGCAGGGCTATTTCTATGGCCCTCATGGTTTCTAGTCACTTCTCATCTGACCTTATTCATTTAAGTAAAATACGATACAAAATGTATTTTTTTAAGAGGGGAGAGAGGAAGAAAAGATTATCTTTTAAAATTGAGAGCGGTACTCCGTACTGGTGGTATATATAAGTTCTATGGCGTGATTCGGATTAGTAAATTTTACCCAATCCAGGTCCTTAGATCGCCAAAGCACTTGGGCTTACAAGAGCATTCGGTTACTTGCCTAAGTACGCATTCGAAATGTTTATACATTCACTCAATCACTAAGAACCATGAACTCAAAAAGCACCTACCTCTGCCCCTGGGACTGCCGTCGGCTAGCAAGAGACGAAAATCCTGACCGCCTTCGGCCGTCTTAGTGGGGTCAAACCCAGAGGGGCTCTTGAGCTTGCGCAGTGCGCACCATCCACAAAAGTGACAAGGCTGAATCATTTATCAGAGATTCTTGTTCAACCACGCAGACGAAAAGTTTGGTATGATGATTACTATCAGTAAGCTACAGCCTTACTCTGATTAATCCATCTACGCCATGTACTGATGCCCACTTTAGAAGTACCGTGCTCCTCGGCGAACATCGGACCAGGTTTTGATGTCATTGGACTAGCTCTCTCCATATGGCTTGAAATCCAGGTTGAGGTCGCCCAGGTCGAAAGGTCTGATGCACCGTTGAACTGTGTTATCACGTACGAAGGAGAAGGCAAGGAGGATGTTCCTCTGAGTGCCGATACCAATCTCATCACCCGAACGGCCTTGTATGTTCTACGATGCCATGGTCAACGGGCCTTTCCAGCCGAGACACGAGTACACATCAAGAATCCTATACCGCTAGGTAGAGGTCTTGGATCTTCAGGATCAGCTGTTGTTGCTGGCGTTGCATTGGGCAATGAAGTAGGAAAGCTGGGTCTGTCCAAGGCGAGGATGCTGGATTACTGCCTTATGATAGGTGAGTCACCCTACGAGGGTGGGAAATAAATATTGAACTCTGCTTTAGAACGTCACCCAGATAATGTGGCTGCATCTCTGTACGGAGGATTTGTTGGCACCTATCTGAATGATTTAAGCCCGGAGGACATCGAACGAAAAGAGATTCCTCTCAGTGAAGTATTGCCCGAGCCCGCCGGAGGTGTAGATACAGGATCAAATCCACCCGAACCACCAATTGGAATTGGGCACTACATGAAATTCCCCTGGGCCAAGGAGATCAAGGCAATTGCTATCATCCCACATTTCGAAGTCGCTACAGCTGAAGCCAGGAGTGTGCTGCCATCCTCATACTCGCGAGCGGACGTGGTGTTCAACCTCCAAAGAATAGCATTACTTCCATCAGCGTTGGGAAGATCCCCTCCAGATGCGGAGCAAATTTATCTAGCAATGCAGGACAAGGTTCACCAGCCCTACAGGAAAGGTCTAATTCCAGGACTCCCGGAAATCTTGCAATCTGTCACACCTAAATCTCACCCTGGTCTCTGCGGAATCTGCTTGTCTGGAGCAGGTCCAACTATATTGGCTTTGGCAACGGAGAATTTTGACGGCATTGCAAGTGCTATCCTAGATATGTTCGCAAAGAAGAACATCAAGTGCGAGTGGAAATTACTCGAGCCTGCGCAGGACGGAACAACAGTCACGTATGACTAAAAGGATCTTTTAAGAAAACAAAATAGAAGTACAACCTATGTCGTACCTAAGATACCTATTCCTACTAGAACTACGATTTGAGCATCAAGATGATGAGTCGTCAGCACCTTGCAAAAAAGTCTTACTTCAACACTACCATTCATTTTCAACCGTGAAGCTCCTGTGCTAATACATCTGTGATGAAATTCAGAAGTGAACAGGATACATCCATCCCAAAAGTTGATCAGCCAGCACCAGAACGCCCCCTAAGTAATATTCCACAGACCAGTACAATCCATTGTGTCAAAGCGTAGCAACGAGAGCAAAATCATAACGCCTTCTCTTTAACCAAGTCCTCCCCAAGCTCCTCTTATTCGTCTCGCCAATTGTATATCCTTTTGCATGATCGTCACCCGCTTAGCATGAATTGCGCACAAATTTGCCTGTCAGACCATTAGTCGTTACTCGATTGGAAGCAAGTTGTCGCGAAAGTTGAAACTGACTTACGTCCTCAAAAAGATGAACGAGAAAGGCTTCTGATGCTTCCTGGAGCGCTTGGATTGCTTGAGATTGCCAACGCATGCTTTCTCCAGCAGGACGGAGCGTGAGAGCGATTTCACGGACCTAAAGTCTTAATCAGCCTGGGAAAGTCGCAAACCTTCAAAAACACTCACCAGTCGCGAAAAGGGGAGCTTCAGCAGGAGGAGGTCGGTGGATCTCTGGTATCTTCGAATTTCTTGCAGTGCGACCGTGCCTGGCTTATAACGTCTCTTCTTCTTCCCTGGTATGGGATCACCAGCTGTAAACAAAGGCGCGTTAGTCACAGGTTCGCCATGCGCCGGAGTACTTCAAAACCTACGCTCGACAGCACTGGCCCTCTTCTTTTTTTTGCCAGCACCCACAATCGAAGGGCGACTGGTCTTTGTCGCTGAGCCGGGAGTAGTCACAGTCTTCTTCTTCCCAAAACTCTTCCTTTTTGTACCCGGCATGATGCAAGATGGCTAAAGAGCGGCCGGAAAAGGTTCGATGGTGTTCGGAAATACCAGGCAGGGAGAATTAAAGCTTGCAGGAGCAATGCGATCAGAATCTGATAGCGCAATTGCGAAGGAAAGGAGGAGGTTGGGAGGACTCGATTCTAGGCGCGTCGAGGTACAGGCAGCATTCAAATAGAGAGCGCGCATGTAAAATCGCGTTAAGTAAGTGTTCGCGACTCGAGTAAAACGAAAAGTATAGTATTCGCAGACTGCGCAGAATTGAGAGGTATAGGATGTGGAGAGCGCGTCGCTGGAAGCTGTCGCGAATGATTGTTTTTGTCGAGGTTCAAGCTTCGTTACTTCTTTGAGAGCAACACGTTCGCTTATGTGCAGTGCTGGGAACGGCGCGCATGCAGTGTTCGCTCCAATGCTACGGGAAATCGGATACAAATGAATACCTAAGTATATATCAGGGCAGGCTACTCAGCAGTATCAATTAGCAAACATATAGACAACCTACCCAGCATTGTAGTAAGCAGGCATGGAAGGAAGCAACAAAGGCGCGAGAGCACGTGAGCGGACACTGCTACCAACTTACCAAGGGACGATCAACAGCACAAGGCGGAAGCGCGGCCGATCGATAACGCCACTCTGGCAGTTATTAGCTATGTGTCTCTCTATCTCAACATACCACCTCACTCTTTATCCTCCAATTCTGTTTGAGCTCAAGAACCTGTTTGTTCTACCCCGCAGAACACTCCTTTCCAACTCCCCTGCCCCGCAGACTTCAGCTCGCCTTATACACCGCAACGAGAGATAGCGCAGTGAGTGAATCATCAACCATGGCAGCCATGATGGGAGATGGACAGGCTGGGTTCCCACTCGAGGCCTGGTTCTGGGAGATGCCACCAGCAACAAGGCTTTGGACTACCTGCACAGTACTGATCAGTGCTCTTGTCCAATGCCAAATAATCACTCCCTTTCAGCTGTTCTACAGCTTCAGAGCCGTCTTTGCCAAGTCCCAAGTAAGCACCTTGATCCTCACAAGATGCCAGCTGCTAACAATGCCGTTAGTACTGGCGGCTTCTCACCACATTCCTTTATTTCGGACCCCTGTCTTTAGACCTGGTCTTCCATGTCTTCTTCTTGCAGCGTTACTCTAGACTCCTGGAAGAGTCAACAGGCCGGTCGCCTGCTCAGTTCTCGTGGCTCCTCCTCTACGCGACTACCTCCCTCATTTGTCTCTCCCCTCTAGTATCCATGCCGTTCTTGGGTCACCCGCTATCCTCAACGCTCGTTTACATATGGTCTAGAAGGAATCCAGACACCAGACTTAGTTTCTTGGGCTTGATGGTCTTTACTGCGCCGTATCTGCCGTGGGTGTTGATGGGGTTCAGTCTGGTTTTACATGGCACTGTTCCTAAGGATGAGATCATGGGTGTGGTTATCGGTCATGTTTGGTACTTCTTCTCGGATGTTTATCCTCCGTTGCACAATGGACATCGACCCTTTGATCCTCCAGCATGGTGGCGACGTTTGTTTGAGGGAAGACCTCAACCCGAAGAGACCGCTGACGCGATCAACAACGAATTCGCTGTGGCCGCAGCCCCAGGCCCAGAGGTAAGATAAGATTTACGAAATATTAGCCGGATTGGCGATGAGCTTGTATGTTAAGGATTGGCATATGGATGGTGCTCGGCGCTGGAGTTCAACTGGTTTGCGGGCTTTGTTTTTTTTTTTTTTTTTTTTTTCTTGAGGGAGGGTTTGAAAGTGGCAAGACTACAAGGCGTCAAAGATACCAAAGATTTTTTCATTAATGCTGTTCATTGCACACCTGTCTCTGTCTGCTGAGCGGTGTCTTCGCCGTCTTCGTCTCTTTCTTCAGTAACAGGTGCATCTGGAGCGACTGGGAAATGCAAATGTTTCCAATCCTCCAACTCTTCAATAATAGATCGTAGGCGATCTCGAATACTCTCAATAGCATAACTCCCAAGTAACAACCTTAGAGGAGGATAAGAACAATGTGCCAGCTGCCAAACGAGTTCAGCACACTTCACAGCACTTGTAGGTTGCTTATCACCTAGCCACTGCACCATCCTCTTTGCATGCAGCGCAGGTGACGTAGCATGAGAATACGGCTCACTAGCAGGTCTAATAACAAAATGTCCCCAGGTAGGTAACGACGGTGTTGTATCCCAATCTGGTTCATCTCTCCTGACCAAGCCAGGCTCTACGAGGGTAGCCTTGATATTGAAAGAATCAATCTCGTAGAGCATGGCTTCAATCAAGCCCTCCACGGCATACTTGGTTGCACAATAAGGTCCCAGGCCGGGAACTCCCAGAGCACCGGATGTAGAGCTGAAGATCAGATATCTGCCGGCGCCCTGCTCTCTAAAGTAAGGCAGCGTGAGCTGGATGATGTTCAAGGCGCCCATAAAATTCGTCTCGAACTGATTCCGCACCTCGTAATCGTCCTGGTCCTCGCACGCGCCGATGACCCCATAGCCTGAGCAGTTGGCGACGACATCGACGCGTCCAAAGTGCGAGATGGTCTTCTCCACCACAGCGCCGACGGATTCCCTCGCTCGCACGTCGCACAACGCGCCCAGGCAGTTCTCGTGCCATCCTTGCATCGACTCGATGCTGTTCTCAAAGGTCCTCCCCACCGCCGTCACGGAATCGCCATTCGTCAGGGCGTTTCTCACGATGGAGCGCCCGAGATGCCCTGTCGCTCCGAAGACGATCCAGACCAGCTGCCGCGGCGGGTTGGAAGCGCTCGGTGGATCGCACGATAGCGGGAGCTGCAGACCGAGGGCGCTGGCGGCCTTGGACTTGGTATTATTGCTGTTGCTGTTGTTGTTACTGTTGTTGTCTTGGTCAGGGGGCGACATGGTATCCTCCTCGCTGTTGCTGCGCCCATCGGTTGGTGGCCCTCCTCCTTGGGCATCCATCACCATCTCTCACTCGCACGCGCTCTCGCTCTCGCTCTCGAGCTCTCGTTTTTGTAGCCTCTCAACGGGTCATGGACTATTGCGTAGTTGGCGTTTCTGGCAAGTTCGTCATTTGTTGTTCTGCTGCCACTGCCAGTCTTGGAGGTTGCTAGGCCCCCTAGCGGGGTGCCATTATGCCATGGTGGACGTTGTGGCTCCCGAGGTGTTTTCTGGGAAAATGTCCGAGGCAGGACATGGGATGGCAGCATCGGTAACATGCATCAAATCAAGCCATGCATCATGGGGCTTTCAGGTGGGTTTGGTGGGTCGTGGGGTTACTGTATATCAGATTGCGGGGAACGGGAACAGGAACAGACGGTCAGTGTTCCTGACAGCTGCGGTACGGTGCAGTCCAGATTCCTCGACCTGTCACCCGCCTTGTTGCGTTTCGCCAGTGCACAGCTGTTGCGACCTGTGGCTCCCCATTGGTGCAGTTTGTTCGCGACGCTGCTTTTTTACTCAGGTTGTTCGGCTTGCTTTACCGAGCATAAATCTTGGATTGATGTTGATTTAGTACGTACCTAGGTACCTATCTGACTCACGTTTTTTTAATAAGAGCCAATTCGAGTTGATGTTACGCTAGCAGAGATATGTATAGGTAAATAAGCAGAGGCTTCACTTTTGAACTAAATCCCTCTCTTCTATCACAGTTCCCTATTCTCTAGACAACGAACTTTCTCGTCGACATCTCTGAGGGCTACCTACTCCGTATGGTACGACGTGCCACACAAGACATCCTGTTACAACCACAATGGCAGGAAAGGCAATCATTTTGACACGCTTTATAGTTATCTCAAATTCTCACGAGTTCGAATTCAGCCACGGTATCATCAAGCCTCTCAACTTCCAACATCCCCCAAGAGCCGACGTCCTCTTACATTGCGGGGACATGACCCACGTTGGAGGAGTTGTAGCCTTCAAGAAGTTTTTGAGAATACTCAGCAACTTCGACGCCGAGCTCAAGTTGGTTATTGCAGGGAACCACGACCTGGCTCTCGACAAAGACTGGCGACATTACGAGCGTCACCCCGAGAGAAAATACTTTAACAACCTCAAAATGCGCCATAGTTAATTAACCTCGACCTTGCTTCCGCGTAACGTAATTGGAATCAGAAGACATGGTTTCCCAAAAGGAGATGACTAGCATAAAGACAAAATGCACCCTGTTTCCTGCAAAACAAACCCTGTCAGTCAAAAGCCTGAGAATTCCACAGCGATTGGAAGTGGGATTGGATCGAGAGCAATTCTCTCGGATTGCCAGTCTCCACGATCCTGCCAAGATCCATCACGACAACCATATCAAAATCCACTAAGCTCTCTAGGCGATGAGCAACCATAAGTACAGTATGCTCTTTGAACTCATTGCGTAGAAGAACCTGCAACATCTCATCGGTCTCGGCATCAAGACTGGATAAGTCAGCGTTGTACAGAATGAAACTGACCGAATCATTAAATGTTACCTGCTTGTAGGTTCATCAAGAATCAATATGGCTCCTTTGCAAAGCATAGCTCTAGCAAAACAGAAAATCTGGCGTTGGCCATGAGACAGCCAATCCAGGTCTAATTTTGCATCCAGATCTCCTCCTTTGGCGCATATGATATCCCACAGCCGGACTTTCTGCAGACAAGTAATGATCTCAGGGTCGGTTGCTTTGCCCCACGGATCAGCATTAGAGCGGACTGAGTCAGAGAATAGGAAAGGTTCTTGCGGTAAGCAAACCATCCTTGACCGGATAGTTTGCCGTGGTAGAGTAGAGATATCAAGTCCATTCACAGTAATTGTGCCGCTGGTCAGCTCGGTTAATCGAAGGATGGTTGATAACAGGGTACTCTTTCCGCTAGGGGACCTATCAGTCTAACTTTAAAAAAAGACACAAGTGATAAAAAGCCTACCTTCCCGTTCTTCCGCATATGGCAACCTTCTGGCCATCACCTATGGAGAGTGTAAGGTCAGAGAGTACGTTGGCAGAATTATGGCTATGGACTCTTTTAGCTTTGGTAATCAAGGTTAAAACATGAGGATTGCGAGGAACTATACCTGTAGGCAGCTGAGACATTTTCGAGCTCCAAAACTCCACGGGTCGGCCAGCTTTCATTTGCTGTCTGCGTTTCTTCAGGAAGGCTTTCACATGGGGTTTCGTCAGTGAAGTTTTTCACCCTCGAGATAGCCCCTAAAGACGTCTCTAGTGAGGTCCAAAATTTGATCAAGGCTGCTAGAGAGTGCCCGAGGTTCATAATGTTCACCAAGGCGATACCTAAAAATCCGGCACTGATGTTGTCGCGTAAATTGACGGCCAGGGCAACGAGCAAAATAGCAAAGCCCGCCACGAGTAAGTCAAGCACAAGTCCAAGCCATCTCTGGATGCAGAAAAGCAGATAGAATGGTTTCTGCGACTCATCAATCAACTTGAGGTTTCTCGTGAGAAACGCTTCAGACCAGCCGAATGCTCGGATGGTTACCAAGCCAGCAAGTGACTCGATGAATTGAGAATATAATGGTGCCTTTGCTTCAATCCTAATGCAATAAGTCTCCAGACTGTAATTTTGGAATGTGGAATATACTCTAGTAGTCGGAGTTGTCTTGATGTCCTCAGATAAAACCTCTGGACTAGATACAGAATACCACCAATGATTGGCAATGCGGCAGCGGTGTACTTAACAGCAGCAACTGTTAAAGCAGCTCCTCCAATACAACTTGCGAATTCTTCAAGAACTGTCAGTTTGCAGGTCCGCAATAATAGAGAAGAGCGAACAACTTACGAAATGAAGTGTTTATCAGAGCAGCTGGTAGAGTCATATCAATTAGTCGCATATCTTGGCTGAATCTACTTGATAGTAAGTACGGGCGTATTGATATATGACTTCTACACTGACCTGTTAATGAGAGCCCCGGTTTCTATTTCCGTGAAGACGGTTAAAGGTGCCCTGTTTTTGATGTTAAAAGTCCTCCATTTACATAAGTAATGGTGTTACTTACATCATTACAGCTTTCAGCAGAGTCCAATGTAGATTCCTAGCCGATTTTGGAACAATGAAAAGAAATAGGTGACTAAACGATCAGCTTGTGCATCTTCCGATGTGACTACCCGGATTCAATGGCTTTCCAGATTTCAACTTACAGAACTCCAGATATCATAGCAATTGACTGCAAGATGCCGAACAAAGCATATAATCCAAGCCAATAGCTCAGTCGTGGTTTTGAACTGATATCTTCAGCTGCCGACCACCAATTCAGCCACAAGTCTATTTTCTCGTCAACAACATCTTTATCACAAGGGATTGTAGCACTGACATTGCACGGCCGAAAATACTGCATGCAGTGAAATGAAGCAGCAGAACAAGCCAAAGTTCCACCAGCCCATGGATTCCAAGTAGTATTTATATATCTTGATATCTCCCAATTGCCGGCTTGCGTCGTTAGTTAGGACTACGTTCTGAACAGGTCGAGTTCGAGATTCCATGTCAACATCCGAAGCTTCCTTCGTTTGATCATGCTCATTCTTCTGTCGTTGGGTTTTGATGATATGGCTAAGGTTACCAGAGCTTTTGACGTTCTCATAAGTTCCTTGGTCTAGAATGTGCCCGTTTGGGCCGAAGCCTACTACGTAATCTGCTAGTGGAAGGTGGTTCGCTACACTTGTTAGTGGGAAAAAAGTTTTGCTAAAAAGGCGTTAAACATTTGCTTACAATTCTGAGTGACCAGTATCACTGTGGTGTGGTTTTTACGAAGGAGCCCATCGTTACCAAATACTTGATTAAAGACGGCTTCTTCTGTGACGGAATCCAAACCGCTTAGAACGTCATCAAATATTGCAACTTGCTTGCGAGCATATACCGCTCTTGCTATCGCCTAAGAATATCATGGGAAATTAGAAAAGCTTTTCAATGAAGAGTGTTTGAGCTTACTAAACGTTGCTTTTGGCCTCCACTAAGTATTGTGCCGTTGCTGCCAATATCTGTTTGATCACCATGGGCAATTTGCTGGAGATCTTTTGTCAAAGCACATGCAGAAATGACTGACTGATACCAAGTCTCATCATATTCTGCTTGTCCAAGAATATTGGCTCGTAATGTACCACTTTTGATCCATGTATTTTGATCACAGAAGGCTATTTCGGCTGACTGAACAAATAAGGAGCCGTCCAAGTTGACTGTTTCGCCAAGGATCGCTTTTAGTAATGTAGATTTTCCGCATCCTGAAGGGCCCATGATAACCGTGAGTGCTGATTGGGGTATCTGCAGGTTGATGTCTCGAATGATTGGTGTATTATCTTTTGGCCATCCATAACTGCCGTCCCTGATGCTTACTCCGTAGCCATTGACTCTACCTTCTATTGTTGATTGATGGGATTGAGGATACGGGAGCAATTCAACCCCAATAGATTCTGGACTGTCATCGCTAGAAGGCGGTAGAAGAAATTGTCTGTAGTCTTTGTGTGGTTCCTCGAGGAGAAAGTCCTGGATTCTTTGAAAGCAACCAATAGTTGAATATATCTGTGGGATGGCAAAGATGACACCTGCAATTGGGTAACTCAGCAAATTAAGTACTGATAGTGATGTAAATGTACGTGTGACATTTAAAGTTCCGCCGCCCTTTGCACCAGAAATGGCGAAGATAGCAAAGGTAAGAGTTGGTGTGAGAATTATTGGGACGTTCACTACCACGGGTAACCTTTGAGTAATCATTCTACGGTCACTTGGGCTGACTTGTCTACTTACTTAGGCATGTATTAGTCGTCGATAATTTCCGAAAATGTTTTGAGAGGCCCAGCTCCTTCGTCCGCATAATTTGTATAGTGGCCAGAAATTTGTCGGTAAGGCCCAGCATTTTAACACTTCTCATTGAGCTGATAATCTCAGAAGTTGTGTTGATTCGTTTCTGAATCGCCTCAAACCAGGTCTTCTGGCGCCGTGTCACGTAGGATCCTAACTTCATTGATGAAAGTGTTGCAGCTTCATAATGACAAATATAGTTAAATTTGAATCAGAAGACAAGTTACAGGTCATGGGAAACTCACCTATAGCAATAGCAATGGGCATTACACAAGCAACTCCAAGTTCAGTACTAAGCATCCATATAGCGATGATAATCTGAATGGTATCTGCCCAAATCTCACTAACAAACTCAAAGACTTCTGCAATCCTCTCAACGTCGGTTCCCATCAGAGTCATTGCAGATGAGTCCTCGGCGTCAACTCTCTTTAGTTTGATCATCTGACTATAAATCATAGCTACAAGGCCGCCTCTCACCATCGTGATAAGGCGATATGTAAGATGTTGGTACCAAGCAGTCAGGATCTATGGCGATTAGAATTGACAGTTTAGAAATATATATTGACTTACTGCTATCCCAATGTATACAAAAGCATATGCTCCAATGAGTCCATAACCAATGTTGGAAGATTGCTCGGATGAACGAGAGTTTATGAAACTGATTGCGTCTTTGATCAAAAATGGCTGTGCCACCTTAAGGCCAACAAGTCCTAGTCTTGGAATGACAATACTAATAAAAGACCATCTGAAGCTCACTACAACAGTCCAGAGGAGAGAAAAGCGATTTTTTGGATTTCCTGCTTTCCATTAGCATACTAAACTCTAAAGTTTCTTCTATGGAATAAATACGCTTGACCCATGTCTTTTGAAGCTGCTCTAAGATTTGTGCTGAAGATAGGGCTTGGTTGATGGTATAGAGATCGCCAATTGATAAGACTGTTTTGAAGCCTTTCAAAAGTAGAGGATTGAGCCACCAAAACAGAGTCCGACTGAACGTTCCACTTCGGCTCTCCGATGCAATATGACGATATACAGAGAGTAAGTATCGTTTCTTGTTCAAATCTTCCAGAACAAGCATTATTATCTTCGCTGTGATTACGGTGATCAGAATTACCGGGATCGTATGCTTGTTGTCTAAGAGCCAATATGTTCTAGCTTGAACAATATCAAACACAACAGAGATAAGCAGATAAAGTGTGATAATAAGAGAGGGTCTAATAGACTTCTTATGCTCAAAGTGGGAAAGTAAACCCAAACCAAATGCACAAGAGAGATTTAGAGCACGGGAGGCAACTGAAAAGCGTGCACTTTGTGTAGTATTCAAGGCCAAAGCGATCAGTAGAGCCAATTGCAAGGCAGCAAGAAAAAATGTGCTGCACTGGGGGAAATCATCAGATGGTAGTTTGCTCTCAAGTGATTTGCGTACTTACAAGCTTGATAACGTGCAAGCATGTTCGTCTTACCTTGGTAGGCTTTCGCCACAGATGCAGCACCCGCAGTGGTATGGCTAGCAGGAAAACTATCGCAGGTCCAATCGACAGGATAGTTTCCTCAAATGTAACTAAATTTGTTCAAGTCAGCTTGCAAGTAGTTCTAGTTTTGATTATTCCAGACACGTACCGGTGAAGTCAAACCCGCCACGACAGAACTGTGTTGCTACAGCAGGACCGAAGGCATCATCGCTGCAAAGGGTAAGAACGTCCGACATAATGTAATGTTACACTTCAAGTATGGGTTTCTGATACGGGATATGTAGAGACGTATCGCAGGAAAGGTCATGTAAACTTGGCCATTAAGTGAGCAATTCCAAAGGAATGTACATTGGGTATACGTTTCTTACAATACGGCGGGAGCATTTGAGCTTCTTTGCAAGGGTGTGCATCTGTACTACACCTAGTTTGTAAGGTGACAATAGCCAGCTGCTATCTCCTTATCTCAACAGGGTTATGGACCGGTTGGACCAACGTTCAGTGGTCGACAGCAATAGCTTTGTCAGCAATTATGCAGTAATCACCAAATTAGATATTGAACGCAACTGATAGAGTGTCGCTGGCTGGCTTGTCAAAGGCAAATTTAATGATTTTGTATAAGTGAAAGGAATCTTTGAAAATGCAGATAGAATTTTGGGTATTTGAAAATCCAATCTCACGGGGACAAAACATGGATGTAATTGATTCTACGCTAACAATCCAAACAGAAGGCTAGTCCTCTTCCAGTACTCGTTGGCACCTTGTTCCAATCGTGACTTGGACAAAGCCTCGAGATTGGCAAGCTGGACCACTCTTCCTTCTAATTGCTGGAAATCAGTATCATTAGCCGCACTAGACGTGCCCAGACAGCAGCGTAAGAGTGATAAATCGAAGAACGCCTGGATTAATAATTCCTTCTGGTGTGCTGGATTCGCCTGCTTTACTTTGGCCTGTTGTACTTCTTCAGTCGCCTCGGCATCCTCAACATCTGCACCAGGTTTTTCTTCGCCTATTGTGGCTACATCATCCGGCTTATCACTGGCAGAGCTACTAACTTGCTTGTCTAAAGCCTCGCTCCATCTTTTTGCAATGTTTTGTTGGATGTGTTGTTTTAGCAAGACAGTTGCACTAGAACTCCATAGGTCGCTTCCAGCTGTAGCCATATCTCTAGACAGAGCATGGAGAAATTTAAACGTGCTCGGTGATGGCTGGACTGGAAGTTCCGGGGTACCCTCCCAAAGAGCCCTCCCAGCTACACGTTTCCTCGCCAAACTTTTTGAGAAACCTTCGATAGAATTTGATGAAACGCTCAAGGACAAGTGTTGGTGAAGTGAAGGGGTTATGGATAATCCGAATGCCCTCAAGGACTCGTCATTAGGTAGCGATGAGCGAATTTCTCGAAGTATCCGGATGATGTAGATGGAAATGTCGCCAATGTACGCACTCTCTTTTTGTGCTGCTAGTAGAGATACAAACTTCGCGTCTAATTCCCCAAATGATTTTTCTAGGCTCAAATGTAGGCGTTCCCTCAACATCTGGGGGTCTTCATGGCTGAGAAGTGTATCGCGGGATTCCAGGCTAAGGTCATCATCAATATCTTCCAGGTCATCGTCCCACCTCTGACTCTTTAGTTGGTCCAGAATGGTTGAAATCTCATCAATGAGATGTCGCCATGTTTGGTAACCATTTACTGCCTTTGAGACCGCATCGTTCTTCCCGTTCGTGCGAGCCAAAATACTCTGCTTGAACAACTGGGCACCGTTACTGATTTCCACTTCAAGAATTGTTCCATCCCATAAACTCTGGTTTCTATCCGTGACTCCATGCTGCCATGCTCCCAACGTACCCTCGATTTCGGTGCCGACAAGATGGAGCTTGGCAACTCTCGCTTCAAGAAGCTCAACCATACGTTGGTTGATCACTCCTCGTAAGCCGTCGAGAACGACTGATGGATCAAATCCTCGAGCTTTGCCTCCGTCCTTAATCCAGACATCCAAGGTTTTTCTCCGTAACTCAACAACAGCTTTGAAATCCACAATCCTTTGTAGTGTTTTCCCAAATCCTGCTAACAAGACTTTCGAAGCCTCTTTTGCCCAGCCCCGGAGTGTTTCTACTGCCTGGGGTCCTTCGAGGTCGTCATGTCGAACATATGGAGTGAAGTTTGAAATTTCCTCTCCAAACCATTTCTCGCACACATCCAGCCTCAGTCCCTCTAATTCCCTAATCGAACCATCTTCTAATAAGTGTTTAGACTTCAACGCAGCTAGCCCTTCCGCCAATCGTCTTGGAACTAACGCTTGTACATCCAGTAAGGTTCTTGTATAAAGCCGCAAAGCCTTAAGTATCCCATGGCCAGCGCCTTTTTCCGCATCGTCTTCAAAAGCAAGTGACATGGCAGCGCCTCGAACTTTCAAGAGGTGTCTCAGAACATCCTTTGCCCCCAAGCTTTTGGCAAGGCTATAAGCACAAAGGGCTTGAAGTAGATCCTCTCGTTCCTGGAGGTCTGTGGAATCGCCTGACTCTCCACCAACCCTTTCCAGTGTTCTGTCAATGGCCCTTAGCAGACGACCATGCAATTTGCGAACCTTCTCCCTAGCCTCATCAAGCATCTCTCTTTCCTCCTTTCTCCCATTTGAGGTGGGACCACTCAAGCCCTTTACTAATAAACGACTCAAAACATGTACTTTTGCGGCGACTACCAGATTCTTCCCTCTGCCCGTGTTGACATTGGTCGCTCCTTTCCTCAATAAACCACTAACAATGACTCCGCACATTTCCAAGACTTTCATTTTAGCTATCCAACCCATCTCTTCTCGTTGAGCCTTCATGCTGCCGTCGTATCTCTCTTTCTCCAGTCTTCCTAGACCACCAATCATTTCACCAATTATAGCACGGCCACAGCCCTTTCCGACCTTCGCGAGATTATCTTCCACTCCAGAAACATCTTCTCTCATCTGCAGTATTGTCTCGGCGGTACCGAGTAGCTGTCGGTAGCTACCGCCGACCAATATTCGTAGTCGTTCATTCTTGTCATCAAGCGCGCTTGTTAGAGACCGATGAAACTGTCGAACTTGAGGAAGTGGATGGTGGAAAGCCTCGGAGGCAGAGAGCGTAGTTGAAGGGTCTAGAGTCTTTGCAGTGGCCATTGTGAGTGTTCAAGGCTGTGGATGTTCGTGGGATTGACTCGGAGAAAATCAATTGATGGAAGAAATTCAAACACGGTATAGTTGGGCCATCACCAGCACTAATCTTAAAATTGACTCGAAAGCGGCAGCTTGCAGTTGAATGCTTATGATCTCTTGTTCGACGCTCAGGACAAATGTAGAGGAGCAATCCAACGTGGCCCGTGTTACGCACTAGTCACAAGGCTGAGAGGCGAGGCTGAACCCCAGGTCCTCGTCCTGCTCGCTTACCCCACTTTCAGGACTGACCATCCTCGCGGAATCCCCTTCCTTCTCACCTTCTACTTTCAGTCTGATCTTCAATCCCAATATTAAATGCCGGCCTCGTAATGCATTTAGGCTTTTGTGGACATTTATATAAAAGCATGCCTCATGCTGGTCAGAGGCCGTGTTCACTTGAGCCCGTAATTCTGGCCTCGCTAGCCACGAAGTGAGACTCCTCAAAGGAAAATGTTTTTCTCTCGCATCAGCATTGCGATCGCCTCAATCTTGCCGACCCAAGTGTTATTGAAGCCAGAGAGTGCATGTCCGTGATACTCGTCTTCAACTATTCGCGTATCTAACAATTGATAGTGCTTCCCTTCGTCTTCAATCCGCTTCCGCTAGGATCTATCAAACCCCAAGGATGGATCCGAGACCAAATGGAACTCATGGCAGAGGGCCTCGCCGGCCATCAATTTGAATTCTATCGTTTTGTCAAGGACAGCTCTTGGACTGGTGGAGATCAAGAATATTCTACACTAAATGAAGCCTGGCCATATTGGTTCAATGGTATAGTCCCTCTAGCTTATGGATTGGATGACGACCGATTGAAGCAACAAGTCCATCAAGCTGTGGACTATATTCTGTCGAATCAGTACGAAGATGGATGGATTGGTCCGGAAAGCACACCACAAACCAGGATGTTGTGGCCCCGAACTCTGGTTATGATGGGCCTGACACAATATCTTGAAGCCGAGCCTGATCAAATCTCATACGTTCTACCAAAAATATATAAATTCATGGAATTGGTTCATTCGATGCTAGCAGATGATTACCTGGGTTATTTAGGAAGACCAGACAGTAAATTCGACTACCACTGGGGCATCACTCGATCTCAAGATATGATTATCTCTCTTCAATGGCTCTACGATAATCACCCTCAAGGCAATGAGAATCTTCTTCTGGAAATCATGACTTTTTACAATGAAAAGGCATGGGACTGGGCATACTTTTACAGTGATGATGTATTCCCAAAGGAAGATTTAGACATCGTCCCTCCACTGAACGATGACCTATTTTGGTATTTCCATGGCGTGAACTCAGCAATGGGACTGAAAGCAGGCGCGGTAGTTCGCAGGTTAACACACAACGAGAGTTTGGCGCAAACAACTCGTAGAGGTATTGACTGGACATTCTTGTATCACGGTTCACCATCGGGGTCAATTATCGGTACGTGGCAATTCCTTTTTGGTCTAGAGAATTAGCTTAGGCGTTATAATATGTCAAAGATTCCATCGACTTCGTAAAATATGCTAATAACCAAGAAAGGCGACGAACCTTGGTCAGGATTGTCTCCTTCTAGAGGCTCTGAGCTATGTACGACTGTTGAAACAATATACTCGCTTGGCTATCTTTATCGGGCTTTTGGAGATTGGCAGTATTCTGATCGCGCCGAGTTAGCAGCTTTCAACGCTCTACCGGCAGCTGTAAGTCCGGACTGGTGGTCTCACCAATATATGAGCCAGATCAATCAGGTTTGTAGAATTTGTTATGTGCAGATGAATCAGTACTGAATTTTGCTTAGCCATATTCCCGAGATCTTGGTGACACGCCCTTCGAGAATGTAAACTCGCTGGGTCAAACCTTTGGGTTGGAGCCAGATTACCCCTGTTGCACTGTCAACCACCATCAAGGGTATTATCACCTCCTAGAAAATTCACACTGCTGACAATACCAGGTTTCCAAAGTTTCTGGCTTCGTCATATGTCAAAGTCGGCCGCCAAGGTATCGGGCATGGTATGCTGAGTCCTTCAAAACTCTCTACAATACTCGACGATGGTGCTCATATTACAATTGATTGCCAAACCACTTATCCGTTTAGCGATAAACTCACATACACCATCGAATCAACAAGCTCTTTCGACTTCTTTATTAAAGTTCCACAATGGGCAATTGAATCGGCATCTTTTGTTCAGGTCAATGATAGGACTCCTCAAAATGTCGACCCAGATGTCATGAGCGGGATGCATAGTCTATCACTTCCAGCCGGAACAACCACAATTCAGTATAGCCTCGGCACTACGACCAGGATTATTCCTCGACAGCGGGACACGGTATCAATCTACCATGGTGCTTTGCTATATGCGATTCATATCCCTTACACTGAGGAAGCCAGCAGTCCAAAAGACTACCGAACTCAAGAGCCTATCCCATCAAAATGGTTACATCCGAAAGCAAAAGATCACACTCTGACAAATACCACTTCGTGGAATTTTGCCATTGATCCAGCGACTTTGAGATTCTCTTCCAGCAATGACAGTGGGCCGTTAGCAAACCCCCTATTCGCTTCTGGGGCGCCACCGACGGAGTTTAAAGTCATGGGCTGTGAGATATCGTGGGGTATATATAAGGGTGCTCCTGCTGATCCACCCCTCCCAGAGGACAGAGAGTGCCTGGGTGAATTCCTTGAACTTACTATGATTCCTTACGGCGCCTCGAAATTGCATATGGCTGAACTGCCAACTATCAAATACCAGTAGATCTGGTGGTAGAATTTCCTCCTTTAGTTCTCCAGTTCGTGAAAAGTCTACGGTCGAGATGAGTCTATTTGACTCGCGAAACATGATTTCAAATTAAGGTTTGGGTCAACGGAGATGGAGGCAGAGGACAGAAAAGTGAAACAACAATGAAGTAGCGACTTGGTTACGAAGAGGCTGTAGTTCTTGGTAGAGAGCAACGTGGAAAAAGTGTATGAGGACAAACTGTGGGAGTACATGGATGCAGTTAGTAGGTCTGACGATTAAATCTAGCGAGAGAAGCCGACAAGTGAAGAATTTCAAAATGCAGTTTAACAACGCAGGGTTGGCAAAAACAATTGGTTTGCTTTTAACTTTTTCTGGCCTCTTTGTACAATCGTTCAAGATTTGAATTGCTCGGGATTGGTATCCGAATTCTACAAAATCAACACACCGGCACCTTATCTTTGCATCGGAACCAGATCCCGAGTGTGACTCGGAAGAGAAAAGGGGTACGCTCGCTTACATTCGGCTACATCACGTGGAGCTCCTCCCCCACTCTCGTCACTACCATGCATCGTGAGCTTCCTAGCATCGGCGGCTTTCTTACACTCTTCATCTTCTCAGTCACTTTCCAGAAACACGAAATCTCTTTCTCAAACACAAGCACCCAATTTCAAGAATCCAGAGGCCACCCAAAAGAAAATCAGGATCCAAGGAAGAAAAGAGCAAGGAGATTGATCTGTCACGCAAGGGCAGGAAAAGAAAAAGAGAAAAGGAATCATGTCGGCCCCGCTACCCCACGTTCCCAAAGCGGGAATCTGGTGCCCAGCAGTCACGCTGTACAAGGACGACCAGCTGGACCTGGACTCGCAAGCCAAATACTTTGCGTATCTGGCGAGCACTGGGCTGACGGGCCTGGTCATCCTCGGCACCAATGCGGAAGCCTTCCTCCTCACCACAGCCGAGCGAAAGGCGCTCATCTCAACGGCGCGCAAAGCAGTCGGGCCCTCGTTTCCCTTGATGGCCGGCTGCGGAGCCCATTCCACGGCGCAGACGCTGGAGAACATCAACGATGCCGCGGAAGCTGGCGCCAGCTACGTGCTCGTGCTGCCGCCGGCCTACTTCGGGAAGGCGACCACGCCCAAGGTGATCCGGAACTTCTTTGACGAGGTCGCTACGAAGAGCCCTCTGCCCGTGGTCATCTATAACTTCCCTGGCGTGTGCAACGGCGTTGATCTCGACTCGGAGATCATTGCCGAGCTCGGCAAGAAGCACAAGAACATCGTGGGTGTCAAGCTCACCTGTGGAAGCGTGGGCAAGATCACGAGACTCAATGCTTCTTTCACCCCGGACGAGTTCTCGACCTTTGGAGGACAGTCGGACTTCCTGATCGGAGGTTTGAGCGTCGGCTCTGCGGGTTGCATTGCGGCTTTCGCAAATGTCTTCCCCAAGATCGTCGTTAAGATCTATGATCTCTACAAGGCCGGTAACTACAAGGAGGCCTTGGAACTGCACGGCAAGGCAGCTGTTGCAGAGAGCTGTTGTAAGCTTGGGATCGCGGCGACCAAGTATGCGGCTGCTTTGACCAGCGGAAAAGCTGCTGGGATCGATGATATTGTGGAGAGGATGGTTCCACGGAGACCGTATGAGGCTCCCTCGGCTGACGTAAAGAAGGTTGTCGAGACTTCGTTGAAGGACTTGCTAAATGTGGAACTGGCTTTGTGATTAGATGCATAATAGAGCATAGAAAGCGTAGACCCACATCACTTCGTACAACTTTGTGCTTAACGACATGGCATTGCATTACTGCTGCGACAAGCGTATGCTGATTGGGCGGTCGCTTAATTTCCGAGGAAGTTAAAACCTAATTGTACAAGCTCCGGATTACACACTCATATCAACGCAATTCACCATGAAGACGGCGCCTATCCCCTCCACTCAAAATTCCAAACTCTGATTTATAATGGCTTTAAATTAACAAGAAAAAAAGCCATCTTTTGTAGTGAGGTTATATTATATTTCTTACGACTGAGCGGCTTAACAATTGCTACTTTGTGATTGGGAGTGTGACACGAAGACAGAGGACATTCGATGAGAAAGAGGTGTAATATATGTTGCCCCAGATCATCTGATCTGGTCTTGGGAGAAAAAAAAAAGAAAAAAAAAGAGCGATAGGGGTTCAATATATGCGGACAGAGGTGCTACGCTCAAGTCCGTGTAGCAGCCCTTCGAAGAGCCTGCTTATGAGCTTCGTTCCCTCAAGATGATACAAGGCGATAGATTATGCAACAATTATCTGATTTAGAGGAGAGAAGATACAGAAGTGGAATATTATTATAACTAAAAGTTGACAGCTACATACACAGAAATGAAGAGTGAAGTGAAGAATCATTACCAGATTTGACCAGCAGACAAAGAGACTCAACTATTCCATCTCCAACACTAGGAAGGAGTAGAAATTTCCTTCAAAGGAAGGGCTGACATGGAGGAAAAGAGTCTTCTATCTAAAAAGGGTTCGTTCATAAGAAAGAAGAGAAAAGGAAGTAATTTCCGCATGGAAAAATCCAGAAGAATCGTCGACAATCTCCAAAATCTGCCCTCTTTCGTGTCCTGGTGTCCTACGCGCGAATAGATAAATCTCCAAATGGGTATTTCGCCACCCCTCGTTCCATTTCCTTGCTTTCGCTTTCCCATTAAATACAACATACAAATTCCAAATCACAAACATCAAGAACAAATTCAAATTCTCCACCAGCGCCGCTTTGTTACGATGGTTTGGTTTGATCCATCGGGAAGGTCGTTAAATAGTCGTTAGTCGTCTCTTTGTTTCAAATTCAGATAATTCCGGATCATAAGATATTGTTTTATAAGAAGCCGCCACTTTCGTTGCCAAAAACTCCCACACTGCCTCGCCAGCCACATCTCTTGTCTCGTAAATCGGGTGACACCGGGCCAGAACCCCCACGGAGAGTCACACTGTTTCTTAGTCCGCTGCGTCCTGGAGCGTCCTCGCTAACTTCACCGGCATAGCTCATCTCACTGCTTCCTCGCTTAGAATGCTGACTTGTCGAACTGGAGCTGGCGTTTGTCTGAACTAGTAAAAGCGAGCTGGTACTGCTCAGTCTTCTTGCAAATTCGGTGAAGCTTAGTCGCTTGACGCTGTTCGACGAATTTCGCTTGTCCTTTTCTGCTGTCACAGAAAGACTGCTGTGATCACGAACTGTAGGTACGGCAGCAGTGGACATGGAACGGGAGGGTAGGGCGAGGGAATTCGGTCGCGAGTTATTGCCTGTACGTGGTCGTAAGCCGCCTGATGACTCAACGCTTCCATGGAAAGCGGACATAGCTTGCTGATTAAGAAATGGAATAGGTGGACTTCTTGGTGTGGGAGATAGTGGTCGGCTGTTTGGCGAAGATGGTGTACGCCGACCAGATATGTAATCCAACGCTCGTTGAGCGGGTGTCGGAATTACAATGCCTTCGTCTTCTAGATGCAGTCCCTCTGCGTCCTCATCGTCGTCTTCTTCAACCTCATCATAGTCAGACTCTTCGGAATCTTCTTCTAGCTCCCAACCTTGAATATTCTTCGGGTCAAGTCTTGAGCTAGAGTATCTCTGCTCTTTCTTTTCGTCTACTTCTTTCATCAGCGCCTCGAATCTAGCGATGCTACTAATTTGCTCCTCATCCTTGTCTTGGACACGGTCACTACCAGGTATGACTCTGTTCTTAAATGCTCTGTCTAATATTGTCTCTCGAGGTCCTGGTGGAGTGGAAGCAATTCCGCCGGGTGGGGCTGCGGAAGCGATGCTGTTGCTGCCTCTTGTGTGGGATGACAAAGCAGAAGAACGGCCTTGTGAAGCCCAACCATCGATAGCTTGCATATCATAGCCTACAGTCGAGGCAGGCGATGGAAGGTCAGAGGGGAGTACCGTCGTATAGTGATGCTGATGTGAAACGCTAAAGCCCATAGGAGGTTGTGAGCTGGCTTGTGACGACAGGTCTGACCGTCTTGATCTCAAGCTAGGAGAAGGGGATATCAAGGCGGATGGTCTTTCCCGTTGAGCATTTGGATAAGTGCTTACAGTCTGGTTAGAGACCGCACGCTGGTAATCTGGTCTTTGGCTTGAGCTCAAGGGACGACCGTCTCGGGAAGCGAAGGGATTGGTGAAAGTACTGAATGCAGGACTGATTGGACTGAGAACATCCTCCCTTGGAAGTAAAGATTCCATGATTGGCTTTAACGCAATCTGCCAGTCATATATGTTATAACGTTCTTCCGGAACTGTTCGAAATAAGAGGGTGTTCGCCCAGGGATCTTTCGAGGAAGTAAGACCACCAGTCCTACTTGATCTCCGCTTTCGTTGCTTGTCCGTCTCGATGTCAGGCTTCAGGTTGATCACTAGAGTAGGCACTGAAGGGCTCTGTTTCCGATGTTGCACAGATTGAACGTCGCAGGTGTCAAACGAAGAAACCGGATGTTGCGCAATAAATTCCCAATCGCCCTGGACCACTTTAGTATATTTCCATAGCCCCGCCTGTCTCTCCTTACCTTTGCCTTGTAGATAGAAACGTATAAACCGGCCGGGGTTGATTCTGAAATGTCTGCGAGACTTGGTTTGGACGACGACGCCTTTAATCCCTTGCGCGCATTTGCTATCCGTCCCATCGAGGCTGATCGTGGCAGAACGGTTTCTGGAGGGGTTGCTATGCGAGCAGCGCTGCCCAGCACAATGTAGCGAGGCTGCCAATGTTCCACGTCAGTTGGGAGACGACTCGTTGAATCCGCAGGTCTAACCTTCCAAAGTGCCCTTCCGATCAGGCTGCTGCGCTCTGGCGGCACCATCATAAAGCCCTCCATGGCGGGGAAGGTTGTTGGATTGTAGTCGAGGAAGTTTCTCCGCAGCCTCTTCTACCCGGACCCTCTCTCCAGCTCGGCGATAAAGACAGTGGTCAAGAGGTCAAAAGCGACGACAAAACATGATATCATGTACAGTACGGCATGCAGAGGTAAAGGAGCGTGGGTGGGAGGTATTTGCGAGAACTGAGGAGGAAGACTGAAGGTGGAGAGACGAAGTACGAAATTCGAGATGAGATGAGATGCGATGCGGGTTTGTATAGGGAAGATCCCGTTTGTCATAAAGAAATGCAACGAATGAAGATGCAGCTAAGATTAACCGCTAACGGAGCCACAAACGCTAAGATCCCAGGCACACCGCGCACAAGACACAAGCCTGGCAGACCGCTTCGCAGTTCGCACATCGCTCCCTGGCTACGGGGCATCGGCTTGCTGGGCACGCTGGGGGGGAGGGCAGAGGGGCGCTGGGGGCACTGGGGGCACTGGGGGCGCTGGAGACTTGCCTGCTTCAGGCATGTACAGAGGCTTCAGGGCCACCACCAACACTACGGCCAGGCACTGTGCACGCTAACCCTGCACCAACTGGCACTATCTCCCACCAACTCCCAACTCCTCCTGTTGTGCTGCTGCGGCTCGAATCTGGAAGACGGTCCAGCGTGCGGTATGACTGGAGTGGCTGAACACCACTATCGTTGTTATGGAGATGATGGGATGCTGAGATGCTGAGACGCTGAGGTGCTGTGCTGAGGTGCTGAGGTGCTGAGATGATGAGATGATGCTCCGGTAGCACAGTCTCATGTACACGACAATGCGAAGACCACAAATTAAGACACCAGGACGCATGCTTCCTGCTTCCAGCTTCCAGGGCCACCAATATTGTGTCATCGCAGCTTTCTCTTCTTACTTCTGACCGTGACCCGGCACTTTCACCCTTCATGCAAGCTCTATAAACCCCCTGGTCGATATCCCCGTCCTATCAACATCAGTCAAAATGGCCCATTCATCCATATTGATGTACCACAATCCAACCAAACAACTCTAGCGATACCCGAGCCTCTGTTCACTCCGACTGGTAATAGGCACACCACATTGCCCAAAGGCACAAAGTCAGTTTATTAAGTAGCAACCGTTCTGCTAAACTCGTTCCTCGGCAGTCGTTTCCAAGGACCAATGACATGCTGCGACGACGTCTTGATAACCCCGTCCACCTCGTCCTCATCGTCTCCCTCCCTCGCCCCCTTCTCAGGACCCTTCTGACCCTGATCGTCATAAATGCCAGACCGAAGTCCCGTCTGATCGTATCTATGCAACAAGTCCATGGTTGCTGGTACCGTAGCCCGGTACCGATTGCTCATACTTATCACACCGGTCCACGTTCCTCTTTCACAGCTCTTGTTCCGAGGGCAGCTTATCCAAATTATCCAATAGCCCGATTGTCCTCTTGGCCACCATCATGGACTTACACGTCTCGGACCTCTGCCCTGCATTAGCTCAAGACTTCTCCAGAGTAGAGCTAACCCCCTCCAAGCTCCATCGGGTTGGGAGGTCATGACATGTCGTTTACCACACCATGGTTTGCCTTTGCACATGGTAATGTTCGCAGTTGCAACAGGTCGAAGGCAGTCTTTGCAGACTCTTATCCATCAGTTCTCAGGTGTCTCTACCTTGAGAGTCTGCACATCGGCCAATCATCCACACGATAGTGCTTATCCGTGTAAACTCTAATAACCATGGACCCCCTCATCGTGCAATGGTCCCCTGGCTGCTGAGGTGCCTCCCCGTTGCTCCCCTCCCTTTCTTCCGTCCCGAAACCCCGTATTGTGTCGTTCTCCATAATTTGCGCTGGCCTTTACCGCTCGCCGCTCGTTGTCGCAGATGATGTACTGGATGAGGGTCGGTGAAGGCCGATGTGCAGATTCCAGGGGCGTGGTTACATCTCTCTCCCTCCAACGTAGGGTACGGTACCAGTTGTCATTGTGTCAAACAGTCACATCGAGCTCGTTACTGATGCCACTGCACCTGAGCCTTGAGCCCTCTTGGCCGCGGGTCCGTCTGTCGGTCGTCAGCGCTCCCTGCACGTCGTTGCAAGGGGCAGCGAATCTTGCTCGGCTCGGTTGGAGGGTCAGGGACAGTAAGCTCCATCTAGAATTCTTCTTTCGGAGTTCGGGCCACGTTGGCTTCAGGGGTTGGTCGCTGCTAGTGCAAGGCTAGTGTTTTTTCTTGTTGTTTTTGCGCCGAGGGTTGAGAATCTCGAGATTGATTGATGCTCGCTTCTTGCGGCCCGTCTCTATCCTCGACGCACCGAGTGGAGCAGAATTTAAAGTAAAAGCGGATGCCCTGGCCAGTGTAACCTCGGGGTTGCTTGTACACAGACGATACCACGATAACCACTGCCTGTCGCGCGCACAGAGAGCACCATGGCCTGGCTCTGGGATTCTGGGAAACATGGCCGACGTGGTACTGTACGGGATGGTTCCACCAGCGACGACGGATGCTATGATGATCCTCAGATCCTTCTGTCTTCTGTCGTATTGGTGACATGTTCCTTAATAATCAGCAAGGTTCGGACTACAAGGCGTAGTGGTATTGCTGGAGCCTGGAGCCTGGAGCATCATCGCTCATCGACGAAGTTGAACGAAGAGAGTCTCAACAGACGAGACGGCGTGAAGACTCTGAGCAGTGACCACTGAGTCGTCTTTGTTTTTGACTCAAGCGAGAGAGGCGTGCGCCGCCCCTGGGACTGCTTCGGTGATGGTGAGGATAGGGGCCGCTTCCTTGTAGCCTCAACAACGGAGATGAATCAACAAAGTCTACAAGGTTGCTACCAAGGACGATCTTTGCTTTGAGTTTTTTCTTCTCCAAAGGGAGGATAAGAGCAAGACCAATGAGCAATAATCTGTAGGGTATTTGAGACACTGGTAAGTACTAGCTGTAGGTCCTGTACATGTACCGTACGTACCCTCAATCCCAACTTCCCAAGTCGACAGAACTATATCGCTAACCACTTTCTTCATTGCAACACCCAGTTTGACTCTGATTCCACGGAAAATATCGAAACAATATGATAATCCTCCGGCTAATCCAAAGCTCTCTTCACGTTGTCTGTTGAAAAGCGATCAAGGCGTCTGTAGTGTAACCAGCGCTGTACCCACGTGATACGGAGCACAAAAGCCCCTCTTGAGTGACTGAGTCGTGGTGCGACGAAACACAATGCACAAAGCACATAGGCCAGAACACAAAGGCAAGCCCGCCGAGCTTGCCAATGTCTCCCAGCAACAGGTCGAAAAGTCCACGAGGTTGTCAGCAGACCCGGACCGGATTGAAAGAAGAAATCATTAACGATGATGCATGCATAAAGCGCCTCTCGAAACGGGGCTTATGCAGGGTGCGCATGCATATGTATTGTACAGTACTACTGTATGTACAGTAGTGTACAGTACAGTACAGTACAGTACAGGACATGTGCATAAGCCTCGCAGCGGAAGACACTAACCCACCACAACACGCAACTAACCAAAAGTCCCCTAAACAGAAACCCCTGAAAATGAGAACAAGAGAGAGCTTTCCGATACGGTCGATGCCAACCACCCTTTAGGACTCTTGGGCGATAAGTGGCGTTTTAAAGACCGGTGAGAGTGAACAACAGCTGCCTATTGTAACCCCGTTGCCACGTTTTTCTCATGTCTGCTTACTCTCGTCCTCTGCCTGCCTTGCTTTCCTCTCGCCTCTTTCTTCTTCTTCTCTTCTCTTCTCTGCCGGCTCCCTGCATCGAGTTCATGTAATGTAATGCGATGCGATGCACCACTACTTGCATATCCTTTTACAGTACATACATGTGTGGGTAAATCAGCTGAGATTTGCTGGTAAGAAAGCGATCAAAGCCTCAGGTCGCTGCCGCCAATGTAACTTCGTGTCCGAGTCAGTGGTTAAGGTACGAACGAGGGGAAAGGCAAGCAGAGTAAAAAAGAACGAGAGCAAGGAAAAAAAGGAAAGGAAATGGAAAGAGTTCCTCCGTGTTCCACTCCTTCTAGAACGGATGGTGCTGTACGGTGAACGATCTCCTCAGGGGCGTTCTTTCACGAGGAGCCGATGCTTGCAATGATCACTTGCTTCCCGCTGTGGAGGATGATAAGAAGAGCGCATTTTATTTCTTCATTATTCATTACTCACGAGCTGCACAAGCGCAGCCATGTCACATGATGCCCAACACATCTCTAATTCTTGCTTTCTTTTCCCGCGCTCTGCTCAGGCCTTACCAGCAGCAGCGAGTGCATGGATCAGTGCATCCATCGCATACCGCACGTCGAGTTTTCGAAACGAGGCTCATCGAGCCGATAATCTCTCTCGCCTGAGTGGCCTGATTTCTTTTCTGCCCTTGCACTGGCAATTCTCCGCACATCGCTAAAAGTTTCTCTCCTCTGCTCTGCTGTCCTGTACACTGCCGAAGCGACACGCAGCGCAGCGCAGCGCAGCACGCGACTGCTCGGATATGCCGTCATGGAATCCTTCGAGATCCTGCGGCTCCCCGGCTACCTGAACTATAGGTACCTACTCTCGCTACTGTGCTGTGCCTGCGGAGGAAGGCTACAGGAACAGTAGGTACTTCCTTGGTCTTTGACTTTTTGTGTCCTGTGCTGTGCTGTGCTGTATTATGCATGTAGCGTAAGTGCATGTGCATATATGTATGTCTTAGATGGAGGGATGGTTAAGCTTCTATAATTATACTTTTCCCTCTTCTCTTTAGGGCGCCTGGGCTCCGATCATCTTCGATGTGGTCTGGTGTGGTCTACAGTACGAGTAGAAGCTGGGGAGGTGAGAGGCTTGGTCCGGTTGGATATTGTTCCTCTTATTCCTCGAGGTTCTCAAGGGAGGAAGAGGGGAAGACGACCACATAGGATTTTTGAAGGAGACGGTAGGATTCGAAGATGCATTTCCTGCCTTGACTTACTGCCTCTCCTTCTCTTTCTCCAGTTTTTGCTTTCGGCCGACGTGGGTGGGGTTTTATGTTTCATAAGTGACTCCACTTACTGTGTGCGGGAGGAGGAGACAGACAGAAAAACCAAATATGGAGACTTCTCCGCATACCAAATAGCCACTGTTCCCCCTCTTTTCTGTTATTTTCTTGCTCTCTCTTCTTCTCCTTCTCGCTTCCCGTGTAACGAGCAGAAGACTCTAAAGATGCATGCAATTTCCTGCTACTTTAATCTAGTCTCTATGCTGAAGCTATACTGGGATATTTCCCGTTATTTCGAACAGACTCTCGAAAACCATGGAAGACGTAGTTCTTTTGTCAGAAAGATTTATATGGTTATGGTGTTCCGTTCCAATTGCCCGGGCCTTACTCTAGTTAGATAGTTAGACTCAGGTCCAACCAGCGCTCACTTCCAGTTTAACTTTGGAGGTCTTTTTGACTCTTGGCATTGACCTCAATCCCATCCAGTCTACTCTCTGGCATTCCTTAGTCACTGTGCTCTCAATTCAAGGAGATAACTTTCTCCATTTTCTCTACATCCAAGCAACATATTTCTCCTATAAGCCGGGGCTTATTCGCGCCTAGTGATTCATTTGAGATACCTCGTGGTCCTTTGGCCATCTCCATTTCATGTTACCTATGGCTTGCCTTAGCATTCATTAACCAGTTTGGGCCTTTCCCTAGTACTGGAATGTCAAAAAGCATAAAGTGGCATCGACTTATTTGGCACCACAAAAATTATCACGATTTTTCACATCAGACTTGATGGTCAAGAGGGGATTGACTTGATATTTCTGAGTGCCTCCCTCTACCGGTAAAATAATCAAATAATGGGTTTCAGTTAACCACCAACCACCACCAATAACCCATTTCTGACTGCCTTCTTCTACCAGTAAAATGGCCCAATGTTCGGTTTCGCCCCGCCATTGACAACCTCCCTTCTATCTTCAAACTTCTGTGGCCTGCGCTTGGCCCGTGATGGGGCTCCGTGCTTGTGGCTGCAATGAAAACCCGTTGGACATGGCCATGGGGGTTGGCTCCCGATATACTTGCTGGGCCCTGAGACCGTGAGGGACGTTTGACAATCTTTTAGCTGAGGCTCCAGGGTAATTTCTCTCAGTCTGATGGCGAGTAATGTAGAGAATTGTAAAAGCTAGTAGGATAATAGCTAAAACACTATGATACTTCTTAGCATGCTCCTGGCTGGCAGAAAATGAGATTCTTACATTTCAATGGTGTTTATAGCGACAATTACCACCAGAATAACATATCCACGAATTCGAGCCTCATACTCAGTAGACTCTTCCGGGAGCGGAAATTTATCTAGCACACTCGCAGCTGAAATCAGATTGCCTGTCCACAAGATGACAAGCAAGAGGTCAAATGCAAGTGATGTTGGGTAGTTGAGCATTTGAGGACAGCCGAAGTATGCACTTAAAATGTAGATGCAGATGAATATTGTCGTAGTGGACTATACATTTAGTCAGTCCATACCAAGGTACAAGAATAAACAGAAGCAGACAAGAGGTTATTGAGGCAGGGGGGTATTCTTATTAGAGATGTGGGGTAAAACACAGAGAGAAGACTTACTATGATGAATACACCATCTAGGCCATGTGCAGGTGTGATGGCATAATAGCCGCAAAGTCCAAGGAGTGCTACAGCAAGAAGGGCTTGGAGAACCCTCAACCCAATCTGCCAGTCTGGCATCGGGAGAAGATGAGCACCATCTCGGTTCGGATTGAGACTGGAAGTGCGTCTTGGCATGGTGGTGGATTGATGATGCTGAATGTAATGTGTACTTGTGTTCGAGCCAGAAAGCGCAAAAGTAAAGATGGTGATGAGTTGTTGATGAAAGATGGATGTGGACGGGAGAAGAAGAAGTTTTTATTTGGTCTTGAGAGGAAATGGAAAGTACGATAACGACTAGCCAAACTAAACAACCTCAACCTGTACCTGGACTTGCTCTATCCACCGAGAGGCTCAACTCGGTGGAAAGCTCTTCAACCGACGACGTAGGTACTTGCCCCGTCGCATTTGGTGCATGCTGTGACGTCTTCTGGGAGTATACTCAGAATGACTTGGGAAATGGCCGACAAGGGGTTTCCCATGTGATCTGTAGAATTGAAGTAGGTTGCTAATATCTACCTAGGTAGGAAGACCAGATAAAATCCACGGATTGATTCAACAGGTGCCTGAAACCACAAATTCCCAGCACTTGAAGGGGACATGATTGAAAAGCCACGACTGAATTTTGGTCGAAAATCCCATTGCAGCTGATCAAGTCGGATGATGGTGCGAATTATGCGAGACTGACTATATCTGGCCGTGGGGAACAACTGGTCGATATCTCCGCCACGGAAGCAGGGCTGAGCTGCAAACTAATCGGGACACACGGGAAGCCATGATGAGCCGCGATAGGTCCTTGCAAAGCGCACACGAGGGTATGATGATGATGCTTGATCTCGGATGGTGGGGCAGATGTTGACGAAAAGCCCGGCAATTGGCTCCTTCCCTGGAACGGCGAGTGCCATCCTGTCATGGCGGTGCTCCTTTATCCCCTGATATAAATCTGGCCCTCTCCTCTCTCCTAACTCATCAACTGTCTCAATCAACGACATACCTCAAGACCTGCCTCACGACCTACCTCACAACCTACTATCTCATACCCTACCGCAAGTCAGCCATATGCGCGTGGTTATCAGCGTTGCCATGCTAACAGAACAACAGCATTCAAATTCATAATGCCTGCCGAACAAATTGTTGAGCAGCAAGTCAAGGCCCCAGAGCCGATGAGCATGGAGTCTGCCAGCAGCATCGAAGTCGAGCAACCAGTATGTCTCCTGCGAATCTCTCTTTCGGTAGAATGTGTCGCACACGTCACTAATACTGTTGCGTACTGTAGAAAGCCATGCCTCAGATGAGCACCGCCGGTGATGACGTCGGAATGCGTGGAGGAGAATACGCTTCTTGCGATTGTTGTGGTTGTGGATGCTCTGAAGCTTGCTGCTAAGCAATCAAGGCATGGCAGGAATTGCGACGGCGTTGGTACCTGTCGTCTGGATGGTTTGATGCAATCTTGGAAGATGCCCCGGCGAGGAGGTGGCGGCGTAGACAATGATATATGATAACACGAATGGAATGGATGCAATCCCAATCACATCAATGTCGTCGTTGCTGTTGTTGTTAAGAGAATAGGAATCTGGGGATGCCAAGTCATCTCGTGTCAACACAAGCTTTTCACTTGTGGGGATCTTTGACGCCAGACTCGATACCAAGCCTTCAGCCGAGCCTGGGCGTCCAAGGGATGCTGAGCTCGATTTCTGACCCAATGCAGTAATTTTTCAGGTGAGATTGGCCAAGCAAAGGGAACCTGCATGCATTTCGTATTTGTGATGACTCTGTCGCCGTGGCGTTGTTACCATCTTCTCTTTTCGGCTTTATCTCCGCCGTGCCACATCGCTGCAGCTTCACCATATCAGCCTAAAATGCGGCGTTGAACACGATAGATTTTGTTTGGAGTTAATTTCCAAAGTATAAGATGTAGTTTTTTTCCACGTTCTTTTGGTTCAATTTGGATGGGCAAAATGTATCGCAAAATAGTCGCCGTTGCACTTCTCTCGGCGCCAGCCTTGGCGTGGAGTCCTCTTGCCGAGCGTCAGACTTCCAGTGACGAAGAGCTGTATTTGAATTCAGTTTGTCTTCCCAACGTGACTGATCCTATTCCTCCCTGCCAAGAAATCATCAACATCCAACAAGAGTGCGCTACAAATGGCACATCTTCCCTTGCACTCCTCGCGCATGCTCAGTGCATGTGTGGTGGTTCATTTTTCGCGGATTGGATTGGTAATTCTTTGTATTACACCAATATCACGTACGAGATTACTGACCGCGATCAGGATGTCTAACCTGCAACTATATCCATGGCGCCCGCTCTGAACAGACCTTCGAGGCCTTCAACACCATTATAACCTCTGCTTCCAACGCACTGTGCACCGGTACGCCGACCGCAGACTTTACTGCAATTTTCAACAGCATTTCCAATTCTGGAGGAGGAGCTGCTGCTACAGGTGCAACAAGCCTCATAGACCAGTACCCAAGCAATTCAGCCGTCAGTCTTTATTATACTGCCACGGGTGCCCAGGGAGCTGGGGCTATCACAGGAAGTGCAACGCTTGCCACGGCTTCGGTCACATCTACTTCAGCTACCACGAGGTCAACCGGCACTACGGCTACCAGAGTTTCTACAACGGGCGCAACAAGCGGAAGTGCGACTGGCGATGCTGCCTCGACTTCTTCGAGTGCTGCAGCTCCAACAGGTGCAGCCTTGAACAATTTCATGGCCGTTGTGGCTGGAGGTGCCGCGGTTGTAGCTGCTGCCTTGTAGGGCTGGCTCTTATGCCAAGGTGAAAGTCTGGAGATATGTTTTAAATAATTTGTAATACTCTAATCTATCTGGTCTGAGAGGCTGAGAGGGCTCATGATTTGGAAGTGAGGGCGAAGAAGCTGAAGAAGTGTGTGGCATGGCAAGCCTAAGTAAGTTTTCCTTCGGCCGCCCTCTAATCACCTTACCTTCTTAGTAGAACACATTGATTTTGAACACTGTCCTTCCCTTATCATTCTTTGGTGTCATATATTCCACTCGGTCATTTTCTAGCTTTCTAGCTGGTAAGTCTTAAGTGTTTTGCCAGTGGTACATGAATAAGCGAGCTGTGGGAAGCGGGGGAGCCAAGTAAGGGATTAGAAGTCATATCCGAAGTCCTACATCAACAGCAAGCCTCTTTTGTAAGACATGGCTGTTGAATTTTCATTTCGGAGTTCAGCTTCAGTAAAAAACGAGATGAGCTGAGACTGATAAGCAAGGAGGAAAGTGTGTACAAGTGTATAAGAAGTGGTTACCTCTTCTTAGAGATTTGATCAAGTACCCCTAATTCTTCATGTGACTACAGAAGCAGTACCAATGAAGATGAATTTCCTCTCTCTCATACTTCCGTTCTTTGCCCTCGTAGTGACAGCAGTCACTATACCCCCACCATCTATCCCACTCCCAAGACCCAATCGTCTTTTCACCATAGCTGCCTACAATTATCCATGGGCACCTGGATATGGTGATCGCTTGACGGGTGTTTCGCTCGTCGCTCGTGACGGAACCTTCTGGCTATCTTCTTCACCTACCTCCTTGCCGGCAGCAAAAAATACCTCGATCACTGATTCTCTCTGTTCTCCCAATGGCTGCCCGCCTAGAAGAGAAACGGTGCTTTACATAGATGGCGAATACGGATTTGCATATCTCGTAATCAACTCCCTTTCCTATACCCCAATCAATGATACCTCAATTACTGAAAACAAGTAGACTGAATCTTTTGTTCTGACATAGAATTCCAACCCCGCTCAGAGGATATTCATCGATACCGTCACTGGCATCCTCTCTTACACGCTTTCTCGCTCTGCCAGCCCTTATTACTCGAATTTTCTACGCCGAGGAGCAGGGACACGCGTTTACAAACCGTCCGGACCCGATGTGAGGTTTGCCAACCCGGGCGATAGTCTATTTGTGTGGGTGGGTGCCGACAAGGGAAATTATTGGGAAGCCTGCCGAGTGGTTCCCGATGGCGATTATCAGGTATGTTCATTTCCTTCTTTTCAACGTCAGCCGTGATCTGGACTTCGGGAGTGGGACTGATGCGTGTCACAGATCCGGACCTTTGTAGGAGGGGACTATGACTGGAATTCTTGCGTGACGCTGGAATTGATAGCCCTTGATTATGGCGGAGTGAGCCCGGCGACTGAGGTTTATCTCTGAACCAGAGAGGCTGGGCTTGCTTGGCAAGAAGAGAGGATTGGAGGGATAACTATGTTCTAGGTTTGTTGTGGGTAATGCATGGTACCTGCGAACTTTATTGATGTTCTATCTTTATATCTGTCCCAATTGTATTGTGTCTCACTCCTCGCTTTTACGCCACCTTCAAGGGTTTGATCTCGAGTGACACAGGTACGAGTCAATGATCGAGAGCCTCGAGCAATCTATATCATATTACGTACTTGCAACCCCTCTGGAGTTCCCGACTTACAGTTACATCGTGCGTACGACCCCCTCTAAAACTATGCCGGATGCAGCCTCGCTCTCTTAACATCAAGGACCGACGACCTATAGCAAGCCAACGAAACCTTAACCTCCAGCAAACATACTTTTTACCAGACGGGAGCGGACCGCATGTTTAATTCCTGCGAGTTATAAGAGCAGCCACTCCGTCATCTCTCCGAGACTACTTGCCTTATTTCCACTTCAAAATGGGATTTTCATCTGCAGATCATTGCTTTCGGCTTGTTGGTCCATCATCAAGTCTAAATCTAAGCTTAATATGACAGGCAGCTGACGAGGTAGTTCCTCAGGCTGTCAAACAACAGAAAGTTCCAAAGGTTGTGGTGGCACAGCTGAAAAAGGGGAAATGAAAACCCTCATACTGTGAGAAAGCCAAGAGAAATATTGTACAGTGTACGACGAGAAGCACGCCAGAGTTTACATTCTAGGCCTTTTCCTTCTCACGAGGACTTCTTTTTTAACTCTATCATCATACCATACACACCAGCTCAGCTGAGCCAGAATCGACGTGCATGAAATCTAAATCATGATGGGGGTCCGCATAACTCGGGCACTTGCTCTTCGGTCTGATGGTTGCAGCTAGCAAGCCGAAGAAGGGATTCACGGGTCCCGAGTGAAATGCCACCTTCTCTTGGTTTTTTCAACACAACGAGAACTAAGTTTTTGAAAGCAGGTGCCGATCAGCCGTCCTTGCGTGTATCTGTGTGTGTGAGGGTGTGAGGGTGCGATGGCGTGCGTGTTACAAAGGCCTAGAGCTGCAGAGAGACCTGGAAGACGAAGCTGAAAGGTGCAATCCAGCACATGACAAGCCATCGAGGAGGAATATATAAGAAGAGAGGGGACTCACATCTCCTGGCTCATCACTCAAAGCAAGATCCTCAAGCATCTACTCCCGCCTTCAAATTCAAACCTCTCCAAAGGACCTCTTCAGACAAACCTGACTTCTCCCCATCTTTCAACATGCAATTCTTCAAATCCGCACTCGTCGTGGCCCTGAGCCTCACACCAAGCATCATGGCCTCACCCTTAGAGGTCCGTGAAGCCGACATCTCAAACTCACTCATAGAAGCTCGCCAGGGTGGCCCAACGCCCTTCACTGCGATCGACCAGGCGGTGCAGGCTCTCCAGTTAAGCGTCGCTACCAACCAAGCAGCAATCTGTGCGTCTCTTCTCATTTTCTCCCTTCCCTTCCTATCTCTTTGTCTCTGCTGACATAAACAGTGACTGCCGTGGCACAAGTGAACAGCAACATCAATGCCTCCGCAGCTGTCGTCATCCAGACAGTCATCCAAGCCAACCTCCAAGCCATCGCGGAAGCTCTGCAGAACGCCACGGTCGTGATTGTTGCTTCCACCACGGGGGCAGTTGGTGGTATCGCCGGAGTCATCCAGGGCTTGACGCAGGCACAGATCGATATGTTGGTAGCGGATCTCCAGATCGTGGCAGGCATTATAGCCGGTCTCGGTGCTACTCTGACAGTGACTATCACGAACGTGACTCCAGGTATGTATCCTTTTGCCTATGCGCCAAGAATCTTAAAAGGGAAGAAGAAAACAAAAAGCTCTGGCAAGAAAAAGAATCGAAAGCTAATAGGCCTTGTTCGTGTCCTTGTAGCCATCAGAGCAGCCATCGCAGCTGAAATCGCAGCCGTTGTTGCTCTCATCCAACCCTTCGTCGCCCCGCTGCTGCTTCTCGCAGCAGCTATTCAAGCAGCACAAGCAAGTGCCACACTTACTGTTACTGGCCTTGCGAATGCTGTCGTGGGCCTAAATGCTATTGTGGCAAATCTCCTTGTCTCGCTCGGTTTGGGCGGAAGCTCAAAGTTGTGAAGCAGAGAATAGCCATTTATACGGCGATAATTCTCCTCTAACTTCCACACTAAACGATACAGAGGGCAGAAAGAGGAGTCGAAAATATGTCCCTATATGGTCGAATAAGTTGTCTGTAATTCACAGACATACTAGATAGTTTCATAATGTCTCTCATTATGTTCGAGCAATTATTTTATTTTTAGCCGCACTACCACAATAATAGCAGTATTTGAATATAGTTTTACTTTCTTTGATTGCTTATTTATTTGATTGACAACTAAGCCGATAGGTGAAATACAAGGGCAGAAGCAGCCCTTATAATGATAGCAAATTAACCACCGTAACAGCAAGATTACGTCCCCTATACTTTCGTGCCGTGCTATGATAACCGATATAATTCTCCCACCCCGTCGTCTTAAGAACGCAAAGATGGTCAATCCATTCAATCTGCTGGACGCTTCGTCATAAAATCGATTTTGGGAATGCTAAACTCTTCATCGTATGATCTAACCTTCTTGAGCCATCTCATCGTCCTATCCCGAATATCCTTGCGTGGTAGTGAAAAATACGAGTCGAATACTGCCCTATCATTGGCTTCCTTCCGGTCTACCACTTTATAGCAGAAGCAGCATTTACGACGGCGACAACATTTCTCAATAAGGCATCTATTGCAATCGCACTCGCAGTCGCACTCGCATTCCTCTAGCAATTTCCCTAAAGTGTAGAAGTCAGCAAAAGAAGGATCACGGCAGAATTATCTGTTAACTTACACGGTCCGTTTACCTGGGAATCAACAATCACCAGTTTTTCTAGGTTCTTGAAGGATGAAATTATTGGCATGGCTGGTAGAACTGGAATTTGGCCCATGTCGAGACCATAGGTGGCAATCTCATCCTCAAACAAGTCGCCTATAAATTTTAACAAATCTATATCAACCGCAAGGTAACGAATCTTCTCGGATTCCCCATTGTCAGTCACCTCATTTGTAATATCTGCGTCAAGCACCTCTTCATAGTCGGGCTCAAATGCCGAGTCCCAACGGTGTCCTTCCGCGGTTAAAAACAGAGTGTCTAACTCATAGTTGAAATGGGTTTGTGGGGGGAAGGGAGGACTCCCAAATACGACAGAATAAAATTTGGAAGCCTCCGTTCGAGCCTCGTGACTTGTCCATAACAGAGCAGGAACTTCAGCCGGGGACCAAAATCGGTAACCATCCGCATCGAAGCGCAGCTCAACAACACGTGGATGAGACAATGCAGCCTTCCAGATCATGAGGCGGATCTCGGGGGGAAGCTTTGGAAAGCAGCTGAACAGATGGGGGGCCTTAGTCCGACCACAGAGATAATCTTCCATTCTTAATTCCTCAACGCAATTCTTCGAATATGTACGAGATGATGCGATGGTTGTCAGGACCAGAGTTTCATCGGTGTCTGATTCGTATCCGAAAGCAGGCAAGTAGTTATCAATAGTTGTGCCACTGCAGATCTTCGAGGGGACAAGTCTTGGATCTGGTTCAGGTCTAAAGAGGTCGTGACCTTGCGTAAATACTTTGAATCCTCCCTTCGGCTTCCAGAAAAGGTTTCCGATGTTCTTCGTTGGCATTGCAGCTCCGAGAATGGCTTTGGCTGTAAATTCTGCTTTCTTCTGGTCGATTCGAGCCTGGATGGAATTCACCTTGGCAGAGCGGCGTGCAGCAGCAAAAGGGTCTTTCGTGGGACTATCATCTGTGAGATCGATTGGCGATGTGGAGGTTCCCACTCGGGCAAATAAGGTTGATAGAACACTAGAAGCGTCATGGAAGATACCATTGCTCGCTATCAGCATCGCGTAACAGGTCTTGATACCAGCTTGCGGGTAGAGCTTCATCAACCTGGAGACTTTGACGCGTTTTCCGATATCAACGATGTCCGACTCGAAACTGATTGAGGTCACGCTCTGGAGGGTTTTACGCGACGGTGCCGAAGTAGACTTCGCCATGCTGCGCATCATAAGAGGCATTTTGTTGGTGTGCGCTGCCTACCCGTGTTGGTGTTAGAAGAGATGATGAAGGTGAACGGAGAAAGCGCGTGTTGCGGGCACCAAATATTAATGTGAAGAGGTAGAGAGGTGAAGAGGTGTTATCACGGGGCAGGTGTAGAGTTAGAAGGAACGAACGGTGAGATCTCGTGCCAGTCACAGCTGAAGGTCTTTGGCAACCAAGACAAAACAAAAAGGGAAATTCTTTCAAGGTCGCCGATGGAGGTTCAAGGTAAATAACAGAGTTCTTCAAATGAAGACATGACAGTCTTTTCTTTAGGTCCATGGAATTCCAGCCACATGTTCAATGTTTCAGAAGTACTCACAGTTCACCACGAAATCGCCTCATCGTTCCGCTGTTCCATACAGACGTCCTTGAAGCCTGTTGCGATCTCAAATTCCCTGTGTAGAAGATTTAGAGGGGCAATCTCGAATGGCACAGCACAGTCTTAGAATCCAACAAGAACATATTGCAGTCAATGCTAGAATCTATCATATATAGATGACTTGTCGCTACATGACTACTGCAGCTACAAGCACTAAGCACAAATGAAAATCCATAAATTGCCTTATTGAAAGTGACCACTTTGATGATGCCTTCTACTTGAACGCCATGTCCTTGGATTTATTTGCAACACATTATTCAACTCTTATTCGCTGAATGATGAAATGTAGTACTGCAAGCAGGAGTTAGCATGCAGATATACAGAACCTTCCAGCTTGAGCCAGTTAGTAACTTACTGTCAGCACTGATTCTTCGCCATTTTCATAATAGTTTGCCAAATAAACGTAGAGGATCAAAGCATGATCGTTGACAAAACCTACAGCAGTTAGTGGATGAGCCACAGTATGGAACATGAACGTACAAGCAATAACACGCCCGCCCAATCTTCCAACGCTCAGAACCTTCCCCCAATCTCTACCATCGATCCTCACCATTGCCCAAGCGTCTGGGCCTTGGTCTTTCAACATGGTACTTGGATGGTTTTCGACCCCACCCTGCACTTGCTGTCTATCTAGTTCTGGGTTGTTCAGGCCTGTCCACACACTCTCAAGGTTCAGCGCATCGGTCGAAATGCTTAACTTCAAGCTCCCATGCATATTCGCACGCAGCTCTAATTTGGGCACTGCACTTGCACTCTTAGTACCTCCACTGGTCGTGGCCATCGCAAGCTTGGTGAATCGATCGGAAATCGCCTTGAGTTGGACCAAAGAGGGCAACATGATATGTGCATCGGGTTCTCGAACTCGTGGTTCGTGTATTCCATCTACACTAGCTGCTGTCAAAACCCGGACAGGAATATCCTGTGTCACCACAGCTTCTCTTTCTCTTCCTCCGCCATCCAGGTTCTCCTCACGGAAAGCATCGTCTCCAAATGGATCTGCATTTGCCTCATTTAAGAATCCTGTTGCCGTGTTGCCACTGTTGATGGTATTTGTGATGATTGTGAGGGACAAGACTGGCACCCCCTCCTTCTTTGTAAGGCGGATTGAAGCAGATGTCGCGTTGAATGCAGACCTCAGGGCTCGATGGAGGGGTGGGAGGGGTAGCTCGAGATTGATGGTATTGTTTTCAGCTGCAGATTGGATCGAGTAGTCCTCAAAGATTGAATCAATGGTCAAAGCCCTAGACTCTCTCAGCAGAGATTCGTGATCTTTACAGGCTCTCAGTTACTCACGCCCATACTTGAGTGCCTGTCTCAGGAATTATCGTGAAGCGCGCGCTGTCATCATCGAGTCTAACCCATGCTACTTTGCCCAACGACGATAACGAAGCTGTAAGCTCTGTAAACAGAAGTTAGAACGCGCCATATCAATGCAGAGGGACTTACTGGTGAACGTCTGGATATTCCGCACGGAAGTCTTGAACCGCATCTTGAATTCCAGACATCGAGGATGATGATTGATAGTTTCACACCTTCATCCCATAGAGAATATATTGAAGCACAGCTAGCGGCCGCGGACAGCAACTGCATATCCAACCTTCACATTGAACTTCACTTTCATTCACAACATCATCGATTCAACATTACAACCCATGGGATGGTAGCAGTGATTTGTTTCTGCGAGCTGACGACGACATACGTAGTACAAAATAGAAATCAACAACACGATATATCACATGATCTACATAAATCTGTTTACAGCTTGGATTCTCTCTACGAAAGGACTGATACATTGTTTCCTTACAAACAGGTTTCCATTCAGTCGTACCGCCCAAGGGAACCTTTCTAAGAGCGCAATACCTTAGGTTCACCATGATGGAAAAGATTATTGACGCCAAAAGAAAACCAAACCTTTGATATTTGTTGCTATCCGCAAAACGCAAAACATGACGAAGTTGGTATGCCTCTCTCAAGACGATTGCTATCCAAATCCACCAAACAGAAGATGAACAGAGTCTGCCTTCTTACCAAATGTGCTTACGCTTGAGATTCAGATCTAAAGAGCGATGTGCGGCGTATGCGACCTCGGCTACGATCTGGAGAGGAACGACTGACTGCATATCCAGGATTATACATAGGAAAACCATAAATTGGCGAGGGGTTTGCAGAAGTGCGCATTGAAACTTGGCCTTCTACCATGTATCCTTGATACTCTCTGCTCGGACTACGACGAACAGAACCATGCATGACAGTTGGTTGGTTGCCAAACTCAACTGGAGATTGCAAACGAGATTGACGAGTGTCTCTCAAGTCTGAGGACACCAACCAGTTTGGATTGTAGGAATTCAATTCTTGCTCAGTTGATGCTTGCTCAGTTTCAGGCTCGAAATTGGTGAGATTGTCATTAATTTCTTGCTTTACCAACCAGAGATGAGATACATTACCAACTAGACGAGGTTCTGGCGTGGGATGATAAAGCTGGCCAGCAGAATCATCAAATTTAGATGGTCCAGTTAGAGCCAGAGCACGTTGGTTGTTATGAGGAATTCTTGCATATCCAGCAGTCTGGTTAGTGTGTGCCGTTCGTTTTCCTCTTCCATGGTGTTGCTCAGAGACTTTTCTGTGTTGAGATCTGTCATGTCCATCGAAGTATGGCTGCATCGATACGGTTTTCTGCATACCAGTTTCATGTCCTCGGCGACGTTGGTTAGACTCGAATGGTTTAGCATTTCTGTGTAGATTTTGAGTCTTTCGTTTGCCATCCTTTGCTTGGGTGTGTTGATTTGCTTTAGCTCTGGTGGGCTTATATAGCACAACTTCATTGCCCGCTACTCCACCACCAATTGTGTTATGGGTGCCATAAGTATTGTCATAATAACTTCTGGTGGCATATCTTCCCAATCTACGACTCTCGACATATCTGTCTTCCATTGGAGCCTCAGTCAGAGCGATGGTGTTATCACGGAAGTGGCTAAAGGCATCATCGTCGCTCTCATGGCCAATCCGAGCTTGCTTGATCTCAGAAATCGCCTGGTCGATCTGAAGGCATTGGTCATAGAAGGGTTCTCCAGGTTGGATGTTGTCGACTTTATCCTATATTATTGTTAGTTATTTCAAGCTGGTCTCAAGATCGGTTTGCTTACATTAGGCCCAAAAACCAGAACAGCACCACCAAAATATTGAACCATATCCTGGCTCTCCTTCTGTCCAACTCTCTCATACTTCCACTATTTACAAGTCAGTACTCTTTAACTTCTAACTCTTTATGTCTTGTAGCTTCATGAAACTTTCAAGGAAATTTTAGAGAAGGGTAATCACTTGCCTGGTTGCTACCTATACCCGGCTCTTCAACCACACCAGGTGCCGGTGTATATGGGCGTCCAGGGCACATCAGACCCCAAGTGAGGCCTGAGTCCTTCTGCGCAACGGAGAAGTCTTTATCCATATTGGCTGTTTGAAGATCCATTTTGCTTCCTATGGTTCCATGCTCGTCAGCTCAGGATAGTGCTAGTGAGTTGCAGCAGTACATAAAGTTGGCTGCGCACCAAGCTACCAAGATCGGCCGGCAATGACAGTGCAAGTGCTGATCAAGTTGCAGTAGCTACTGCCCATCGATCTATCAAGCTGGCCGACAATGGCAATGTACGCCAGTGGGATGAGGTGGTTGCTGCGCACCAGACTACCAAGTCTGTCGGCTATGGCAAACCAATGCAAGTGCTTCTATCACTTTAAGGAGAGGCGAGGGGAGGACTTACCACTTTGTTGCTATCAGGGCTGGTGCTCTAGTGACAGCTAAGCCGTCATTGATTTGTGTTATTTCTTGTGGTTGTAGAAGGAGAGCATAAACCCTAACAGGACTCATATGCGCCATTCCAACAGCGGCTAGCGCCGTCGCTTATTGACGAGGCGAATTACATGCAGGGTTGAGATTGATGGAAGTGCCTACATACTTGGGCAGGTTTCATCGTTTCTGCCACGAAGTTTATGCATTGTAGAGAATAGAAGATATGGATTTTAGTTTTTAGATTTTAAATTATCTCACAAACTTGCTACCATAATCTCCACGACTACTTCTGCCCTGTATCAATGTCATCCTCGGCAAATATATTCACATGATCTTGTGTGAATTCATTCCCAGGACTGCAAAGAAGACCTACGAAAAGAAGAATTCAAAGCATAAAAATTACACTGACAACGACAACAGTTCTTGAGCATTAAGGAAGCATGCGAATTCCAAGGAAACGGCAGCAGAGACCTTTTCTGGGTTTCCTGAAATCGTAGAGACATTTGCAAAACGGAATTGTAATCATACAGGAAGTCAACTACAAATTACCAGAGCTTCTCTTCTGAGACAAATTACTATCTAATTAGGTAGAATTGCTAAAAAAATCTCAAAGACGAAAGTGCACCAAGTCTATTAGAATTTCTAGGCTGGCAAGGAATATTTAGTAGTACAGAATTTGTCTTATTCTATTAAAACCCTGAATCTGTGTTCATCAGTACTATACTATTCTGATTGGTAATCAAGACTTAGATTCAATAAGACCTAAACTCAATGAAGAAAAATCCTCCAGTTTAAATATATAGCTGTTCTCTATCAAATAATAACAATTTCAAATGTATAGGTCGTCAATGGTCTAAATTTCAAGTTAGAATCTCAGCTGTCCAGGCTCTGGGTGGTGAATCATGCAGAAGTCCGTAACGCAACGAATCTTCTGACCCTTTCAGCTCAGCCCACCGGACTCTGGTTACTACCTATCAAGGTGAATCTTGTGGTTCCCTGTCCGTCATGCAACGAAATATTTATAGCTTGCCATCTGGTTTCGTTGCATGACGAAACTTCTAGATAAGATAAAACTTAGCAGCTTGTAATTTATACACAGTGAACCACCCTTTGTAAGGTCCGTTGTGCAACGAAGGTTTATATCTTATCATCCTATACATAGGTTTTGGAATGGTGAGTGAGTGAATCCTATCCCACCCAGTCCGTCATGCAACGCAACCTGGGAGCATATGGTTGAGAATTCGTTGCGTGACGGACTTCCAGATAAGAAAATGGATAAAGGCTTTAGTGCATATTCTGATGATTAGGTACTGTTTCGTTGCATGACGACTTTTCAGATAACAGGTAGTGATAACCTATTAGCTAGTAAGGAATAAGGATTTGTTGCGTGACGGACGTTCAGATAACAGGTAGTGATAACCTATTAGCTAGTAAGGAATAAGGATTTGTTGCGTGACGGACTTTCAGATAAGAGATAGTAATAATCTATTAGTTATTTAGGTAGTAAGGAATAAGGATTTGTTGCGTGACGGACGTTCAGATAACAGGTAGTGATAACCTATTAGCTAGTAAGGAATAAGGATTTGTTGCGTGACGGACTTTCAGATAAAAGATAGTAATAATCTATTAGTTATTTAGGTAGTAAGGAATAAGACTTTGTTGCGTGACGGACTTTCAGATAAGGAATATGTAAACTATCAGGACATAATGGTTTTTCGTTGCATGACAAAACTTGTGATAAGATTCACATCTACCAGGAACTAACTACATTCCGTTGCATGACGGATTCTCAGATAAGGAATCCACGGCTACTAGGAACTACTGCATTTCGTTGCGTGACGAACTTTCAGATAAGATGAGGAGATTGAAGTCATCAGGCAATACGAGTCTGTTGCATGACGGGTTTCCAGATAAGATATCTGGAGCTACCACTGCATTTCGTTGCATGACGGATTTTCAGATAAGATATCTGGAGCTATCAACAACTCACTGCATTTCGTTGCACGACGGATTTTCAGATAAGGAGATTGAAGTCATCAGGCAATATGATTTTGTTGCACGACGGACCTCCAGATAAGGGACTGGGATAAGGAACTGGTGATACCAGTGACTGGGTGGTTTATAGAACAGTGAAAAGAGTAGCCGATGTTTTGATTTTTATACGTTTATTTCACAGGAAGATAAAGTAGATAAAGAATCAGATATCTATAATAGATATAGTACTATAAACACGACAAAGGGCATTTCAAAGGAAACACATTAAGTTGAGAAAGAAACCACCCTTTTCTGAAGGCATAAGGTTATAACATGTCCTTGCCTAAGTCTCAGATAAGCAACCACCTAGATAAAAATGAAAAATACGAAAAAAGAACTAGATAGGAAGAACGGCCCTAATCTTCACGATAAAGATAAAGAGCCAACTGCTAAGAATAAAATAAGCGACGAACCAAGACCCATCCCTCGGTTAGCTCGACTCACTTAACAAAAGAGCCTCAAGATCAAAGAAGAAAATGAATTGTTTTTTATAGCAGCAATGGGAGAAGAAGCTTCTATTAAATGGAAGAAAAAGTCGGCGTGATGAAGTAAAATACTCTAGTGCTTTTTGCTAAGCCTCAGCCCGCCTCGTGAAAGTCGGTGCTGACCGGCTGAGTCATTGCGAGTCGAGACCAGCTTGTGGTGGCTTGGGAATTCACCAACGATAACTACATCGAGTATATTTAAGTTGGTAGAACTCCAAATCTTCACTTTTTGTTTCGAAATCTCTGAATCTCATATTCACTTGAGAAGGCCTGAGGCAACTACCCCGCTACTTCTAAAACCAACGGTCTATTTTTGAAGCAGATATTGCGTAACAAGCAAGACATTACACAAGCCAAGCAAGATGAAGGAACCAGATAAGTTCACAGAAGAGGACTTAATCCAGCTCTCTATGCTTCGCGCCCAAGAGGTAGACGAGCTTGTATGCAATGGCCTCCTCAGCAGTAGCTCACGGTTTGATGAGTCGCTTCTAGACTCCTTCTCCTTTACATACCCAGAAGTCCGCCTCGCAATATACACCGGGAAATGGTATCCAGCACACCAGCTGAACTTTTCAATGGAAAACATCTCTCTACCGAGGCTGGTCATGGATTCACTAAAGATCGAAGTTCGGAAGCTGATATCACGCGAAGGTCAAGAGAAGAATAATATTGAGGCTTGGAGGAATAGGGAATCCGACGATGCGTTTGGGGAGTTTCGTTTTGAAATGACTGCCCTGCATGTAATCCAGATCACCGAGATGGCCCTAAAGGCTTACAGAACGCCAAAATCATGCCCCGCTCATATGGATAACTCCGGAGATGCTATTAAACTTGTCTGTAGCAATTTCAAAAACGACACAATATCGAAAACAGGTATCGACCTTTCTAGAGCCCAAGACGATGTTACCGCCACCGCAATCTTAGGCCAAACAAAAGAGAAGATATGCTCTAATATACCCGATCAATTCCGAATACTACACGTAGAAAGTGTTCTCCGTCAAGATCTTTATAGCAAATTCCATCGGCAGCAGAATGAAATGCGGGAGAGGCTACAGAAGCTTGCTCTGAGAGAGTTGAGACAATGTGTTCCGAAGGGCCAAAGTATCTCTGGAAGCGAGAGGAAAGATGACTTGATAGAGTATCTTGTATCGCCACGCTTGACTTTCCATGGCACCTCAAACTCGGCCATTCCGTCCATTGTGCGACATGGCTTTTTGGAGCCAGGATCGATCAATCCAATTACAGGAGACAGACATGATATACGCTGCGGGAGCACATACGGGCGTGGGGTATATTCCTCTCCTTCTGCTGAGTTCTCACTCTCTTACTCTGGTGATCAAGCACGTCCGACAACAGCCACCGGGTTCTGGGGTCTTAAGCTAATTGTATGTGCCACATTGATGGGACGAAGTTGTGCTATGTATCGGGATGATAACTGGCGCCTCCAATCCGAGCCTTACCCCGGAGCTGATAGCCATGTCGCAAATGATGATCAAGAGTACATTGTCTTCTCCTCGGCGCAGATAGTACCATGCTATGTAATCCACCTTGATTGGGGAGCAGATAACGCTCAATATTTTGAGGAGATCCCGGAGGATCCGAAATTATGGAAGCCTCATTCAAAAGTGAAACAGATGATACTCGGCCCAGGAGATTTAGAAAGAAGGAAGCAACAACTTATGGCCAAAGCGGCAAAGTATTTCCCTTATGGATACGGACCAGCTACGGGGACCAAATTTGTGGTTGAAGATATTGGCGAGATTGACGATGATGAAGAAGACTACGGCGACTACCAACATGATCGAATTGATGATGTCGACGATGGTGAAACAAAGCACTTTTGGGACTGGGATATGGAAGAGAAGATGCTGGATGGAGATGCGATGGATGAGTACAAAGAGTTAAGGTACTCCTACGGGAGAATGAAGCCTTGAGCCTTTCAAATGCTGTTAGAATTACACTTGAGACCTCTCGTATCTGAGAGGTGTGGTCTCAATTTGTGTACCTCAAGCCACATTGAGTGGTTCTCTTTTGCATTCCATGGAAGCCGCTTTCACGTATGCAAATTATGTTGCAGGGCCGGCTGCTTTCCATTTGAACCTCGGAATGGCAGGGCGTTGTTATTAGGCTGATGCTTTTCTTGGGACGATGAGAAACGGAAACTGGCTTGAGCGATTACACTGGCCACCATCACCGCGACGTCGGCCTTCCTTGGCGCTCATCTGCCTCGTCGTCGTCGCTGTCGTCTTTGAAGCCTTCTTCTAGATCTCGACTCAGCCTTCTACCATCAATATCTCTGCCTCTTCGCGCGTCCAGAGACAAAGCCTCTCTGCGGTTATCGTCCACTTCGAATAATTCCTCGCCTTCATCTTCGTCAAATTCACTGCCAAACCCATCTTCGGCGCTTACTGGGTATCGATGCTGTCTATACTCGGCAGTCCAAGCAGATGGCAGAATAAAGCGGGCGATTGCATCCTGTGTCCGCTGTCGCAACGACGATGTTCGAGTCGAGATGGAATCGACGGGGAGGTACTGGCTGTACCGGACTCGATACCGTTTCCATACTGGTACGATTACAAAAGACACAATCAGATAGAGAATTAGGGATATCAGGGCCGGAATGACGAGCGTCTGCAGAGCACGTTAGTACCGTCGGCGCGCGGTGGAAAGACTTCCCCATACTTTCAGCAGTGACAGCGTTGCACCCATTTTGGACGTGGGTTCGTCCTGTTCCGGAGCGTCGGGAGCTGGGTGTGGGATATATACACGTTCTCGTAGTACAGAGCCAGGTAGCGTGGTCAGCATTTGGGGGAAGACGCAGTGGTGGTGATGGTTATGCTGTGTCAGCGTCGCAGGTTGCGAGATCAAGCAGAGTCGAGATACAATTGTCCACTCATGTCATCCTGTCGAGCGAACTCCCCGTTTGGCCTCAGATTGTGATGTGACGAGTAGGATTAGGATTCTATGTAAACACAATACAGCACAATTGTTGTTGATGTCGAGGACCGAGATAACAATAATTAGTTAATTGGTATAGTAGGTAGTTAGTTGTAGTTGGCGCCCGGGCGGTTGGCTGGCTCGAATGAGAATGGGACTATGCTATTTTTGGTTTGCTGGCATCGGATCAGGGGGCCCGGCGTGTCTTTAGGGGAACGGAGACGGAGACAACAACGCAAGGTGCAAGGTAAAGTAAAGTAATCTGGTCTGGCTCTGGCTCTGGCTCTGGCCTCGGATTCAACCATACTAATCCATCTCTTCACTTTCCTTTGCTTGTCAACTCTCATTGCCATTGCTTTGCTCCCAGTGCGCTCATCCTCACCTCACCTCACTCATTTACTCATTTGGTCTCCAACGGCCGACACGGGGCTGGGACTGTCTGTGTCTGTGTCTGTGCTTCTGCTTGGGAATTCCGACTCCCCCCTCCAGGAGTGTTTTATGTGTTAGAATTCCCCGAGGACATCGTTTCACCCGTCGACTTCGAGAAAAGATTACCAGGTCGGTAGGGAAAGGGCCTGCGATAGCACGACCTTCTCCAGCTTTGCAACGGCGCCGTTGATCAACTTGCTTTTTGTTGTTCACTCCGCCAACAACTATCTGTAAGCGCGCCAGCATCCAAGGGCTTGTACATGGCCAGACACCATCGAGTGCGCCGAGGAGCAGGAGCTGCGAGAATTCATGCTGACGAGCTGTTCCATGTAGGCGTCTGAAAACACAGGCCAGCGGATGAAAGCTCCTCTTACAACCACGAAGAAGCATGATGCTCAGCAGTCCAATCTGAGACACTGATGAATACAACCACAACTCTTCGAGGACAGGCGAACCACATATTGGGCTAGGACTAGGAACAGCAACCTTTTGCATAGATCATCGAAACGTCGTGCTCCACACAGCTATCATGTCGACCGGCGATAGCAAGTCTAGACAGTCGTCGGGGGGGAAGTCATTCTTTTCACGAAGCAGCAAGAAGGACAAGAGAAATGTCAGCGACGAGGGCAAGTTTTTGGGAGGAGATCTCGACAAAGGAAGTACCACGGGCTCACGAACATCACGGCATACCAGAGGTTCGTCAGTCGCATCCATAGAGAGGCCGATTACGCCTGGCGCGGATCCGGTAGGAATTGCTATGATGTCGGGAGTAATTACATCGATACCGTACGACAGTGTGCCCGCAGATAACAGGTCACCAATTCCAGTAGACTACTTACCAAGAGGCGACCAGATGCCCGCGAGGAGGGAACCTCTACCGCATCACTTGAATAAAGGCGGAGGAGATTTCCACCAGTATCCTTCAGTCGAGCAGGCGACATTGCCAAATGGAGGCTCACATCCATCGGGGCCGCGCCCTCCACCGGGCGTTAGTAATATTACAATGGCTTCCACAGGCAATCGCAATACGGCGCTGCAACAATGGGGACCAAGCCGAGGCAGTGTCGCGAGCAACGGCGCGCATAATTCTAGATATGATTCATATTCTACAAACCAATCGTCATCGTACGGGCGAAATTCATACGAGGACTCGAATACCGAACGATCGAGCGTATTTTCTTCGGGGAGCTCTTCTCGAACCGCGCTCCAAAGTTCATACTCAAACGCGTCATCTTTATCGCCAGCGCATGCCGCCAGAGAATCGCACCGTATGACTAAGTTTCCACATCACAGCTCGGGTTTCAACTCCGCCGTGTCGTTTTCCCCCGACGGATTCAATCTTGTAAAACCGACCGACGAAAGGGTCATCGAGGAACAATTTTTGGCATTGATGCAAAAGCGAGGATGGCACAATTTACCCGAACAAGCGCGGCGCCAAATGATGGCATATCTTCCCGAGAAGAAATGGACATTGGTGCACCAAGACCGTCTTACAGAATGGCAAGGCGAGCAGAAGCGCAGGACAACTACAAGCAGACAAACAGGGCAATATGGAAGTGCGATGGAAATGCTTGCGAATGCCGAGGAAGAGGGAACACCGGAGTGGTTTGTAAAGAAGGTCATGGATAACAGCATAACGACAAAACAACTACAAAGTTTAGCTGTCAGTTTACGAACTCAACCAATATCATGGGTCAAAACGTTTGTGGAATGCCAAGGTCAAGTAGCTCTCACGAATGTGCTTGGGAAACTGAACCGCCGTCAGGCCCAAGGTCCAGCGCCTGCTGAAGGGTCAACAAAGGACAAGGACCTCGACCGAGAATACGATATTCTCAAATGTTTGAAATCATTGATGAACAACAAGTTTGGTGCCGACGACGCCTTGAACCATCAGCAGGTTATCATAGCTTTGGTAACATGCCTTATTTCGCCACGTCTAACGACCAGAAAACTTGTCAGCGAAGTTTTGACATTTTTGTGCCACTGGGCCGATGGGCAAGGACATCTCAAGGTCATCCAGGCTATGGATGCTGTAAAATCGCAAAATGGAGAGAATGGTCGTTTTGATGCATGGATGCGAGTCGTTGAGGTGACTGTCGATGGCCGAGGCAAGATGGGCAGTCTTGTAGGCGCCAGCGAGGAAGTCAGAAGTGGCGGCATTGGAATGGAGAACCTCCTCATGGAATATGCAGTTGCTACGCTGTTTCTCATCAATATGGTTGTGGATGCTCCCGAAAGAGATCTTCAGCTCAGGGTCCATATCCGAGCTCAGTTCACAGCATGTGGAATTAAGAGGATTTTGAATAAGATGGAAGGATTCCAGTATGATGTTATAGACAAGCAGATTGAACGATTCCGAGCAAACGAAGCCATCGACTATGAGGATCTTTTGGAAAGAGAAAATAGTAGCATGAAAGACAGTATTGAGGGGGAAGTTAAGGACCTAACTGATCCAAGTCAAATTGTTGATGCTATTATGCAAAAAGTCCAGGGGAGCAGAACTCAAGACTACTTCGTATCGGCAATGCAACATCTCCTTCTCATCAGGGATACAGATGGCGAGGAACGTTTGCGTATGTTCCAGCTTGTGGACAACATGCTGAGCTATGTAGCCATGGACAGAAGGCTACCGGATATGGACTTGAAGCAAAGTCTTAATTTCACAGTACAGAGTCTTCTCGACAAACTCCATACTGATTCTGAAGCTCGCCAAGCCCTCGATGAAGCAGTGGAGGCTCGTCAGATTGCTGATTCCGCTATGGCGGAGCGGGATGAGATGAAAGCCCAGATCGAACTTGGTGCGGATGGTATGGTCGCTAAGCTACAAAAGCAATTGGATGAGCAGGCACAGATAATTGAGGTACAAAGACGACAGGCCGATGCTCTCAAGGGTGAAGTTGATGCTCTTCAAAGTGTCCGTGCCAAGGAAGCTCAACGTAATGAGCTAGAGACAAGAGAGCTATACCTTATGCTTCGTGATGCCCAAGATATTGCTGCTTCTAACGCTGCTAAGGGAGGCAAAACTCTCGGCGAATCTGATCCTTCTCAAATGAAGGGAATCCTTGACCGAGAGAAGCTTATGGACCGCCTTGAGATGCAAATTGAGCGACAGAAAACTCAATATAAGCTTGAAGGTAGGGTCTGGGGCGACGCAGCAGGTCCTTCTGACCGACTTCGAGCACTTCGTGAAGAGATGGATGGTGATGTAAGCGAGAATGTTGTAAGGGGCGGTACTCCTCCACGAGACTATACAAACAGCATACTTGGTGCTACACGTCAAACAAAGATACCAAGAAAACCTGTCAACTCACAAGGATCTCTACCCGAAGACGACGAAGAGGAGGACGATGATGGGGCCATTTATGAGAAGCCTCGTGTCATCGAGATGCGCAGGCCTAAGAAAGCTCCGGATTACATGGGAGAACTTTCCAAAGTCAAGCGATATGATGCTAGTGATGACGAGGACGATGATGGTGTCACGACTGGTCCTTCACATCCAAGCCTGGAGTCTCAGTCTCCCAAAACGCCTAATGATGAAGTAGCTCCCAAGGATGGAAAGGCAACCTTCGATGGGCCCCCTCCTCCTCCTCCCCCACCACCACCTCCAGCAGGACAAATGGGATTCAATGGACCACCGCCGCCGCCGCCGCCACCTCCCCCAGGACAATTGGGATTCAATGGCCCACCACCACCGCCGCCACCACCACCACCTCCAATGTCACCCTCGGCCCCTGGGTTCACTGGTGGTCCCCCTCCCCCCCCTCCACCGATGCCTCCAGGAACACCTCTTATGTCGCCTACTGGATCGATGCCGCCACCACCGCCACCACCACCTATGCCTGGAAAAATGGCCGGCAATTTCTTGGCTTCACAACCATCCTATAGTGCTGTTCCAACGCTTGGGTTACCTGTTGCTCGACCAAAGAAGAAGCTCAAGGCATTGCATTGGGAGAAGGTTGATACTCCTGTAACCACTCATTGGGCTGCACATGCTCCAACCGCAGCAGACAGAGAAGAGAAGTACGCTGAGCTCACAAGGAAGGGTGTTCTCGATGAGGTCGAAAAGCTCTTCTCGGCTAAGGAGATCAAACAGCTTGGCAAGGGTGCCGGGAAGAAAATAGAAAAGAAACAGGTCATCTCAAGTGATTTGATGAGGACTTTCCGTGAGTATTTCATATTGAGTTTTTCATGTCGATTACTAATATTTTACTAGAAATTTCTCTTGCTAAATTCTCCGCATACTCTGTTGAGAAAATTGTTCAAATGGTTATACACTGTGACAAAGAAGTTCTCGACAATAATGTTGTCATGGATTTCCTCCAGAAGGAAGACATGTGCAATATTCCCGAAAACACTGCTAAATTGATGGCACCATACAGTAAAGATTGGACAGGACCAGATGCCAACAAGGAGAATAGAGAACTAGATCCTTCGGAACTCACTCGAGAAGATCAAATTTACCTCCAGACTGCATACGAGCTTCACCACTACTGGAAGTCAAGGATAAGGGCACTTGCGCTGACTAGGTCCTTCGAGATAGAATACGACGAAATTTCCGACAAGCTGAAACAAGTCGTGGCTGTTTCGGAATCACTCCGAGATTCTGTATCTCTCATGAATGTCTTGGGTCTGATTCTTGACATTGGAAACTATATGAACGATTCGAATAAACAGGCCACTGGTTTCAAGCTCAGCTCACTTGCCCGCCTGGGTATGGTCAAGGATGACAAGAACGAATCTACTTTCGCCGATCTTGTCGAGCGGATCGTCCGTACCCAATATCCAGAATGGGAGGGTTTCACCGACGACATCGGTGGTGTTGTTACTGCACAGAAACTTAATGTAGAATTGCTGCAGCAAGACGCCAAGCGCTATATCGACAACATCAAGAATATTCAAATGTCACTCGATTCTGGCAATCTCAGCGATCCAAAGAAATTCCATCCTCAAGATCGGGTCAGTCAAGTTGTGCAAAGGTCAATGAAGGACGCAAGGAGGAAGGCGGAGCAGATGCAACTCTACCTCGAAGATATGATCAGAACATATGATGATATTATGGTGTTCTATGGTGAAGACCCAGCAGACGACAACAATAGAAGAGACTTCTTCTCCAAGCTGGCAATCTTTGTTACCGAGTGGAAAAAGTCGAGAGAAAAGAACATTGTTCTCGAAATCACCAGGAAACGAAATGAAGCTTCGATGAAACGGAAGCATGCGCAACTGAAAATCACACCTGGAGACGGAAGTGCGCCTACATCGCCAGTGTCTACAGGAGCAATGGATTCTTTGCTTGAGAAACTCCGAGCTGCTGCGCCCCAAGCTCGCGACCAAAGGGATAGAAGGCGCCGCGCTAGACTTCAGAATCGAAACCAAGTGCGTGTAGCTTCAGGACAGAAGGTGCCTGATCCGGAAGAAATTCCGGAAGTAGAAGAAGGGTTGAAGAGTCCCGAGTCAGTGACCACAGACGGATTGATGAGCCCTGGGATGAGATCAGATGATGTTGATGACGACGTCACTGAGCGAGCTGCTTTGCTCTTACAGAGTATGCGTAGTGTTGAGGGTGCTGAAGACCCAGAAGCAGGCGACAGAAGAAGTGCTGAGCGCAGATCACGGCGGAGGGATAATGCAGAGGAAGAACGGAGGTCGCGTCGAAGGAGGAGAGAAACGGCCAAAAGCAACACCTCTGAGGGAGTAATCCCCGAGGAAGACAATGAAGCTCAAATGGCGAATGCACCATTCTCGCCCTCGGAGGAGAGCGAAAAGGTGCCAACACCTACAACGGTAGTAAGCCCGCCGAGCCCTGAAGGCACGGAGAAGAAACCCATAGAGGTGGCAGATGATTGAAGGAAATACGACATGGTATACATACAACCTTTGTAATATTTTAATAGGGTTTGAAAGACTTCTCGTCACATGCATGGGAGGATCCCAATGACTTGTAACTTTTTTCTTTTTTGGAGATGGGGAAAAAAGCCAAAGGGGGAGGTGCACCAAGGGATGAGGACAAAGAGGCAGGAAGGAAAAGATGGGAAGGGAAGGGGACTTTGCCGCGCCCCGGTGGCATTTTCATGACAGTACAGCGTATAGTACGGTTTAGGATGAGAAGGCACAGGTCTTGATGTTGTTGTAAGATGAAATATGAAAGTCGAGGATGTTTTCTCTGCCAACCATGTCTTTCGCCTGATTCTTCCTCTTCTTTCCAGTTCATCCCTTTCGCATATCCATACTCTCTTAAATTCTCTTTTTGTACAGGCTAGGAAGCATGCTGGTTCTGCATAGCGCTGCGTAGGGGTTTGAATGCCTTTTCTTCTTCTATTCTGCTTTTCTTTGGGGCTGTTAAGGAAAGGCTGGTTCACGTGGATAGGTAGATGCGTAGAACGAAACAAACATGTCTCTCGGTCTTTCAATTTAACTAGGTATATATGTCTATCTTGTCAATTGTGTCTAGCTGCTATGATACAAATGAAGCGAATCCTCCCTCGGTTCTTGTAAGGGAGTGTAAATAACAGGGGCATCATATCATCAGTAAGTATGTATTCACTTATGTGGAACTTGACGGATATAAATATAGAAGCAACGCCGGTAGCCTTCGATACCTAGCACTACATCAATAACTTCAAAAACGCAGTACGATGTTGCACATGCCCCCCTTTTCCATCTCGGATCTGCCAAGCGAGCAAGAAGCCAGGTACGAAAGGTACATAAATCATCTGCTAGTCCTTGTCACGAACCACTTTACCAGAATTACTAAGCTGACAGAGAGAAAAGGAGGCTTGAGCCTTGATCAATCACGTCTCGTAAAACACTCCTTGTCCAGCTTGTCCAGACCAGTTCTGCTTCTCAGCTCGTATTCGCAGAGAAAGCAGACAAGTTTTTCCGGTTTCCCTCCTTTCCCTCAGCCAGTCTGGCTGAATGTGGGGCATCATCGCTCGACCGCCACAGTTCAGACACTGACCGACAGCCATATTCCCTGCTGCGAGCAGAACCCAGGCGCCAGGAAAGTCACCATCCTCAGCCCTTCCGTCCTCAGCTCTTCCCTGCACAGTGCACAACAGTTGTAAATACCCTCATTTTGCGATTGTCTTTTCCTGCCCCGGAAGTTCAACATGGAGGCGGACAATCGTGGGCTGGATTTGGAGAAGGAGTTGACTTGCTCGGTGAGTTCTCGACATCCCAGAACGTCATTCCTACTGCCCCGCGACAGGCGAAACCTCAGCTGTATTTGCACGACGTGATGGATTCTTTGCAGCGGAGTTACTGCTTTTCCTCTGAAAATAGTTGCTGATGCTAGCTCGCACAACAGATTTGTACCGAAGTACTTTATCAACCTCTCACGCTCCTCGATTGTTTACATACCTTCTGTGGCGCATGCTTGAAAGAATGGTTCAGTTGGCAACTCACTTCAACGCGCACCTCTCCAACATCTGTCCCTGCTGGCTCGACACCTTTTACCTGCCCATCATGCCGTGCGTCGGTGCGAGATACCAAACACAATGCGACGGTCACTACACTACTCGATATGTTCCTAGCTGCAAACCCAGAGAAGGCAAAAACCGCCGAGGAGAAGGAGGAGCTGCTCGCCAAATACAAACTCGGGGAGAATGTTCTGCCAAAAGTGGATATAAGAGAGAAGACCTTGAGAGAAAGAAGAGTTGAGGATGCCGATCGGAGGCTGATGAATGAGGTTCGAGACCTGAGCTTAAGAGAGGTGGGCGTGGAATCCTCTGAAGCTAGAAGAGAGCGCCGAAGGCGGGAAGAAGGGCGATCGCATAGTTCGAGAGTCCATTCGAGTCGTGAAAACAGCAGGGACAGCAGGAATACGGATGATAGAGAGCGAAGAAGGCGACGGGATGGCGAAAGCGAGCGAAGGCAACGGGACGATGCGACACTGCGACCGGATACGGGGTCTGGAACAGAAAGGCGGCGGAGACGTAGCGATGGAGATTCCAGGAGAAGAAATGAAGAGTCCAGACGGACAGCGGCCCGCCAAATAGAGCACCAATCTTCTCTGCGATCACTCATTAGTTCTTCCGATGTCGATTCACACGAAATGGAGGAAGAGATTCTACGTCAGATTCGGGAAGAAGGATTGTTAGATGGGATTGATTTGGAAAACATCGACGTGAATCAAGAGGACCAGATAAGTGAGCGAATTGCTGAGGCATTCAGAAGGAGACAGGAGCAGAGAGTGAGGCAAGAGCCGGCGAGAAGAAACGATGCTGGTGGGAGGCGGCGACGAGCAGCGTCGGAATCGAGAGATACATCTGGTGATGACGGTCCACGGACATTAAGAACACGACGGAATCATTCGCGATCAGCCAGTGCTGTCAGTCAAGGCGACGATCAAAGTAGACCTCCTATATCGTCTAGCGCCAGTCACGCAGCTCAATTAGAAGCACATTCTAGCGATGAAGGCAGACGTAGGCGGAGAGCAACAAGCAGCAGAAGTGCAACCACTCCAACTCCACTTCCAGAGAACCAAACCAGGCCAGCTGCTCGGTCACAAACCGATATATCTGAGAGGCCTCGCACCTCTCAGAGCTCATCAGCTAGCCGTCCTTTGGTGACGCCGGCGAGTCGAAGCAATACTGATCCATCTGTTCAAAGGTCTGGCGAAACTCCTGCTTCTGAGCAAGGCCCGCGTGAATCACAGCCAGCAGCTAATACTAATAACCGGGTCCGTGTGAATACAAGACCAGAAGGATCACCAGCTCCCACGTCTTCAAACTCGCCACGACCAGTACAACCTGAGATATTTGTACCGTCATCAGTCCCTTCAGCAGTCCCAACAGCCGTTGATCGGTCACTAATGCCTGATCCATTATCACCTCGTGTACCATCTCACTCAAGAGAAGGTTCTCTTTCTGATAGAGCTTCTGCCATATCAAGTGGTTCGCGGCCGACATCATCATCTTCTTCGCATGCCAGACCACACAAACAACTTTACCACGAGCCGTCTTTAAGTTGCTCTAGATGCGCCAAACCTCATATTGAATACGAACTGCATTATAATTGTAATATTTGCGCTAATGGATCCTGGAATATCTGTCTCTCGTGTTATCGGACGGGCCGTGGTTGTCTCCATTGGTTCGGATTTGGGTATGCTGCATGGATCAGATGGGACAAGATGAGTCAATCAGGGGAGCTTCGGTCAACAGCAGAAGCTCCGCATATGCTTACTGCAAACCGTTACATTCCTCCACGAGTCACAGCTGGAGGTGCAGATGGTCGTCGAACTCTCACTACCGATGACCCACAGAATAGATTACAAAGCGGTGCTTTTTGTGCCAATTGTTCTGGGTGGGCAAACGAGTGCTACTGGCGCTGCGATATGTGTAACGAGGGAGACTGGGGGTTTTGCAACCTTTGTGTCAACCAAGGAAAATCTTGCAGTCATTCCCTTCTACCGCTCACTTATAAACCGACGGAGTCTTATGCACCACCGTTGTCGCCAACTCATGATCAACAAACTCCAGCCTCGGCAACTATTCTTACCGGCCCAGGTGTCATCGACGTTGGTCCTTTCAAGCCCCTCACTTTTTCCACGAAATGCGATATATGTCACTACCCAATTCAGCCCTCTACGACTCGTTATCACTGTTTCTCTTGCACGAGTGCGGTTCCCGGTACTCATCCAGGGGATTATGATATCTGCACAACATGCTATCCTAAGCTGGTTACCTCGCGACGCATTAGTGTTGAGAATGGACAGAACGGTTGGCGTCGTTGTCTTCAGGGCCACCGGATGGTGATCGTCGGGTTTGAAGATAATCGTGGTGGCCAACGCCGAGTGATTGTACAAGATCTTGTAGGAGGCTGGAATTTACATACAGAAGCACACAAATCTAGCGAGGAATCAGAAGCTTATTTGCAAAAATGGAGCTGGGGAGGAGCTGGTGACAAGCACATTCGCCTTGTCACGCTCGATGTGGCTAAAACGGCACCAACCTCATCACAGGGTATGAGTATTGACTCAGGCTTCCCCCCCGATGGAGGTATTGGCATGTCTTCTGTGGCACAATGGAGCTGGTATCCCCAGGAAGGAACAGCTGACGAGCTTATGTTTCCCAAGGGAGCTGAGGTTAGGGAGGTGGAGAATGTTAATGATGACTGGTTTCATGGCGCTTACATGGGGAAGGAAGGATTGTTCCCTGCTCCTTATGTCAAGGTGCTTGAGTGAACGACTAAAGACTGGGAGCAAGATACTTAATAGTATACTGATTATGGTAATGATTTACGAATGGAGTGGAAGATTGTGTTGCCTTTATTATATTACTCTGCTGCGATGTGAATATGTATATTTGAAGGTAGATATTTGAAGGTAGTAAGTAGGTCTCTGTTTGACAGTCAAAAAAACTCTAGTAGGGAAATAATAATGAAATTCACTCATTCAAGAATGACCTTTGGATTTTCTTGGGACATGAAATAAAATCTCCCGAGATTAATTCAGAACAATAGATTCTTTCAAAGCTCCAAGTCGAAGGCTTTCTTTCCTCCGCCAAAGGATAAGCTTCAGTGCCAAGGCGGCCGCTTTGGGGAATCAACCGTGTCCTTTCATTGGTTCACGTCATCGCATCGCAGCTTTTGGAGCTCAGCTCTAGACCACCAGGCATCCTCGTCATCACCACGTTGTTATCGCGAACATCCTTCTCCTTCGACGATCTCATAACCTAGACTTCATGACACCATCATAGTCTTCTCTTGAGGAATCATCTTTCATCTACTCGCGACAATGGCGCCTCTAATACCATCTGCGAAGGTCACTCTGTCATATCCTTTGTACGCATGCGACTTTGACCCAGTTGACCCTTTGAAACTTGTCGTGGGAGGTGGTGGAGGTGCTGGAAGAAGTGGTGTAGGGAACAGAATTGTACGTGGCATTCTCCCAGCAAAGTTTGCGGCGGGCAAAAGCTGACAATGTGACAGACTGTCTTGGACACATCGAATCCCACCGAGGTCAGAGAAGCTGGTGAAATTGATCTTAGCAAGGAGGAAGATAATGTCACCAGTCTTGGGGTTGGTTTGCGCCAGGGGCAAGCAACACTGGTGTACGCAGGCATAAATTCGAGTCCGAAGGACATGGCAGCTGGGACGAATGAACATTTCCGAGTCTTTGGGATCGAGGAAGCTGCAAAAGGAAAGGCAAAGGGAAAGGAAAAGGCTGCCGCAGATGCTTCTCACAGCCACAAGATCTCAGCACTATCGAGGAACTCCCTTTTCACATCCAGCCCCGCAGAGAAGGAGACATACCAAAGGATATTGAGATTATCTCGGCCATTTCCAGGCGAACCTCAGCTCGGAGCCATCGCAACTGGATTTGCCAAGAAGTCGAACATTGTCATATTCAACACCCCACCATCTTCATCATCACCACCGATCAAACGAGGTACTATAGAACTGGATAAAGAAGCTGAGGATATGGACTTCATACAGACTGGCGAAAATGAGCTTCTATTTGCATACTGCGACAACCACAGAGTATATACCAAGAAAATCGGATCCAAAACAGACAAGGACGAGCCACAATGTGTATATATCACACCTGGTTCAGAAAGTAGTGAGAGGCCAACCGTTCCTGCGTTCAGAGCCATGAGATTCTTGACACCGGAATTCCTTCTGATGCTCACCAATATTCATGGACAAAGCGGAGTAGTTCTACAAATCCTTCGACTGCCTTCTGATAGCACCGGCCAAGCACGCATTGCACAATCAAAGCGACTACCCAGCGACCTTTCAAAGGCTACGGGGTTGACTGTTTGCAATTTAACGCCACCACTTACCGCCTCGGCGAAACAGGAATATACCCAATTTGTTATCGCACTGGCAGGGCATGATATTTCAATCCGTCTGTTCAAAGTTGACCTCCAGGTCGAAGGAAATGTAAATATGGTTACTGATATCAAGCCCTTTCGTGTTTTGAAGAAGGTCCATCCTTTACAAATCACAGGAATTGCCTTCTCAAACTTCACACCGCCTGCCCATCCAGTAACAGCATCCACACCTCCACAGTACCTGAAGCTTGCAAGTGTCAGTGTGGGAAACACTGTAGTGGTGCATACGCTTCCGCTCTTCCCGGTTCCACTCTCGGTAAAGCGAGGGCAGTCCAAGACTCCTCGCTACGTTGTAGCCCTTCCATCAGAAAAGGCTCTCTTTGGATTTGGGATTGTTGTGTCAATCTTAGCCGTCCTACTTGGTGCCATCTTGACACAAGGTATTCTTGAGATCAGGGGTGGTGTTGCACCATATTTGGGAGCATCAAATTACATTCCAGTTCACTGGCAAGAAGCAATCGGGAAGCCATATGTGTTCCCAACAGATTATGCCCAGCAGCTGCAAACTACAATCGCAGAATCAGACCTTCTTCCTTCAGCTACCCCGGCTGCGCAACCAGATATTGTCCAATCAGACACATTGTTGCTCTCAGACTGGTTCCAGAAGATAAAAGATGATGTTGATCAAGGTGTGATCTACCTTGAAAACAAAGCTGATGTAGTAAAAGCACATTTGCTTCCTCCACCAGTATCATCTGGTTCTCTTCCTGAAGGAGCTAAACCTTGGGATGAACTGAAGCATGAAGAGAAAGAGGGTTGGAAGAGAAAGCTGAAAGATGCCGGGCACTGGGCGGAAGAAATGGGCGAGACGATTTTCAAAGGGGTTATCTTTGGGGAATTAGCTGGGGCAGTGGGTGCTGCCATGCATGGTTAATGACGATATGAGCTTAGGTTGGGGTTAAGATCTAGCTTGATCTATGTACAATGTTTGTAAAGAAGATATGTATAATTGCCATTTTCAGTAGATAGCAGGCTGCTTCGGTCCTTCTGCTCGCTAGCTCAATACTCGAGAGCTTGAAAACTGTCGAAGCGCAGGTTCTCGACATTACTCAGTCCTGGCCGAATGGATCTGTTTTTAAATCACTCAAAATGGGTTTCTCCTGATCCATCGAGCCATCTCAACTCCATCTCGCTTCTCTCTTCAGACACCGCCTCTCATTGGAGTAGTAAGGATGTCAGTGTTACGTTATGCCCAAAATTAAGCAACAAAGTCAAAAGAAGCTCCCAAATTCCGGATGAACATGCATCTGAACATGTCCATCTCGCAGCCATCCATCACATATCCATCCATGCTAGCGGCGGACGTGTTCTTCAGGACTTAGTGGCCCACAGGCGGACTTGAGCCATTCCGATTCGTGCATCTCGATGCGGGATGCGGGGCGAGGGGTTGGCGGGGTATGGATATTCTTCGCGATGCAGCTTGACGGCTTCTACGGCCTGTTTTTTTTTTTACTTTCCCCTCTGGCTGGACTGATCGTGATATCCACCCTGAGGACGGATCAGCAGTTCAATCTTCTGAGCGGGAGGCGATGGATTGGAGAGTGGAGTGAGAAGAAGGGCCTTCTTTCTCGTCTCCTGCGAACCAAACTCTCCTCTTTAGGGGCGTGAGTTGTTTTTTTCTCCCTCTTCCCACCCTTCTGCCATCTGCTGCTCCTCTATCCGCCTCCGCTTTTTCTCCTGGTCGAGGTACATGTACGAAGGGGAAGATACCGTACCCCGCTATGCTCCCTGCCTACCTTAATACCAAGCTCGACCCAGGCACCAAGGTGGAGGGAGAGCACCTCGGGAGAGGGGCAAGGTTGGGGTGAGATGCTCAGTGAAGTCATATGTCATGTCATGACTTTTTCTTCTGCTTTTGTTTTTGATCCGGTGAGAGCTATGTCCAGACGATCGGGCCACTATAAAAAGGCAGCTTGAGTCCCCCCAGAATAAGAGACGGCCACTCCAGTCAGTCAGACCCGCCTCAGATCAACTTCAACTTGATTCGATTTCCATCATGTATTCTTCCTCTTCTTCCCCCAGTAAGAATGCCCTTGCTCTCTGGACGGCTATTGCTGGTCTTCTGGGATCGAGCACTGCTGCCAGTTACAATGGGTTGGCGGTGACTCCACAGATGGGCTGGGACAATTGGAATGCGTACGTGTATATCCGAAATCAAACCCCCAAGAAAAAAGAAGGCGAAGCCCAAGTCAAACATGAATATTGACACCTAGATACAGATTTGGCTGCGACGTCTCCGAAGAGCTCCTCCAGCAGCACGCCCAACTGATCGTCGACTACGGTCTCAAAGACCTCGGGTACCAGTACGTCGTCCTCGACGACTGCTGGAGCGTTGGCCGAAATGCGAGCAACAACGACTCGCTGGTCGCCGACCCGGAAAAGTTCCCGCGGGGAATGGCGGCCGTCGCTGAGGACATACACGTTCTCGGTCTTAAATTCGGCATGTACTCCGATGCCGGTAAATATACGTGCGGAGGCTACTCGGGCAGCTTGGGCTACGAGACGGTCGACGCCCAGACGTTCGCCGATTGGGGCGTGGATTATCTGAAGTACGACAATTGCTTCAACGAGGGCGTTGCAGGAAACCAGCAGATTTCGAGGAACAGGTACGTTTTTAGTTATTTTTTTCTCTTCACTTTTCTTTTGGCGGCGAATTCTTTTTTTTTCTTCTTTCGAGTATGGTACATCTGGTCTCAAGATTACGGTGAATTTTGTTTTTGTTCTTTTTCTTTTTTGAGAATATGCTGGATCTTTTTCGTTGCCCCCCCGAGTATGGTGAATTTGCTTTTTGGAGCATAGTGAATTTGGGGTTGAGATTAGAATGGATTTTCTTCCAAGAAAATGGTGAATTTGCTAACTTGCTTCACTTCGCCATTTAGATACAAGGTCATGTCTGATGCCTTAAATGCCACTGGCCGACCTATCCTATACTCCCTCTGCAACTGGGGGGAGGATTCACCCTGGAACTGGGCCTCAACCATCTCTAATTCATGGAGAATCACGGGAGATATAACTGATGCGTGGGATAAAATCGATGCTAGATGTCCATGGTAAGTGAAGTGTGGTGAAGTGAAGTGTGGTGAAGTGAAGTGTGGTGAAGTGAAGTGAAGTGTTCCAAAAAAAAAAGAGAGAGAGAGAATAGTGAATATCTTGCTAACCAAATTGTTTGAAGCGACGGCATCAACGCATGGAACTGCGGCCTTCCAGGGTTTCACTGCTCCGTCGCCAACATCGCCAACAAAGCCTCCTTCGTGGTATCTAAGGCCCAGCCCGGTGGATGGAATGATCTAGACATGCTGGAAGTCGGTAACGGAGCCATGACTGACGACGAGTATGTTGCACACTTCAGTCTCTGGGCTGCTGTCAAATCCCCCCTCATCATGGGCAACGACATACGGGAGATCCCAGCCGCTGACCTGGCAATCCTGTCCAATGCAGCCGTCATTGCAGTCAATCAAGATCCGTTGGGTAGCAGCGTGGCGAGACGATTCATCTACCCAGAAGCCGGCTCCCAATTCACCTCTCAACTGTGGTCCGGAAACCTGAAGTCGACGACCGGCGGAGACTACAACGACATGGTAGTGCTCCTCGTGAACGGAGAGGATACTCCACAGGTTCTCAATGCCACCCTGGTCGATATCTTCTCGGACAGCGGGCTAGCAGGCACTGCTAAGCAAGTCAGCATGGCATGGGAAGTGCGCGATCTGTGGGCAAACCGTATGAGTGACGCAGTTGCGCAGTCGATTATCGGCGTGAGCAACATGACCGGCAATGCGACGACGGGATTCAATGCCACGCGCGTGGGCTATGGTCGATACAACGCGACAGCGTTGAGCTATGAAGACGGGTTGAAGGCTGCCGATGACTTGCTACTCGGCAACGTTACGAGCACTGTGTTGCCGAGTGGAACGGTTTCCGCCACGGTTGCACCGCACGGCGCAGCGATGTATCGGTTGAGAGCCGTACAGACTGGGTCGAAGAAGAGAGATGAGTTGTAAATGAATGGGAGAGGAGGAATAGTATTTGTGGGGCTGAGATTTGCTTATCGACTCATTCACCTAACCTAACCGATCATTCTGCTGAAGTAATGTTTATGCATGTAACTGGTGAACTCACAGTATATAGGTATATAGCTAGCTCTGGTACATAACCATTCACTTTAAATATATATATATATGAATTCTCTTTGGAACAAGCTGTGTACTCTTAGTTTACCTAGCTAAGAGATATATACAGTATGGATTTTATTACCCCTAACCCCAAATTTCAGGCCCCTGTATTATTATGCACCTCGATGACGAACACTTGTCTAGACGAACAGATATACTCGAAACAGAGCATTGCTAGACAAGCCAACAATTGCGACACAAATAGGCTGAGGTCGAGGACTTGAATATTTGAATTGTACAAAACGGATTTGATTGATATAGACAAAGGAAATATATCTGCGAGCGCACTTCCAAAAAGAAGCTTATTTGAGCACAATAACAATACGATGGGTAAAAAGGCATTTTGTACCTCCAACGCCATGGCCCCAAGCAGGAAAACCAAAAACACAAAACGTACAGGATATAAAAGGTATTAATAGCCCCCAGCCCATCTACGATATGATATACTTTTTTTCGTCCAACCAGTCAGAGAATTTTCGCCTCTAGCTCCCATCACTCGTCATCTACTAATCGTCCAGCTTCGTATGCCTTCTTGGCAGCCTTCTGTAAAGACTCGAGATCTCCACTCATCTCGCACATAGATTTGAAGACTGCGTCCTTGCCTTCTTTCTTGAGTAACTCGTGAGGATGTCCATATTCAACCACGCATCCTTTGTCCAGCACCAAGACCTTGTCGTAGTCGACAATTGTTTGCAGACGATGTGCGATAGTGATGATAGTGCTCTTGAGCTCGCGGATTGTCTCTTGGATTTTGCTGTCAGTGTTGTAGTCGATAGAGGCTGTAGCTTCATCCATCATGAGAACCTTGGGGTTCTTCAACAAAGCACGCGCCAAGCATAGCAGTTGACGTTGGCCCTGCGACAGATTGTTACCCGATTCTGTTACTGGCGAAGATAAGTTGAGGAAAATGTTCTTGTTCGTAGTAGGAGTGGAGGCGCCATCGCTAGAGCTACTAAGCGATGGGGTAATTTCGACCAACGGCGTTGAGGGTTGCGTTGTTGATGATGGTGCTCCAATAAGTTGAACTCGTCGCAGAGCGGTAAAGATGTCCTCGTCTGTGAAGAGGTTGAAAGGATCTAGATTAGTCCTTATAGTGCCAGTGAACAAGGTTGGATCTTGAGGAACGATGGTAATTGACTCGCGAAGGTCTTGAAGACCAATCAGGCCGATATCAACATCATCAATCAAGACCTTGCCCTCTTCGGCCTCTAATCCACGGAAAAGTGCAAGAGCTAAGGAGCTCTTGCCGGCACCAGTGCGACCTACAATACCAACCTTCTCAAGAGGGTTGATCTTGAAAGTGACGTTTCGGAGTACTGGTTCAAGATCTTCTCTGTATCTTGTGGTGTAGTTGATGAACTCAACGGAACCTCTGCTTGGCCAGTTGGCAGCAGGTCGAGTATCTTCAATAACAGCCTCAGCTTCTTGCTCTACGTCAAGATACTCCTTGATACGTTCTACAGAGTTCATATTTTGCTCGTTCATGGCATAAAGTCGAACCAACCAAAGAACGTTCTCTGTAAATCCGATAGCGTAACTCAAGGACAAACCTGCAGATCCAGCATCAATCTTTCCGATGCTGAGAACGACAAATGCTCCTGCAAAGAAAGCAACAAAGTCACCAATGACATCGATTCGGAACGCGAGCCATCGGTTAGCTGCCCAAAGGTAGATAAACGGTCGACTATGAGTGTTGACTCGAAGCATATTGTCTCGGATAAATCTTCTTTCATCGCCGTATGCACGAATGGTTGTGATGCCGCTCAAAGTTTCGCCAAACTGTTGGAAGAGCGGGCTTCTCTGAACTGATTCAAGCCTCTTGAGATCGCGAGAGGATCGAAGGTAGAACTTTCCAACAAAGAAATACATGGCGCTGATGAAGACGCCGGCTATCAGGAAACCAGGAGTGATGATAGAAATTAAAGCAATGGTGACAAGGATTGCAAGAGCACAAGCCATCACACCAATAGCGATTGGAGCAACCTCTTGATCAACTGCCTCGAGATCTTTACTGAAACGGTTCATCAATTGGCCAAGAGGTGTGACATCAAAGAACTTGAATTTTGCGCGGGTGACAGAAGTTATCAGAGCCTCGTGTATCTTCCAACTGGCTGTGATAGAACCATAAAATAGCCAAAAGTCACGGAAAAGTGCAATCAACATGCATGCAATTCCAATCATGGCATAAACAGAGAGGTAGTAATTGACATCGACATGAGGAGCAACCTTTGAAAGGACCGAGGTTTGGTTGGGGTCGAAATAAGGTTGATATTTGGCGATGTTGGAAGTCGCGGAAACTCGGACCGTAGAGATGGTATTGCCAATGAAGCTGTTTGCCGAGGGACCAAAAGCGAGATGTGTTTCTTCAGTGTCGTACTGGATAGCCCATTGCCTGATCCAGATGTTTGCCGCAAGAGCTCCAATCTGTTGGACACCGAAAACCGTGACAGCAATGACCCAGAACCACCAGGGACCCATTGACTTCAAATAAAGAATAATGACTTCCCATTTGACACCTCCCTCAGCTTTAGTCTCGTCCATGGCATCCTTCTTCTCCGTCTTAGAAGCGTCCTTTGATTTGACATCCTTGCCAGAACCGTTGAGTTGATTAATCTTTGGAGCAACATCCTCGATCAGAGTTTCTTCACTCTCATCACCAACGCTCGATGGAACACGTGACGGGATTCGAGATATTGTTGCCGAACCTGGTCTTGACTTGATAATCTCTTCCCCAAGCTTGCCTGAAGCCATCACTTCATCGGCTGAGCCTTGAACAGCAATTCGACCGTTATCGAGGCAAACAACATAGCGTGAGTAAGGAACACAAAGGGCAAGGTTGTGTGTGACCAATATACATGTTCGATCTCGCATCAATGGTCCCATAATGCAGTTATCGAAGATCCATTTTGCAGTATGTGAGTCGACAGCGCTGAGACAATCGTCCAAGAGAACGTGCTTGGAATTCGAATACAAAGCTCGAGCAAGAGAGATACGCTGCTTTTGTCCACCCGATAAGGTGATTCCTTTTTCGCCTACCAAGGTGTCATCTCCTGCATCTAGGATTTCCAAATCGCGCTCAAGAGCACACGCAATGATAACGTCCTTGTATCTCTTCTCGTCCAGTGGTGCTGAGAAAAGGATGTTTTCTTTAATATTGGCATTGACGAGCCATGCTTGCTGAGCACAGTATGCGACACTTTCTGTAAGACCAGTCTCTGGGTCGGGATGAACATCCTCGCGACTGTATCCACCCGGCAAGAAAACCTTACCTTTGATCAAACTCATTTCACCGAGTAAGGCCATCAAAAGAGACGTTTTTCCTGAACCAGTTGGGCCTGCAATGATGTTCAGCTTTCCAATTTCAAACTTGATGTCCAAGTCCATGAGACGGAAAGCACTTGAGATATCTTCTTCGGATACCTCCTTTCCGCCCCAGGAGAAGGTGGCATTTTTGAACCCAATGGTCTTGTTACCCTCTTCGTCTACATTGTCGTGCTTGAGTTGTTCGTACTTCTCAGTCTCTTCTTCGTTCAAGAACTCTTCCACACGATCTACAGACACTTTAGACTCTTGTACGTGAGCAATCATGTCTCCCAACTGATCAAGCGGAACACGAAGGATTGTGAATAGAGAGATAGCGGTAAATGCAATGGATGGGTAAAGCGGCTTCCCTTCAATGACAACGTAACTGAGGAAGGAGAAGAATGTAATCACGACCGGAACGGTGTTCCATACAGCTACTGCAAATGCCCAAAGAATGTACTTCATGCGCAAAGCCTTGAGCTCCGCGGCACGTTTCTCACTGACAAGCTTGCTGAATCGATGCTCCCAAGCAAAGTATTTGATGATTCGAATGTTTTGTAGCACTTCATTCGTAGTGTGGATTCTTTTGTCTGTGGCAGCCATGATTTTCTTCTGAGTGCGGCCAAATCCTCGAGCGAATGCGATATTAACTGGCAAGAGAATGACCATCACAACAAGACCAGGGATACTGCTAAGTCCGAGGATGCGGTAAAGAAGGTAAATGGCAACGGCGAGTTGGGTTGGCGCGGAAGCAAGAAGGAAATGTAGGTATGCCGTGATCTCGCTGACCTTGAAAGAATCAACAGACATCAAGTTGATAATAGTTCCGACATTGACTTGCTCGTCGGAGCTCTTTTCGGGCACAGCTGGGGCAGTTGCATGCGTAGAATCTTGCTTGCTATCATCCTTCTTTTTCCCTCCCATTCCAAGTAGTTTCTTCCATTTGCTAGGCTTGGCAGCATCTTCCTTATCTTTCTTGTCGCCAAGTGTAGTTTCGTTTCCAGCCGCAGCCTTACGACGAAGAGCCTTTGCATATATCTCACCAATAATGATTGCGCGTAGACGAATACAGATCTTGCGGCCAATCCACAAGGCTTGTTGATCGGCCAATGATCGCAAAAGATCTGTGAAAGCTAAAAGAATTACACTTTTGGCAGGTCAGCTTTGAACCGTAATATCTTGACGCAGCAACTTACTATAGCCAGACAACATTTCGTGGAGTGGTCTCAGGATCTTCAATGTACTCAAGAATTGCTTTTAACAGCAATGTGGGCGCAAAGGTGAAAAGACCTGAAAACACAGCATACAAGCACTGCTTTACAAGTAGCCATTTGAAGTAACGCATGAGATGCCATGTTAATGCCGATGTTTTCTTCAACTGTCGGTAATCTGCGAGAACGTGTGCAGCCTTGTCTTTGGGCATGAGATTCCAGACGTCTTTCTGCTCGAAAGTTTTCTTGTAGCCTTGCCACACAATAGCGTCGACCCAAGAGAATGTAGCAATTGAGAAAATACTTGCAAGAGGTTCTCGAGAAGGCTCGATGTCATCTTCCCACTCAAGAACAACGGCCTTGTTGCCTTTCCGTGTCGTCATAGCAATTCCAAAAAGGAGTGTAACGAGAACAAATTCAGTAATTACGAGGATCTGAGCTAGTCTTGAACGTGGATGAATGATTGCCGAGCGGAAAATAACGATCGAAAGGATCCATTGAACCGTATATAGCGATGCTGTGTGATTCCATAACCCTGGAATTCTCCAATGTGTATTTGAAAGGAACAATCGCATGCTTGCGATGACGAGTACATATATCCAGGTGGCCATTCCCGCAATTGTGGTAACCATGCCCTTGGGCCCATATGCATGCATCGTAAATGCAATTATATTGATGCAGCAAACAGCAAGAATGGCACAGAGCTCAATAATAACAATTGTATTTTGAGCAACCGGCTTATCAATCTGGGCTACAGATCCCTTCGTCGTCGTCTTGGTTAAAGCCAAACGACCACCGTTCATGGTCAGTCCCTCGTCGTCGTCCTCGTCATCATCTACCGTGGCATCCACATCCTGATATGCAGATGCTGCAGTGCCATTCGAGCCAGCCGCGATGGGCTCGTAGCCATTCTTTCGTTTTAACTTGACATTTCGGTGGACGGCTTGTGATATGATGTATAGTAAGGATATTCCAACGGCTATTAATGGGAAGAGGACTCTTAAGAAACTGAGCAATGTTAGCCAGTCTGCGACGACACGGAATGGATCCCACTCTTACTCTCGTTGCACACAGTTGGTGAAGTCGTCCACCTGCCAGATGGGCCCTGCACACTGGCCCAGCATGATGGAGAGGCTCGAGATCAAGAAGACGACGAGTCGCAATTGATTGACTTGGCAGGCGATACCGCAGCTTCGAATTGAAGCTCTAGAAGTTATTTGGTCCTCGCACAGTCAAACAAACAAACAACACTGGAACGCGGGAGGGAAAAAGTTGCCAAACAATGAAGAAGGTTCACAATCCAGCCGCGATGCGAAATGCTGAAGATAGAAGACTAATCAACCCCACTATTCTTTTGTTAGGCGCTAGCTGGGCGAGAGATATGCGGGCAGGAAACCACTGACCAGCGAGTTAGTTGTTGTTGGAACCTTGCGTCCTGGTGATGGTTGAAGAAGATGTACCCCGGAGAAAAGAGCGCAGGTGGAGACGTGATAAGGCAGAGCAGAGCAGAGAAATGATATGAGCTTTCGGAAAAGTCTGAGGTCGGGTCACGATCCGACTCGACTACTTCTTATTTTGACTTTTCGGTGCGGTCTTGCCTCGAGAAGCCGCAAAAGGTGTGCAGGACGGCGTAATTACAAGGACGCAGGGCTTTCCCTCTCTTTCTGGTTTGTTTTTGTCCTTCTCCCTTTCCCCCTCCCCCAGCTTCATGCCTCTGTATCATACACTCACATGCACATGCATGAGATACGCAGAGTCATCGACGGTATCGCAAACTCGATCTGACCTATGAGTCAGGCCGTATCACATCTCCAACATTGGTTTGATCTTGCACACCGCCATCAACGGTCGGCATTCTACGTTCGGAAGGTGGGAGGGCTATCGTATTTGACCAGGCCGAGTTGCCTTGATTGGACAAACGGCTGATGCAGCTGTGAGGCACTGCAAAAGTCAATCATCTCACGTGCTGGTGTACGACGGTTGCGACAGTGACAGACTTCTTGCAGCTATAATATCATCGCTATGTCGGCCATGGCACGTCCTCGGAATCGGAATCGGAGTCGGCAGCACCACGCAGTCAACATCATAGGCGATGATGCCAATGCATCCCAGCCCCAGGATAATATTAACGACGATACTCTACCCCAAAGAACCTCAGAGTTGGCCGCAGAACAAACAGACAAGAATAAAGAATCCACCAATGTCGCCGATGAAGATGCCGGCCAAATGTCTCCAAAGCGAGCAGCGAAGGGGTTGAGGTTTGCTTCCCAGAGATTTGAGTTCAAGAAGAAATACAGAGTAGCACGGGTCAGGCAATATGCTGGTAAAGCCACGGGGCGTTGCTGGGAAAAAGACGACAACGAGGGCATTATTGACCACGAGCCCGTTCTGAACCAACTGCTGCATTGGACATCCCCGGACAGCAAAGGTGACGATAAATCATGGGAGGATTTACGTGCTAAGGAGCTCACACCTGAATGGGACTTCTATGCAAAAAGATCCCCTAACGTTGCCTTAGTTCCAGCCGTGTTCGAGAAGTTATGGGTTCCTCGCTACTGCCAGCAACGGGCTGGTCAATCTAGAACTACCACCGACGACAACATCTGGAAGTTCCACTTTTCTCTTTGCCGAGCACTTGGATATCTCTACCCTCTACCTACTTTTTCAAGCCGTCCCCATTCATGTACCGTGCCTCCAGGTCACTTCAGTCGTCGCAAGCTACCATGTAAACCCAAGCGCCATGAAGAATTAACGGCCAAGAGGAAACATATTGGAGAGAGAAACCCAGGAATATACAAGCGCCCGCGAGACCCAAGTAGTTCTACGGACTCCAAGATCGCCAACCAATCTAGCAAGTATAAACTATCTTTTCAGGAGAATGGACATACCGGCCTCATATTCCACTTTTTGCAATCCACTATGCTGCAAGAGATATTGGAGTCCAACCGGATACAACAAAGCATGATTGCCGTTGTTTCTACCATGCGTGGTCAAAATGCTCTGGACCCGGTTACTTCAGTGAGTGCTGTCAACGCCATAGCCCTTTCTGAGCTAGAACTTGAATGTCTACGAGGCACAGAGTTTCTTGCAACGTAAGATAGCAACCCACAAATGATCTGCTATAGATAAATGGCCTTACTAACCTAAGGTGCCAGGTCTCCAGACTTTTTCGGCGTCCCAGGCTATGTCGAGAAACATCGGCAAATTATGCGATGGAGAGAAGACCACGAACTTCTGGAAACTGTTGGATACCCTTCCTATCCACTTTTAGCCAAGATAGACTGTTATATAGGCTTCTATTTATCCTTGTCGGAAACCTCTGACGATGAAGAGAAGACTGTCACAGACCCATTAGATGAAAATAGTCATGATGGTTGGTATGAGCTTCCTCGGCAAATAAAGCTGGTAGGCTCTCCAGTCGCCTGCTTGTCAATAGATAGCATCCTAATGATTTTAGTGGTACTGGAGCAGATACTTCAACCATCTGCGGATCATGAACATAACAGCCACTGCATGGAAACGACAATTCCTTGGCCGCTTCAAGAAAGGCAAAAAAAGCAATGTGACTCGAGGGCAGATAAGCCAATTTCGTAGAAAGCAAGCATCCAAGGAGAAGCGCAGAAAGAATGTTTCTGCCGACGGATGTCCTGGCGATGAGTTTTTTAACATGTTCGCAGACCACCTCACTCATCTAGATGAGGTGATCGTGAACCATAAATTGACCTACTCCCAGGACAAAGGGATTCAAAAAGATAAGAAAAAGGTAGAGCACGAAACAATCACCGTCTTCCCTCATGGACCGACAGTTCAAAGAATAGTCTCAACTATGAGTATTCCGTTAGACTCCATTTCTACTAGCTTTGTGCAGCTAACAAGCTCACCTACGAGTACCCCTCTGCTATGGATTGAGAATCCCAACTTCTCACAGAGTATTGAATCCCTAATCCTAATTCTACCTCAACATGCGACAAGTGAGTTGCGCATAGTGGAAGTGGACTAACCTCTTGGATGGATAAAGTCCCTGACTTAGATGTTGATGCCTCTCATGAAGTCACCACAACATCTTCCCCTCTCCCCTTGTTCATTCAACGAATAGTATAGTTACTCACATCAATAACGCAGGATTCGGATTAAAGAATAATAACAAAATTCATGGATACAAGCGTGGGCAGCGAACATGGAACGGACTGACTAAAAGCCTGACGTGGACACAAAGCAAAACAAAACAAAAGGGTGAGTCGTTGGACGTTGAGAAACCAAAGAGAATAATAAGACAGGATACAGAAATTCCAGAGGTTTGGACACTTCACCATTAGATAGGATAAAGGATAGCATTAAGTTGGTGTCGTTAAATGAATTATTGAATAAGCAATTTTCTACCTGAGCACGTACTACCACGCAATGCAGTGCAAAAACATATAAAGCTATGACGATCTAGAACTTTTTTCATCACATCCATGAGTATGCAAAATCGCAGATGGTATTACACAAAAGATCGGTAAAGATTATCTTTTCCCCCTTTCTTCTTTTCCCGTAAATGCATGCCTACCGTACAATTGTCACTTCAACGACACCCCGGTTCTTTTCCTCCTCTGCTCGTTTCTTATTTTGCTTTTTGTACAAAGAAAAATAAAGGATTTTATAAATAAACATCCCGTTGCTAAAGCATCGCAATCATGGAATTTCACCCTATCCCATAATCATACCTTTCATCCCTGCCGCACCCATGTCGCCCTCCTTGGCTGCAATCTCGAAATAACTGTAGATAATGCTAAAATGCTGTTAGTAGATGCTTAGAAGTGTAACAACGAGGTAAACTTACGTAACAGCCAACAAGATACCAGTTCCAGAGCCAAGAGCACCCATCAAGTCGCTAGCGACAGAAAGAGCACCGATACAAGCACCACCGAAGGCGGCAGCAGTTGGAATGATGCGCTTGAGCTCCTTGTACATGCTCTGCTCTCTGTGTCCAGCCATGACGAGTCCTTGGTCCTTAAGCTGCTTTGCGACATCCCTTGGGCTAGAGCCCGAAACCTCAATCCAGGTCTTGGAGAAGACAGCGCATGCAACCAACATGTAGGTAATGTAGACAGCGGTGTGGATAGGATCGAGAAGAGCGTCGGTGAAGTTCAATGGAGGAGACATGTAGTATGCGATACCGGAAGTAGCAAAAAGTTGGGCGGATCCCTCTTTTGGCTCCCAAACACCGAAAAGCTGGACAAGGAGGTTCTCGGAGAATCTGGAGTACAGCATTTGACTGATGAGGAAAACGTTTGAGGAAAGAGCTGATTGGAGCATGATGGGCATGTTTGAGGTGTAGAATAGGCGGACGGGGTAAGATCCACGAGCACCACGTTGGCGAGAAGACTTGACTGGGATCTCGACACGGAAACCTTGGAGGTAGATGACAGCTGCGAAAACAGCAAGGGTGGCCAAGAGGTTCATGATGTTGGGGAGGTTCTGTCTATAGAAAGCCTCCTGGAGAGCGCGTTGCTTGTTTGGCCATGTAAGGAGCAAGTGGAAAAGCGCAATGACGGCACCCTCGAATTCTGGGCCACGACCAGTGTTGATGGTAGTGGGCGAGAAAGCCTTCCAGACAATTGACTCGCAAATGTTGGTAGCAATGAAAAGGGAGATACCGCTTCCAAGTCCGTATCCCTTTTGGAGGAGCTCGTCAAGGAGAATGACAATCAAACCAGCCACGACCAATTGGAGGATCAAGAGGAAGACGATACCAGCACCAAGATCAGATGGCTGACCATAGAGACCGGTGAAGACGTAAACCATGGCTTGTCCCAAAGACAAAATAATGGCAAAGAGCTTCTGCGCAGTTTGGTAGAGCTCGCGATCGGACTTCAAGTCAAGGTTGACATCAATCAAATGGGTACCAGCCAAAAGTTGGAAGACCATGCCGGAAGAGATGATAGGGGTGATACCCAATTCCATCAATGTTCCTCTGTTGCTTGCCAACATCATTCTCAGCCAGTATAGGGGGTCGGAAGTGTCGGAGGAGACAATTCCATATAATGGCATTTGACTCATGACCAAGAAGATCAAGAGAGTCAAGGCAGTCCACATCAACTTTTGGTTGAAGGGCACCTTGGTCTCTGGTTGCTGAACCTCAGGGAGGAACGGCGAGAAGGGCTTGATGAGATCGAGGAATCGAACTGCATGGCGCAATGTCAGTTGGGTTGCTCGTAGAATAAATTGATAGCTGGATGCCAGAACTCTCAAGGAAGCTCATAGAATAGGGATTCACTTACGGCCACTCATCTTGGCGATTGGCTTCGAATAACCTCACAGACGTGGAAAAGAAGAATTACAAAAGGAGCGACAAGAATGTTGCACTCTACTCTGCAATTGTTGAGGTCGCAGAAAGTGCGCGTGGTGATGTGTCAAGAAGGAGGAGAAATGAGGATTGTTAAATGCAATCAATCATAACAGGTGGTTACCTCGCTTCTTGCGATTTTAGCGCGATCCCGAAAGACCAGATATCCCCTCACGTGTGCTCCCCGAGATTTTACCTAACATCCATGGCGTTTATGCGGCCGACCGCCCAATCTCCCAATCTCGGTGAACGGTACGCTTACGCCCCAACCAAAGCAAAGCATAATCTTGCGCCTCGTCTGGAAATATATTTCGGACGGTCATGCCTGCGTCTACAACACACTGACTCAAGCCGCACATTCAGACGAGTATAGCCTCATGCTGCGCATAGCCTGTAGTCCTCTCCAGCGTGCCAGCATGGCACCAAAGTGTAGAGATTCTTTACTCGTTGTCCTCGGCGCAACGGGCACAGGCAAGTCGCAGGTTTGTTCCTCAGCCTTGCCATCTGGTAAGGATAGCTGGTAGCTAACTATTTCTTAGCTCGCAGTCGACCTAGCCACTCGATTCAACGGCGAGATCATAAACGGAGATGCCATGCAGCTGTATCATGGCTTGCCAATTATCACAAATAAAATTACTGTCGAGGAGCAAAATGGAATTCCACACCACCTACTCGGTTGCATTCCGCTTGACGAAGAACCATGGCACGCAGGATTATTCAAAAAGAATGCTGGGAAAATAATCCAAGAGATCCGTTCGAGAGGCCGGCTGCCCATACTGGTGGGAGGAACGCATTATTACACACAGTCACTCCTGTTCAAAGACACATTAGTGTTTGATGCATCAGCCGACGAAGCGGACCCGGAAAGCAATTTGCCAACGGAGCAAATATTGCAGAGATATCCGATACTGGCTGGATCTACTGAGGAAATGGCCGAGAAATTGAAGGAGGTAGATCCCGAAATGGCAGAGAAGTGGCATCCGAATGACCGGCGCAAAATTCAACGCTCTCTTGAGATCTTCCTCACGACAGGCAGGAAGGCATCAGAACTTTACGAAGAACAAAGAAAAAATAGAGAGGTCCGAAGAGCTGCCCTTCAACAAGACAATGAGCAAGATTTGCTCGAAGCAAATCTTGATTCTACACTGATCTTCTGGGTACACTCTGAACCCGAAACTTTGAAAACACGGCTAGATAATCGTGTCAACAAAATGATCGATGCCGGTCTCCTCAAGGAAGTTCAGATTTTGGATGAGTTCCTCCAGCAGCAAACTAAGAAGGGGATCAAAGTTGATCTTACTCGAAGTATCTGGGTTTCCATCGGCTGGAAGGAATTCAAAGCATATTCTGCTGCTGTGCGATCAGGGACCGTAGCACCAGAACAATTACAAACCCTCCTAGCTTCATCCATAGAGCAAGTCAAAGCCGCAACTCGTCAATACGCAAAACGACAAGTTCGCTGGATCCGATATAAGCTGATATCCGCATTATCAGAAGAAGGAGCCACGGATAATTTATACATAGTAGACAGCAGCAACGTTGCCAAATGGCAGGAAGACGTTTCGCTGCCAGCAATCTCCGTAACTGAGAGTTTCTTAAATGGTGTCGAGCGACCCAAACCAAGTGAGCTATCCGAGGTCGCCAAAGAAATTCTCTCGCCAAAAATGGCACAGAAAGACGAGATAGTGCGGCAGCAGTGTGATGTATGCAACCTTGTGACTGTTACCGAATCTCAATGGCAGCTTCACCTGAAGAGCCGTCGTCACCGAGCGCTGGTCAAAAGACTAAAAAGGAACCATCGGAGATCATCACCTTATGAGAGTGAGAATATCAGCGCACAAAAGAAAGAGTCAGGAACAGAAAAATACATACCATGAGTGGTTAACTTCCACGTCAGACCATATCACGAAAAACTTGGTCGTGAGTATTTCAGGACATCTGCAACTGTCATTCCACTTGATATTTCAAACGAGATAATGTGGGTCACAACAGAACGATTGTTTTCATTATGCTTGCCCATTTCCAACCCCGGTGCATCAAATAGCTGAGTTTGAACATCATATTTCGATTCTATGTATGTGTCTGCCATCCCATGATGGTTCTACAAGAACCGCACGCAGAACAAAAGCTGCTGGAGGTGCGCAATGCAACGAAACATAGGTAGGCTCGGCTTCTTTATAAGCACCTGATTTTACTTAGGTTCCTTAAGCACTGTGAATCAAAATAGATCTGGGTTTGTAACGTAACGAAAGTTAAGACAAAACCTCACGTTATTTTGGTCTCATTTAACTCCGTGAAACATAAATAATCAAGTCCGTACCTAGGTTATACAACGGAGGGCAACGCAAGACAGGGGGTACAAGGCTTACGTGCCTCGAATTTCTCGAATACCTTGTTGAGCGAGAATTATTGCAGCTCTAATGCACAACGATCTTAACGTGCTGTAGATCTCTCAGACGACGCGTAGATAAAAGGATTTTGGAGGTGCGTGTACACCGAAATTTAAGGCCATACTCAACAGGGAAACACGTGCTTGCTTTGGCTCTTCGAAAACGCGAAGGGGGGAAAAAGGGTAGTGGAACCAGGCTTCGGATTTTTCTAACTCAGCAGGGTGATCCATTGATCTGATCCACTAATTTAGTTACATATAGAGCCTATGGACTCGCAAATTGTACGTATCGTAATAGGTGGATATAGGTAGACAGATTATATTGGAGCATGAAACACAAAAGTCAAGCGAGCACAAAATTTCTATTTGGGGTTTTTTTTCCATTATTGACAAATGCACTTAGTTATGGGTACCTAGGTTAGGCGACCAAGTGGGTAGAACTAAAAATCATAATATCTTGCACGTTTCTCTTCACTTCGATTCGACTCATTCCATTATCGAGGTAAATATCTACCTGTCCGCTCTATCAAACCAACTTCTACGGCATGACAGCTCAGCAAAGCCAAGACTCAAAGAAATAGAACGGTGTAATAACTTAATATTTATCACCTACGCACAAAGGAAAAGCGGAAAGGGAAAGTAAAGAAAATAACCCTCGAATATTCAAATAACTACTATTCTTCGCTATGCATACACCATACACCAATGCCACACCTGCACCGAAAATTTATTGGTTCTGTATCATGCTTCTTCTCATTCATTCGTTCAGCCAATCTATCAATGACTTTTCTCTCCCTACATGTAATTGCGACCAAACCAACCAAACCACCCATCCACCCATCCTTCCGTCGCCTTCCAATACGCTCAATACAAAGAAGCAAAAAACTTCAAATACCTCCCCCATGCATAGGAAGGGTCAAATAACACCATGCGCCAGCAATAAAGACAAAAACTCCGTTTCTCCAGCAACAACCCATTACGATCGATTATGTAATAGCTCTTTCGGTCTCTATCGTGCTCGGTAATCATAGGATCTCCTTCAGCTTGCGCTTCTGCTCCGCCGTTAAGGTTGTGGGGAACTTGACGTTGTACTTGACGATGAAGTTCCCTCGCTGGTCCGGTTTCTTGCTTAGCGGCATACCGAGATTTGGATACGAATCAGAGGAACCTGGTTGCGTGGGTCCGGCTTTGTCGATGATGATGGATTTCCCGTCGATGGTGGTTACCGTTCTTCGCCATCCCGTAAGAGCCTCCTTGAGCTCAAGGTCGATGGATAGGATAATATCGTCGCCATCTCGAGTAAAGAGTGGATGCTTTTTCTGAACATGCTGTTAGCCTTGATGCATCTAAAAGAAAAAACCGAGGGGGAATAAGTATCTTACCTCTTCAACTACGAAATGCAGGTCTTGCTGTCCACCCTCTTCTTGATCGCCTACACCCTTGAACTTTATCTTGCTCCCCTTCTTCAATCCGGGCTTGATATCCATCTCCAGTACTTTATCCTGGGTGGTTCGTACACCGGTAGCCTCGTCGAAGGTCTTTCGCTTGATCTTCATCTTCTTATGCACACCCTTGAATAGTTCTTCCAGGGTAAGTGGTAAAGGTCTCTCGACTGTTGTGACTTCTGGTGTAGCGGCTCTCTGCCTCGCTGGTTCAGCTCCTCCGAATCTTGCGCGACTCGATCGTCCTCCAGATTGTCGTGGCATGGAACCACTGTCAAAATCGTCACCACCTCCCATGTTTTGTCCGCGCAGAAACTCGGAAAAGATAAAGTCGGGATTGCTGAAGCTGAATCCTCCACCTCCTGCTCCACCACCAGTGCTGAAATGGAAACTGTGCCCTCCTCCCGGCATGCCCCCACTGGAGAATGCCTCGAAGCCACTAGGCATACCTCCAGCGCCAGCATATGGGTTTCCACCCGCACCTCCACTCTCCTGTGGTGGTGGAGCGCCGTGCAATAAGTATTCAAGTCCATATTGATCGTACGTGTTGCGCTTCTCGGGGTCCGAGAGGATCTCATAGGCCTGGGAACACTCCTTAAACTTCTCAACTGCAGTTGGGTTGTCCTTATTTTTATCTGGATGGTATTTCAGAGCAGCTTTGCTGTCGCAATTATTAGTATCATTATCCTATGTAGTGGGGGAACGAGCGGGGTCATAACAAGTGAACTTACCGGTATGCTTTCTTGATCTCATCTTGAGTAGCTGATGGCTTGATGCTCAAAGAGTCGTAGAGCTTTGTTTCGGCGACCATGATTGCGTTTTGGGTCGTGGCGAGCCGCTGGGAATTATGATTGTGTTCGGAAGTATATGGACGGTGTGGCTTCCTTGGCCGCCCGACTTATTAAGTGCTGGGAATCAAGCAAGCTTGATCCGTGTAAAGCGTACGACGAATGATTCGATAATGTGTGAAGAACTCGGTATGAGGAGGGATGAAAATGCCTCGAAGGTACCGGTGGGTGCGCGCTATTAACAATAGCTGATCCTCGTGGGATGATTGTCTGTTGGACTGACTGACTGACTGAGAAGGCTCGAATCGACAGAAACAAACAAACAAAAACGGCGTAAATACGCAGTTGGACTAGTGAGGGTGCAATTGATCCAATGAATTCGGAATTGAGTTTTCTTTGTTCTCTGTGCTCAAAGTGATTGTCTTGTCTGTATGAAGAGGTTAGAGTACTTTGGCAATGGGGTTTTATTTCTCTGATCGGTGAGCTGACCAGTGACGTTGTTGGGCACGGGGCGGGGGTTGTCGGTACGGTAGTGGGGTCGAGGGGACTCAGACGGAAGCTTCGCGAACCTTCTCTAAGATATGGAGCCAAGTACGAGGTACCACTCTGATGTTATCAAGTATTTATGAAGGGAGGTTCATAACTTATAATCAATTAACAGCAAGGCTGATATATGTCCCTCGTTAATGACAACAAAACTGCTGTTGATTTTCACCTTCTGCACGTGATTATGTTTGCCTTGAGCTTAATTTTTCCTTTACGATAAGAAATCCGATAATAATCGAGCGATCTAATTGGATAAGATATTTGCTCAGCTGACCTTCGGCTCACGTTTTCTTTCTTCTGCACGCGTTTTAGTGTATCTTCCGTACAGGCCTATTGTACTTTCTTTATATTATATATACTATATTGAATATGAGCCAATTGTATTACCTTTATACGGTGGATATTTAAATGAATAAATTAGACGACTGTGAAGTATGACACGTGACCCTTCTTGCGAATTCTCGCTTTCTAACGTTTTCAAAGACTACGATTTCATATCAAAATTCTTATCGTAGTAGCCTAAAGTTAAGATATAGTTCTTATTCTTATAATAATCTTCAAGCAAGACACATGAGATCACACGTGACGGGTCTGTAGACAAATAGAAATATATACATATAGATTTCATATAAATGTTCTTTTTGAAAATGAATACTTAAGCACTTGTTATAAAAGTATGCTGATATTTAAGTTAGAAACAAATTAGTAAAAAAAGGCTTATTTGTTGGTTACAAGCTACTTCGAAGAACAGATCAGGAGAACGACCCCTGAATTGTCATTTAGATTTACCAGCTTGATATCAGATGAACTATAATGGTCTTGATATAACAAGCTGCTAAGGGATCTGACGCAAAAGTGATACACATATTTGCGGCGGTTAAGCGAGCTGATCTCATCAAGGTGATGTTTACATCTCTGGTATGTTATAATAGGAGCGGTTTGTAGCAGTGAGATATAGGATATACACTTCTTATGAGCAAGTGTATCCATAAATAAATTGTTAAAGAGTGTATTTGCACGACATACGGTTAATCAGCGAATTAACTTTTTATACCACCTCCTAAATTTTAATACCGATTTTGATGTAGCGACATTAGATATAAATTTTGTATAATAAGTATCACAGCTATGACAGAAAACCAAGACGTCTATTATAGAAGTATAGGCTAACAACAACTAATCATTTGTTTATGTATATATATCTCCGAACCCTACAAAACGTTGATCGAGGGGCAATAGATTTAATGTTAGCGTGATTATTAGACGAGGTTTTCTTTCCAGAAGACAATTTAATCGCAGCCCAGTACTCCAAAAGCTTTCTTATTTTAGGTCTGCTCGTTTCCCTTATCCTCCAACCTGTAGACAAGAGCCGCCATCTCTGCACCCCCTTCAGACTCTTCCTCCCTCTCAATGGCAGTACGGATGTCTCCAGTAAACTTTACTTTTTTATTATACTTCAGAAGCAGGCTCAAAATCCGTATCTTGATCTCCTGGACTTGATTTTTATCCATCCGCTCAGAGAAATGCGGCTGAGTTAACACAAGTTCAGTTAGAATATCTGCAGTGAGGCAAATGTTTGTACCGCGATCTAGAATAGTGTTCAGGAAATTCAGGGCTCCAACACCCCATCTATCCGAAGAGAGCATTCGTGTAAGCAGTCTTTCGGGCACCTTAACAGTTCTGTCATGTGCGAGGAGTAGTAGGATCATCTCTCGTGATGCAGCCATCTCTCGTGATAGAAACAACTTTCGTAATGGATCCATCCCTTTTGCAACTGCATCAGCTTTTTGCCAGATTTCTCCAACAACCTCCAGAACCTCCGGATTCAACTTCATGCCAGGAGCGTGCTTCAGTAGAAGCTTCATATGGTCGACAGTTTTAGCTGCTTTGAGCATTGGTTCAGTAACCTTTAAATTAAGATTGCGTTCGAACAGGAATCCAATTGGATTCTGCTTTGTTTCTGTATAGTCGGCTCGCAGAAACAAGAGTACGATATCCTCGGTGATAGAAATGTCTGTTTCGTGCTCAATCAGAAGTCGGAGAAGTTCGTACAACTTGGAGTTCGACCCGCGAGAATAATCAGACGAACAGCAAAGGCTCTCGGACATCTTGGCAAGAATCTCTGGTGTGATTCGGCAAATAGGTCGATGATTTAGTAGAACCTTCAATATTTCAGGATCTCTGGTAGCTTCGATCATGGCTTCTTTGATACCCAGGCCTCTGTCTCTATCGAGTAAGAGCTCTAGAGAACCCGCATCGGCAGAGCTCAGCTGTTTAATTGCGGCAATAAGAACAGGTTCTGTCGCTTGCAGGGTTGCATCATGTTCAAGTAATATTTTCAGGAGATCTACCCCAAATGACCGTTCCATGCTGTATGATGGGCCGTGAATTCTATTCACAGCAGCAATGAGGTCTCGCTGCTCGATTTTAACCGGATTCTCCTCACCCAGCAGAATTTCTGCAATCTGCTGGCATGGATCTTCGTCAGGCAAATCACTTTTTCTTGACAATGCAGCTGAAAGTGGACTGCCATGTGAGCCACAGACTGCATTTGCCTCAGCTCCATATTCCAATAACATACGCACCATAACAACACTCTGTAGTTCGCATGCATAATGTAACGCTGTGCCATATTTCGCAGAAATATAATTCACGTTAGTGCCTGCCTCAAGAAGGAGGGGCACAATGCGATGGCAGCTGTAGCCTTCTAAAGCTGCGAAAAGAGGAGTGCTAAATCGATCGCAGACGGTGTCAACTTCTGCCCCTCTCCCCAACATCAGATTCACAAGTGAAGCGCTGCCCAGGAATGATGCCAGATGCAGAGGGTTTCCATAGTTTCTTGGTGTGGTGTTGATATCCGCCCCGTGGTCGAGGAATATCCCAACGATTTTCTTGCAACAAGAGACCTTCTCAGATATTGGCCTCGGAGGTTCTACATCAGAACAAGTATCATAATCTCTTAGTTCATCTTGATGTGAGTAATTTTCCGAAGAGAGTCTAAGAATGGGCTCCAACAACCCTTCAAGTGCTGCTTGTAGTGGACTTCCGTATTTTCGACTGACCTTGTTCACATCTGCGCCATGTTCGATAAGTATATCTACCATGGTTTCGTTTTGAAAAAAAGCTGCTACCTGTAAGGCATTGCCACCTTGTTCATTTTCACCATCAATGTCTACGCCCGCTCGTAATAGCATCAATGCACTATTAGTCAAGGAGGCAGCGCATGCCTGGGACAGAGTTGAGGAAGACACGGCAACACCATGTGCAATGAGCATCTGAAAAACACTTTCATCTTTACTTGCAGCAGCTGCAGAAAGTGCAGCAGCGCAGGCATATTGCTCAATGCTTTCTGGAAGCTCGTCTAGTAGCAATTCTATAAGTGGCTTGCAGTGAGATTGAGATGCCTCTGCCAAGGCATTCCAACGTCCTGATGGATCTACGATGGATGCTCCGCAACGTAGTAGCTCTTCCACTATATTAAGATTGCTCTCCCTTGATGCAAGAGAAAGAGCAGTTCCATGTAAGTTGTAATAATCGATATTGGCTCCGGATTCTATCAGCAGGCTCAGCACAGAAAGATGACCTATATAGGCTGTCATTTGAAGTGGAGTCATAGATGCAAATCTTTCACCGTCTTCGTCTTTGGCTTTGACTTTGACTCTAACTTTCACTTCCAACTCCAGGTCAGCGCCATGGTCCAGTAAAACTTGCACCATGCTTTTACAGCCCGCTCCACATGCAAGGTGAAGAGCAGTAGCTTGTTCGGAGAGGCGAACGTCAACTTTATTGTCAATAAATAGCTGGATCAACTCGAGATTTCCTAAACGGCAACCTGCTTTTAAGGTGGGTAATTTATGACTCGCATGCTCGTCAGAACCAGACTCAGCAGCGCCAGCCATAATGAGAGCCTTGATTATGATCCAGTTAGCAGTATTGAAGGCTATATCCAAGATATGTATGGATGGTGTCGAACTTTGCGTTCCTTCTCGCAAGCTGAAATCAGCGCCATGCTCGAGTAAGAGATTGACAACTTTCTCATGCCCGCCCAGGACAGCGGCTCTAAGCGCAGTTTCATGCTGACCTTTGAGGATGTTGACCTTGGCACCCAGGCCGAGAAGATGCTGCACAAGCTCGAAGTAACCAAAACGAGCCGCGCACTGCAGTGCAGTCCCATAGTAGTTCCCTTGGACATTCACATCCAATCCTCGTTGGAGCAATAAATCTATATATTCGCGATCCTGTACAACGACTGCCATCTGCAGCAAGTGACCATACCGCTCATCTTCGGTGCTTTCTGCTGGCAGGATTTTCAGCAAAATCTTGATAACAGCCCCAGGGCCATTGTGTAATAAATCGTGAATAGACGGAGACTTAAAAAGTAGACTGTCAGTTGCAAAGCGAACAGGATCAATATTACCGAAGGCCCGGAGAGTTTTTCTAAGAACTAACTTCAAATCAATGTCGTTAGAAGTTTGTTCTGGCTCGGTTTCTTGTAGAGGTGCATCTGCTGCCAAAAGCAATTTCAAAATACTTGCTGCTCCTATTGCTCGGCTAGTGGTTACTTTCAATGCCATGGCCCTTCCTTCAGGAGACTTGAGCAAGGATGCACCTTTTCTTATCATCATTTCGACTACAGTAGGTGAAGTTCTTTTTATGGCCGTAATTAGAAGAGGTGTTGAGTCCTCGTCTGCCTGATTAGGGTCAGCTCCTTTCTCAAGTAGAAAGAGTATGGTAGCTTCTTGATCTGCTCTATTTTCTCGTCGATTTTCCCTTCGCGGACGATAAAAGCAGGAATCCGAGAATCTACTGAAAGCTGCCTGCAGGGCGTTCTTCTGCCTAGTTCTCGGCTGTTGACTGCTGAAGCTTTTATTTTCAGACCATTTTTCAAACGGCAGTGCAGAATTTTCCACGGGCTCCTCGGAAATCAAGTCCATATCAGAATATTCTCGGAAGAGAATCTCGACGACTTTAGAGAAACCGTTTAGCGCTGCGATATTGAGGCAAGCACGGCGCCCGTCCTTGTCGAGTGGATGCTTTTCAAGCAAGTACAGCAGTAGTTCGGAGTGACCAAATTCAGAAGTCCGTTTCATGGCTTGTAGAAGGATATCGTTGTCAAACTGGGTGACACTAAATAAGAATTTCATAACTTCAATGCCGTTTTCTGACGCAGTTTCATACAGTACAGCGATATACATCTGCTTCATTTGCATGGAGGAATAGTGCTGCTTTAAAAGATTGACTGCCGTTGTAACAATAGAAACATGATCACCACGGCATCCGGGATGGAGGACGTAAAATTCTATATCCAGATAGATCGCAACAATGCCACTCTAAATTCCATGTCAGTACGCATCAAAATATAATTAGTTTACCATTTCACATACCTTGGATACCTGGTCATCCATTGACTGTAATTGCTGAAGGTGTGTAATAAGCAACTTTACTACGTCGAGATGGTCATTGAATGCTGCATTCTTAAGTGCAAATTTGATTGCATCATTAAGTGCAGTCCTTAGATGGGGATCTATGTGTTCTATAGTTAGAAAAAGTTTAACAACGTCTTCGTGACCATTGCCTGAAGCTTGCTTAAATGCTTCGCCGATTTCCTTTCGAGATGTCCGCAGTCGTGGGTCAGTCAAGATCTCCTTGACTATTTCATGGTTCCCATTTGAGGCAGCGCTTTCTAGTGCGAAAAAGTCTCTTTCAAAGAAATCGCGTTCAATAAACTCTTCCCTGTCGGTATATTGATGGGTTGGAGAAGCTTCTTGCAAATAGTCCTTGTTGCTGGCAAATGGTAATGATGGCGGCCCCGCCAGGACAGAAGAATAACCCGTAGATGAATCATTGTATCCTCGATCTAGTAGTAGGCGCAGGATATTTATATGTCCACCCTCAACTGCGGCATGAAACGCATCTTTGGTGAAGCCCGAAGAGTATATACTCGCTCCAGCGTCGAGAAACATCATAACCAGTTTTAAATGACCTCGATAAGCAGCGGCTTGTAGAGCATTGCCAGACCAGCCGCCATTGATGTTGACATCAACGCCTTCTTGAAGCAGTAGCTTGGCGATTGATGTGTGGCCATTCATCGCCGCAGCTTCAAGGGCGTTTCCAAGAGAGCTTATACCACTGTTCTTCGCACCACTGTCAAGTAGTAAGCGTACTGTCGATTCATTTCCTAAGAGGCTGGCTGCACGAAGGGGTGTTCCAAACTGACCCGCGTGTTCAATATCCAGGCCATTTTGTAGCAATAGCAGAATCATCCTATTTTGCCCACTCAAAGCGGCAATCGCTATAGAGTCTCCGGGCAGGTCATTCCTTGGGTTTTGGGACTTCTTTATGAACCTCTGAACAACTGATATTTGTCCTCGCGAAATGGCAGCTTGGATGGCTTTGCATTTGGCTGATCCCGAGTTGCCAAACGATGATCCGTGCATCTTCTGGAGTTGTTGGACAATTTTAATATGCCCAGACTGGGAAGCTAGTTGAAGAATCCTATCATATTCGCTCTGATCTTTGACCTCGAAGCCTTTCTCTAGTAACAGAAGGCCGATGTCTTCATTATCTCCCTCTATTGATGCATCTAGCGCTGTTTCGAATTTCCCCTTCAGCTTTGGATCTGCACCATTCGCGACCAGCAGCTGTGTAATTTCGATATAGCCTTCGAAGCAGGACGCTTGCAAAGGATTGCCGAGTCGACCACCGCTGATATTAATATCAGCGCCATGGTCTAGCAAGATAGATACAATATTACGTTGACCAGAAAAACAGGCGAGGTAAAGTCCAGTCTGGCCTAAGTCATTCTTTCTGTTGCAATCGAAGTCTGAAATTTTAACAATATCATCGAGTATAATGGCTAATCCAAAAACAGAAGCAGTAAATAGTGGAGTGGGTTTCTGACTCAACGCCGAAGAAAGTTCTCTGCTCAGGAAGTGGTGACCTGGTAGAACCTTGGAATATTCGCCAATGTCTTCCAGCCAGCCGAGAAAAGCCAGACTGATTTCATTCTCCTCAAAGATGAATTGTTTTAACAACTCCAATAGCTTGATATTAGTATCAGACCTGAATGCGGCTTTACAATGCTCTGCCCAGTACAGAGTACTGTAATGGTAGAAATACTCCTTTGGACGTAGCCCAACATTAAGCTTGACTGGAGACCCATGCAAATACGTGTTGAGACAACTTACTGCCATGAGACCATTCACCTTGCTTGAAAGAAATTCATGCTGTGATTCAAGAAACTCTTGCACGGATGTATGAGCAAAACGAAGTACGTTCATCTTCGAGTCAAGCACAATGAGACCAAGGCAGGATCTAAGCAGTTCGGGTAGCTGCAGGTCTGTTGAATGGTCCTCATCCATTTGTGCTACTGCTGTAAGGAATGATGATGATGATAACTGCTCGCAGAGGCAATGGAGTATAGAGAAGGCGTTGATCGCGATTTTTTTGGAATATGTCTCTGTTGTACGGATACGGGCGAGAATTTCGGTGTACATCCGCTCAAGAGTGTCTTCAGAGAAATGCTTCATCGCTTTTCTGATGTCGATCTCGTGCCGCATATCACAAAGCGCTTCGATTTGCCAAATTACTAACTGAAAACTGAGAAGCAATTAACGGCGTGTTCAGACTTCTAAAATCACTCGACTTACATTTCTCCTGCGCCATCTATCAAAGCCTGTGAAAGATCTGCTTGTAACTCACTAGAAACATCTCCACCCAATAAGCGGCGACTATTGATAGCGAGAGATACTTGACTGTGTACAAATTTCTCAATATCTAGGCGATTTTCATCTGCGGCGATACGCAACTTGGAAGCGCTAGACAGCATAGCCAAGATCTGGTCATCATCTCGAGTTGTCAAGAAGACTTTGACAACATCATCAGCGTCCTTGACTATCTGCTGGAGAGCGTCGAGAAGTTCATGCCGACTCTTTGGAGGCACCTCATCAATGGCGTCCAGAATTATTGTAGCAGACACAGATCCGGTGATCTCCAAAATTAGTCTGACACAATCTTGCAAGCCCAATCTTGGGACATCAAACCCGTCAACTTTAGCTTTTTCCTCTCGTACTCCATACTCATTTACAATTGCACTATGAAGACTCTTTCCTATAACTGAAGTTGTTGCCAGTTGCCTTACAATGCTTCTCATTATCTCTTTTGGATTACTGCGGTCGACTTCAGAGGCATTTTTGGAACAGTAAAAATATGCGAAAGGTGCAGCAGATGGCTGGTTGGAAGACCCTTCGATGAAAGATCCTATGACTGCAGAAACCAGCGAGGATTTCCCAGATCCTGCCATACCGTGTAGGATGAACATTGACGATACACTAGATGATTGCCACTCCAGATATTCGCGGTGATTCAGAAACCACTGCCCGGTGCCCTGTATTCGGAGTTCCGCATGCCGTTCTTGGTGCTCAATAAAACATGACACAGATAGCCAATTGAGGATCTCTCGATAGCGGGCATCCTCTAGCGATGTTGCATATATAGCTGCCTGGTCAGCCATTCGACGAATTGGCTGCTCCAAGTCTCGAAAGCAGTTAAGCATTTCCGCATCGGATAAGGTTGCAATAGCCAATACCTTGGCCTCTGCTGCAGTGATTCTTTTGAGCAGCTGGTTCTCGTCGGATTCAAAGGCAGCTAAAGCGCTTTTCAACATCCGTGCTAAATAATTTAGTATCAACAAACTTTCAATTTGTTTTGATGTACGACTCACTTGCTGTTGGAGTCTGAAAGTATTTCATGGACCGGGCGAGGAAAATCAACATCTCCGCATACATCTCAGTCAGAACAGGTTCGAGCTCAGTAGCTGCTGCGGTATTTCGCCGTATATGCACGCTCTCAAAGATGGCATATTGGGCGATGAGATGTGATACAATTTCTAGGGCCTCTATAGTTGAACCAAAAATATGGGTATCGTTAACAGCTACCTGTCATAATTTAGATATCATTCATGCCGAAGTCTCTGGATGCACCCACCCTTAGGAGGAATCGTACACCTGCCCATGGTAACGCAGCATGAGCAGTATCAAACTGAGCTGCAGTATCCCCAACAGCTTTGAAATGGTCCAGCCATTTGATGATCTTCTCTATGACGTCTCGGAGCACCACTTCTTTGCCGTTTCGCTTGAACTTCCACCTTTTTCTTAAGCAAACCTCCTTTTTCTCTTCTGCTGTTTTGAGGGTTTTTTCAAGAATGTTCCTTTTGGTGCTGTTTTTGAAGTTGAGGCGAGATTTGAGGTCACCATCAAGAGTTTGCAGAGCCTTTCCCCAAAGATCCACAGGTTGGCGACCAGTCTGAGTTGTGTTTGATTGAACTTGCAATGGCATTTTGAACTCAGTAGATCAATTTCGTGGAGATCAAACTTGAAAACGGGGGATAGAAGGAAAGTTGTTTTCTTAGATGCGCCCGACAGCGAGGGATGAAGTCTTAATTGCAGAAGCTCAGCCTCAACTTACTGTTGCACAAAACCGCCCCTGCAGATTCTTGGTCCCAAGGGCATCCTTAGAAATCGTACAAAAACCTGGATTTCTTTTGGGCTAAATGGGCCAGCATCAGATTCGCATGCCAATGAAAGCCGATAAATATTGTAGGCAGTATATATGTTATGGCGATATGATTTGCTGTTTTGTTCCTCTCTACCTCCATGGTGCGTTTCTTTTGTCGTATTGAAGCTGTGTAGCCTCTCGAGTATCAGGTGAAGCTGCGTAGGCTGCAACATCTGATGAGCAGAAGAGAGCCAAATGCTCGTAAGCAGGCGCTTGAGCCTCTGCCATCTGTGGTTACTTAATTTTACCCAGATGCCTTTAAATCCACATGAATTCCAACCTAACCCAAGTTACGAAGACGCATTTGCATGACTTGCATCATAAGTTTGAGACGGAGTAGAAGGCTATTTAGTCGCGCTAACATACTGAGTGGGTGGTGAAGAAATGGCTTGATAAAGTGAAGGACTTCACAACCACTCACCACTGGTTAATTGATCCGGCCCTGTGTAACCATCTCTTGAGATGATGAGTCCCCTTCGGCAGTGGTGCTGCATGGATAGAGTAACTTGGAACTGTTGGGCTGAATCTCCAATTCTGGAGCAACAGCAACAGCAACAGCAAAAAAAGAAATAAAAGAAACATACAAGAGCAAATACCAAGCAGAGAGTAATTCAACGAGGCCACTCTTTCCTGTGACCCATGGTCCACATAACATATAAATATCCATATTTCTAGAAAGAGATGCTTCCAGAACGTCGCCACAAATTTCAACATACCATGAAGATAAAAACCTAGCGAGCAGCCTGGTTGAAGGGGGTCCAGAAGTGGAAGCTGGTAGTAAATAATAACTTGCTAACTTGGGGAACAGGCCATAGACGCTCAGGTCAAAGAGGGAGCAGAAATTTATGTACTGTTAACGTCAATAGCTGCGGATTGCCATCTTTAGTCTAGAAGCCTTTCTGACTAGGGAAATGAAGTCTTCCATCAACGAGATCTAACCAGCTCAAGTCGATGATAGTCCACACAACTGCCACCCAAATTGAATCAAGGTGAAGAGACCAGCAAGTAACGCCATTGTTTGTCCAGAGGTATCCAGAGAGTTGACTCCTTGCACTCCATTCCAATGAAGCATTAATTCGCCACCGATGATATTGAAGCCGACGACCCAAAAAAAGCTAGTGGCGAGAATAAAGAATTTGGGGCCTGTATGCACCTGCTTCCTTGGCAACACGAACGAGTTGTGGGAGAAGTTGCCTGTCGGTAGTTCTCGTCGATCTTGAGATAGAAAGGCAGCATTTGGCTTTGTTACGAGAGGTATACTGACCAAGTCAGGTTTAACTGGTTGATGATGTAGCCTTGTTTTCGACTGGCCTGGTGTCGTCTTCGGGGGATATACTCTAGCAGCAACCGCTAGAATCCAACGTCTTAAGATTCCCCATTTGCCAACCACCCACCTCAATGAGTAGAAAACAGCACAGAACCAGTAGTAGCCCTTCCATAAACCCATAGCCCATCCGTGATTAGGCTGCTTCGAAAAAGTATAGATCCAGACGCGGCAATGCTCTTGGCCCGGGCCAAGGGTCAAATTATTCATGACAGCCCAGATGCCAAAAACCAGCTGAGTCACCGTGGAGATGTTGTATCCCCAGTACATGATCCTGCCACTCAGCGTCTTCTTTCGCTCTGCAATCACGGCGGGTTCCTCGAGGGGTGCCACGCTTCCTAGCGAACCCACGCTGAATAACGTGAGCATGGTATCGAAGGGCCGCAGCCGGCCTTGGAAGGCTCGTAGTACTAGTACGCTGTACATCAGGAAGACGGTCACGAGGCTGGGTACTTCTAGAACCATGCGTGGAGAGGCTCGATTCGATGCCAGTGCTAGATATGCTATTGCTTGTGCGTAGACGGCAACGCGTACACCCAGGCCGTACAGGTCAGCATCGCCTATGATTTGGCAGTCTTGCTGTATTGGGATGGATTGTGCCATGGCAGATATTTCATTGTGATGGAAGATTGGTTCAGGCGCAGAAGATGTGAAGTCTGGAATGTATGTTCATATAAATTGTGCAAGGTCGCGTTTGTTGTCACGAAGTGGGGCGGCTGGATTATCTGAATATAAAATTCAGCTGAGATGCAAGATAGAAAAGAATGGAAATTCAGTGTTCTCGTTAAACTTTCTAATGTCACTAGTTACTTTAACTTATGATTATGATTTTCTTTAATCTATGAATCGTATTACAATTCTTTTAATGTATACCACTGTGAACACCATCACACCATGGACATAATTGTAATCAACTAGCGAACAATAGAATGGGTCTATTATGATTATAACATCGATCTAGAAATACACCTCTAATTTCTCAACCCAGGTACTCATACAAATCTGATATACATCACAAAGCGCCTCCAACCAGTTGTACAATCCACATGGCGACACGAACTCTGATGCCGACCCTCCTGTCTACCTTCAAAAAATCATCCATGCCGACCTTAGCAGCATGGTCCTGGAGACCATCTCTCTCCTCGGCGAGGCTCTTCTTCAGACCCTCATCGCTCGTTACGATGGCCGTGCCGACCTCTAGATCAAGACTGTAACTTCGCTTGGTGTAGTTGCTACTGCCCACAATACTGATACACGGCTCCTTCTCTCCATTTACGCTTATCCACAGCCCCTTTGCGTGATATGTCCATCCTCCGGGCTCGCCGACGGTCCCGCTCCGCCATTCCTTCAGCGTTACGTCTTCTTGTCGGTTCTTCTTAGCTGCTGATTCTAGGAACCGCCGTGCTAGTAGTGTATAGGCTGCTGGAAGCAACCCTGAGACACCCTTTGAGCCATAGAAACCATTTGCCTGCGGAGAGGCAGTGATTACCACGTTCGATTTTGATGGTGTTGAGAGTAAGAGAGAGGTGAGAGAAGGATCGGGATTGAAATATCCTGCTGTAAATGTCCAAGAAGATGAAGTGACTGCTGGTGAGGAAAGCGTCTTGAGAATACTCGTAATCGCTGGCAGCTCGGTAGAGGTATCTGGCTGAAGGAGGGGAGTCAACTGTGATAAAGGGTAAACCGTCGTGTCGGTATTTGCAACAGAAGGTGTAGCAGATTTTGGAACCTGAATCAGCTGATTTAGAACCGAAGATGCTGCAGTAATATATTTTGAAGGCGAATCAAGCGGTGATGGAGCAATATTTGAAGTGGGCCATTCAAGAGTATAGCCAGCTGGCAACTGAGAATCCGGAGTCACAAGGAAACTCAATTTGGAGATGGTATCGTGGATCCTAAAGAAATACGAAGTGATCTCTTTGGATGAAAACACATGATATCGATCTTGTCGGTTTGTGAAGTAGTCGCTTGAGAGATTTGCACTGCTGGTTGTCAGTATTTGAATGTCTGGAAATTTGTGATAACACATACCCAGAAATAATGATCTCGTCATCAACCCCATACAATTTCATATGCTGCAATCCCCATCCCTCGTTAATGCGCTTGGGAATATGCTTCTTTCTCAGACCCGTCAGGTTCGGCGTATGATACATTCGAATCTCAACCCTATCAGACCCAAATTCCGAGATCAGAGGTGCAAGGAGGGACGCACATGATGCTTTTGGTGATTCCCTCGTGCCCCTCAAAGCATCTGTGAGGATACTGAGTTTCAATCTAGGTTTAGCCCTCAGAGCTTGCTGGAGCGTAGAGATCTGAAACTAGTCAATGGCAATTCTACGAAGCCGTAGAAGAGAGGATATATATTTACAAGTTCATGTTCAGTCTTGCCTATATACAGCGTCGAGAGAAAAATCCGGTCCTCCGCATCAAGTATCTTAGACTATACAAATCCCATCAGCATCTCTGCCTCCCAAGCACATCATAGCAACATTATAGGCGGACCTTCAGTGTCTCGTAGAATTCTGACGGCGAGCGCAGGATGCGGATCTGCGAACCATGAACCTCAAACTTCGGCGCTATCTTATCCAGCTCATTGGTAAAGGCGCCGAGCATCGAAGCAGGCGAAGAGGTAGAAGGAGCGACAGAGGCCGTAGAGGAAGTCGAATATCGACGTAGTTTAGCTTGCTGAATGCGCGGCGGCCGGCAGACCTGTAGTCTTCTCGTAGCAGAGCATCTTAAGACACTCCTTGCTATCATATCCACGAGCCAGAACAGACCACAGAAGGAAAAGGAGAGAGGGCGACACAAGAACAAAAAAAAGGTAGATTTTTGGTTGGTGAGGACGTTGAATGTCGTGAGGCTAAACCAAATTAGGCTCGCCTTGGCATGATCGAGACTCAAGCTCGACGACGAGTTCAACCTCTGAAAACGCAATTGCTCGCACCACATCATGTCGACGATTACTAGAACGCTGCGCAACCTGCGCAGAGCTGGCCTCAAGGTGATTACCGTTGTCCAAACTGCGTGCGTGCCTTGCTGATTGCTTTACGTAGGATGCCCTCCACCAAATGCAAGTATGTACAACCTCGAAATGACGCCCCGCGACACATAGAAAAGCAACTGCTAATACAGGAGCACCCGCTGTAGCATATTGGTATGGAACCTCCGCTAGAAACCGGCGAGAAGTCATGGAATTAAGGGCTCACGAGTAGAATAGGTGATACCAAAGCCGGCACATTGATTGGATTGGATCGATATGGCAACAAATACTTCGAGAACCTACAAGAAGAACTCCCACGTACGTAGTGCAAAAGCCAAAAGGGAAGAAAGCATAGCTCACAAGAATGATAGTCCGAACAAGATGGGTGGATTATAAGGACTACGAGTTGGATCCGTAAGACGCCGCCCCTCCGCTCCCTTCCTCCGAGGATATACATTTCTGACACTGCCCAAAAACTAGTACACATATCGAGCCCGGATGGCACGCATGGATGTCATATGCAGTTGACAAGCCCCCGACTGAGGATCCTATCCTCCAAACCGGAGTACGATCTTGGGAATTGCCTGAGCATCGACCAAATATGACCTTCAGTCGTGGAGCTTTCAAGACCTATTCTACGTAAGTTGTGCCCTGAAATTAAGGGTTTACCTGTATTAAATCCTGAATTTAACCCTTTCCTAGTGTTAAGCCAAAGATCACTGCTTGGCAACCAACAACGGCCGAGAGACAGTAGGCACCAGATGCACAAACTGGGTTGTACATAGTATAGTCATTATTGAATGGAGTCGTATTTGAAATTATAGAACTCCTGTATCATTGCCAAAATGAGAGATTCGCGATAAAAATCAATCAGACAACCAATCTAAAGAATTACAGGTTTGAGTAGTTGTTGCTCGTTCTCAGCCTATCACAATTTAGGGATTTGCAAACACAACTACTTTACTTAAGTGTCTAATTCAACAGAATCAAAATCCACAAGAGCACATTTTCACATTTGGAGACACAGTAATACCACACAGATAGTTTAAATGGGGTGCAGATTTATGCTAGCATGATGATATTCATAGTAAACAAGTCTTTCGTCTCCACGCTAACCAAGTCTTACTCGGCAAACCCAACCCTCTTGACAGCTGCGCTCTCTTCTCGAGTATCAGCATCCTCGAGAACTTGATCTATATCCATGCTGTCATCTTCTATCTTTCTGCTTCCAGCTGCACCAGCCATCATGCTCATTCTCATACTACTTCGCTCCTTCATTTCTTGGCCCTTCTCGCCTTCATCCGCCATCTGAAATGGGTCAATTCCTACAATCACATCCCCATCCTCATCCAGTTTAGGAGACACCGACCTATCGGTGAGGATTGTCGCTCTGGTAGCACTTTTCAAAGAACTGCCTCGGCGCAATGAACTTGCACCATTAATGCCGTTCGGTGATTCTTCTTCGCTAGACTGGTACTTTCGCTTGCTAGGAGACTTGGGGTCAATCACGGAACTTTCACTTTGACCTTGAGACTCTTCTAGCTTTGGAAACTCTTCAGTAAAAGCTAAGTTATCTGCGCGTACAAAATTCTGAGTTTGAAATTAGCTACAAGTTTCATCGGCCAAAAGATATGGACGTACCTGTAAAGATGATGGAGCTGGTTGTTGTGGCCACTCCATTGATGTTGAGTCGGCATAGACAAAAATGGCATTCTTGCTTTCAGTCATGGCTGCTTCGAGGACGGTATCTAGGTCGGTTTTCTATTTCAATTGCCGGTTAGTACATTTCCTGAGGGTGATTAAAATTTATTGAGTTTTGACGAACCTCGACCGTTACTGGGTCTGAACCAGAAGAGGCAAAATTGATTTTCCACCAGTCATCTCCCCTTAATCTCGCCCCTTCATTATTGAGATCCATATCGATGAGATCTGGTTCAGACCTGCGGCATATGTATGTCGTATTATTAGTCGTGCTGACGCCGCGCAGTGAGTACGGGTGAAGAGTTGGCTGGTCAGGATCATCCGATGGTTCTGTGAATAACTTTGATGCTTCCCGTAATGTCTCCCGGGCCTTCTCCTTCTCCTCATTGAGCGCTATTATCCTGTTAGTCTTATCGAATTTACCATACAATTTTGGTACATACATAGCAACTTCTTGTCAATATTGGCAATCATGATACGAAGCTCGGCGGAGATGTCACACTTTTTGGGTTTCTCTGTCCCGTTCATGTCTTCGGAAGATTCCCCGTTCTCCTGTGAATGCAAGTCCTTCTCCTGGAGCTGTGCTTCGTCGTGCCGTAGAGCCGAATTTAAAACATCCTGAACCTTCACTCTGACACCCGGCCCTCTGTTGAAATAAATCAACTTGTCTTCGATCTTAGATATTTTCTCAAGCTCTGCGGTTACGTCTGCTTGTTTTTGTCTCATCTTAGCTGCAGCCAGGCGCCCTGTCTCTAGATAACGATCCGGATACCAAATAGCAGGAATTGGGATGTTTTTGCTTGCATCTCCTCCGGTAACATGAAATGCGACAACATTGCCGACGTGCGATAGGTATGGGATCGCTTTTAGGTCAGTATCATTCGGCACATCGGCCCACAACAGTCCATCTGCAAGATCGTAAATTGTCTCGGCATTCGAGTCGCTGTCTGGCAACTCCACGGTGAACAATGCGAAGTCTCTTCTCTCTGCTTCTGGTTGTTGCCCCGATACCCCTACTGTGAATAGTCTTTCCACATCTTTACTGCCAACCAAGAATTCTTTCCACGTCTTGAAAAATGCAGTTGTCATGTCCACCGCATCATTTTCTTGCTCATAAAATGACTTTATAGTAGAGAACCCAGTAAGAACCTCAGCAGATCCATAACTCCGGTTGGTAGTGTCAAGAAATGCCATGAGCCGTTGTAACTCGCTACAGAACTGCTCTGCTTCACTGCTGCTGACTTCCTCGTCCTCGTCCCAAACGCTTGCTACCTCAATTGCTTTCCCAGTCCACCATTCTTTATCGTATCCATAGTCCGAAAGGATGTGATTTCGGTCTAGGAAAGTCTCTCGAGCAATAGGTATCTCATGGTAAATTGTAAGAAGTGCGCCAAGTCGACTGCCTGCAAAACTTGGTTTGAGGAAGGCGGGCACATCGAATTCGCGCTTTCGTTGAGCTGGTTCTGGATCGAGTATTATCTCCTGCGCAGAACCGTTCCCGAGAGGGACCATAGCCCATTCTGTATTCTCATATTGTGATCTCGTGGCCGGCCCAAAGTGCACCTCATTTGTATCCATTATGCCGCTTTCTTGTGGTAGCAACCCTGCGTCAGCTCTTGATGCTGCCAATGCCTGCTGAAGTTCTGCATTTTCACGATCCGTTTGCGACATAGAATTCAGTGAATGTGCTATCAACCAACATTAGCTTCCGTTTACTCTAGATATTAAATAGCATACCCGCAGCATGCGATTCAGTGAGGTCTATGACCTGATTGTGTGGCGACCTGTTGTTGCTCGATCTTGAGGGAGGTCTGGAAGGCGCAAGCCCCGGTTGGTAGAATGTATCTGGTCCTTGCACATCGAAAGCTGGACAATGGATAGTCAGTCAAATCTCTATCCGCCTCATGCCTGCCACAAGCAGAGAGTTGGTATACTCACATGGAGGATTCTGGTCATACCCTCCTTCATTGTTACTGAATTGCGAATCGTCCCATCGATACTATAGCCTATGTTAGATATCCTCAGTGTATATGGCCAGCGGTGAAGCGTACCCTGGTGCTAGTAGGATTGTCGAAGTATTCGTTAAGAGCTTGATTGGGGTCATTATTATTTCCCTATAAGCATGTTAACTTCTGCCAGTCCTAGAATGCATTGTACAAACCTTGAGGCGGGCAATGGCCTCCGCGCGATCAAATATATGCTCGCTCAGCATCAGAAGAGTATCGACATCCTCTGCCTTGGGTTGAGCTGCCATTGTGGCAGCTATTCTTCAACGCCTGCAACCCAGCGACAAGGCTCATCCACAGCCTCAGAAATCAAATAAAACAGTTGTTTGGTTTCGCGAGCACATAAGAGCAATCAGGTAAGAGAGACTGAGGGTAGCAGAAATGTCTAATATGCAAAGAAGTGTTGAGAGTGACCTGAGCTGTATTTAAAGAGCGTACAAGGTACGGTAGGTTTGAGGGGATGACGAAGGAAGCCTGCACCTCTGCGGTAGAGCTCCCAGAATCTGATCGGCGGAAGCACGTGCACGCGTGGCGTTTCCTTTGGCCCCCTGCCAATTTCTGTTTGTTGTACAAATATTAATACATCCTACAAACGAATACCTACGTACATCTTACGTGTTTTCTTTCACTCTCACTCATTTCGATACGCCAGATATATTTTTATCCTTAGAAGTTCTTTGTAAATTCAATATCTTGCATTGTGCTGCGCTATGTATGTGCTGAAATGACTTGCTCCTTAATATCAGTACCAGCAGCCTCCGAAGTTACCTTGATGTATTATGTGGAAGCACGCCCAAGGCTATCCTAGCCGTGTACGCCAGATTAAAAAAAAAGGTTAAAAGAAAACAAGTGCCACAACGCCATTCCTGAATGCAGAGTCGGCCTTGAACCAGTACGCCCAAACCAAGACGTGGTTCCCCCGTCGCTATGCCATGCAGGTGGACAATAATGAAATATCTAGCTGGAGGTACTGACACTTGTCACACCTATAGAAACCTAACAGCTTGCAATTTTCGCTCGAAGATCATTGTCGGTCGTATGCTCGGTGAGATGTTGAATTTATGCCTCCATCTCATCCGTCTCCTCGTTTTCCTCTTCGCTACCTTCAAAGTCTTCATCCTCCATGTCCTCGTCACTATCACTTCCTCCGAAGTCTTCCTCGTCGCCGCTTTCGGCCCAGAAATCGTCGTCATTTACAGGTTTAGCTGGAGGAGCAGCAATGACAGCAGAGGTCGGCATGATAAAACCTGCGGGTATGTCCTTTTTGGATGCCTCAACCGCTTCTCTGGCCTTCTTGTTGTACTGCTCTCTATCCATTCGGTACATGACCCCAGCATCAACATTTGCAGGGGAGCTGGTTTCCGGATCGTCAAGGAGCAGAAGAATGGAGCGCAGTACAGACTCGACGCTCTGAACGGATGACCAACGCTCGCAGGCTGCCTCTCCTGATTGCTCATCCTCTCCTGGAGTATGTAAAATGGAAATGCAAAGTTTACCATCAGCGTATATGTTGGCGTGGTAAGGTGGGTGAAGGAACTTGAAGGTGGGAGGTGAGTAGGGGTAGTTGTCTGTGAAGGTCATCTCGGCCTTTAAGCATGAGTTAGTGGGTTGTTCAATAGTTGGAGACCAGATGTGCTCACCTTGAAGTAGCCACCATTAAAGGCACTGTCGGGGTTGATGACCATGAGAGCGATGCTCCATTTGAAGAGAGAACCCTCGTTGAGCTAGAAAGTGGAATCAGTGAGTTGTCCGACGAGACCAAAGCAAGTACACCTACTTCAATGTTGACCCAGTCCTCATTATTCAGGGCCTTGTATTCGGTCATGAGACGTTGCTTCGCACCTGCTGCAGACATGTTGGGCGGTTGAGAGGCGTAGTGTAAACGACAGGTATTTGCGCAGTGAGAACGATCTTTTGCGAAGTGAAAAGATCAGCGTGCGAGGTTTTATTTTGGTTTCTCTTCGAGGATGACTCGTGTGTGGTGATGTCGAGGGTGAGATCGGAAGCGGTTCTGGGACGGATTGTCGGCGGCGGAGATGATGGTGAGCGCTTCGAGTGAGTGAATGTCAAGAGAAGAGGATGTAAGGAAGAAGTCGAGTACGGAGTGAATGTGTGTAGTCAGTCAGTCAGTCAGTCAGTCAGTCAGTAAGCGTGTCTTGTCCGGGGGTGGGTTGAGGTCGATGTTGGTTAGTTAGCGGAGATCGAAGGAACAAGTGGGAAAGGCAAGTCAGTCGTTGGTGTGACCTCGAACGGACGAGACCGCGGCTAGATGCGTTTCGCTGGAAATTGGCCCTCCTTGCAGATTGCTTATGCGATAACGCTGAGATAAGCCCCTTATCGCGGATTTGCCCCTCCGATCACGACTTTCAAGTTTCTACTGTCAGGTATCCTCGCTGGCTCCGTGCTTCGTGCTTGTTCTTGAACTCTTGAATGAAAAATCAAACGTGAAAGCTTGGTGTTTCTTCCATGGCGGCGAGTCGAGGGTACTGCACAGTAGGTCAAACTCAGTAAGGGTAAATCGATACCTTAAGAAGCCCATTATGGATCCAATAGCGCATCGATGACGCACAGCACCACATGTACAGGAAAATGGCCAAATACTGTCTCTCCACAGCACATCAGCTGTGGATCATTCGAATTCGACTCTCGCCATTCTACATACCATCCCCGACATCTAAGAATTCAATATCGACAGTAGCCATCTTCGCCAGAAACACCCCCCTTTAAATAAGCGAGGACCCCTTTTGCTCTCGGTAAGACCAGCTGCGAGGACCTGGCCTGGTTCTGGTGGACGGGGGGACCGGACCTGGGGGATGGCTGAAATTGATGCACCTGATACACCCGCAACACGGCAGAAGGGTTAACCGCTTTCTCAAAATAACTTTCCAATCTTAGCAATTGCTCTTGAAATATCTATTGCTTTCTGTTTTACTCTGCTTTACCCTGTTGAGTTTGGTGGCCAAACTTGATTGCCCAAAACGACCAGACTAATAGAGCGATTATCGTCTTTATACCCGAACAACTGGTAGTACTAAAGCAAGCTACAGCCGATTTCTTTGGGGTCATGTTGTACGGTCGTTCCGCCGCTGATCCTCGTGTCGAATTACCCCGCCAGTCCCGTAGTGTCGCGCATTATTCTGCCTTGCTTTGATCGTGCCAAAGTCAACAAGGTTCTAGGCAGGCCGACTCAAAGGTAGAGAGCAAGGCGAACAGATGGCGAGTGAAATTCCGATCTGATTTCTTGGTAGTATGTACAAAAGATAGATACATAAGATAGACGAAACATCGCTCCATGAAAATGCTACATGCTACGCTGCACTGAGTATATAGTAAATAAACTGACCCGTCCCATTTTCAGACCAATGCAGCTGGTCGTGGCACTGTTAGACCCATTGTTCTAACCCCTGGAACGCCTTGCCTCCCACCGTGCCCATAAACAAAACGCATCAAGTTAGCTCCGGGCTTCTCTCTAAAATGCCGCTCATTAAACCATAAAATGCATAAAAAGGAAAGTGTGAAAATGAAAAGGAAAATGCATAACAGATGAGTTTACATGGCGGCGTAGAACATTCCAGCTGCTGCGATACCAGCGGCCGCTCCAAAAGGAACTCCCTTATTTGAGATGCTACCTGAGCCGGTCTCGCTGGCACCCAGTCCAACAGTCGCAGTTCCTGAAATGCTTCCAGATCCTACACCAGCGACAGCTGTCACAGAATCTGCAACGTCCGTTGCACCAGGAACCGAGTTCGTACCCGTTGTGATTTCAACAACATTTGTCCCTGTGGCATTGAAATTCGTCTGGGCGATTGAGATCTCGTTGTTGGCCAAATCATACACAAGGTATGCTGATCGAATGAAGGTATCTCCAAGAACTGAGGTAGAAGAACCTGCTGGTGCAATACCAAATAGGCATGCTGGAGTACCGTCGGTAAATGTGAGCTGGCTTCCCGATGAGGTTCCAACTTCGATAACAAGCTCATTCATAGGTACAGAGATAGTAGGCGTCGAAAAGGTGAAGTCGACGGTTGAAGTGTTGGATGCCAAAGAGCACGGCACGTATGCTGCTCCATCGGAGGAGTCGTACTGTGCACTGACTTCTTGATAGATAGCTTCGACCATCGCATCAGGCAGGTAAGTGAGAGAACTTCCGGAATCTAACAGTACAGCCTGAGCTTGATTTGTGGCAATGGTGGTACTGCCCATAGCTACACCAGTAAGAGTAATCAGGAACTCGTAGAAGTTCCCATCCTCGCGTTGAACAGGAAGCGACTCGAGGCTTCCAGAGTATTTCGCTGTATCGACGCCACCAAAGAGAATGTTGCCAGTGTTCGCGTCAAGATCGTTAAGCCATAAGCTGTAAGCGTTTGACTGAATGAGACCCTCTTCGACCATTTGTGCAGGTAAATTATTGTAAGCAGCCTTGCCAGCTCGTCCTACTTGCACTTCGTTGATCGGATACCCAATACCCAAAATTCCTTCATATGATGAGCTCGTGTAGCCAATTCCGAATTGCAGGCTTTTGAGCGTCGATGATCCGATCGTAAAGGTGTCGGTAACGTAGTCTCCAGCAGCCCCGGAACCATCCACATAAGAAATGTTGAAGTCGCTAGCAACATAAGAATATGTTGAAGAATCGTTCGCCGAGTACACTCCAGCAAAAGCGCATGGGCTTCCCCTACTATTACACAATGACGATGCCGCCGCATTCACCCAAAGATCACTACTGCCGGTATCGAGATGCAAGCGAAATGACTGCGCTGGTGTTCCTAATGTGCCGTTCGCGAAGTAAAGTGTTTCCTGGGTTGAGTGTAAGCGACATGATGGAGATTTGGACAGTCCATTCTTACCTCATTGTCTAGCGTCGCTTGAACCGTCTCAGCTCTCCTCCGTAACCTATCCCGACGAACTGGATCTGGAACACTCTTCCTTTGCATGGGCAATCCAACAACTCGCGCTGGTCCATCGCTTCTCTTTTGCAACTGAAGTCCCTCTGTAAACGTCGATAGTAGGCCTGCCGCAAGGGCGAACGTCGTTACAGTCTTCATGATTGATCTTGTTGCGAGACTACTCTTCTAGGTCCACTGAATGAGATATTATAATCCGGGAAACTTAATATTCCAGAGCCGCGCACGCAATGATATAGAATTAAGGTCGTTGCCGGCTGTTCCTGAACCCTCGGAGATTCTTTAAAGTAAATTTGATATATGGTGGCGATTCGAAGAAAATGGTCCAACGAGTGACGACGACAGTGGATTTATGTTGAATGGTCGATAGTGCCCAGACATGCAAAGCCTGCTGGCTGGGTCTGACGTGAATAGTAATGGAGCGAAGTCGGCTGGTCTTTGCCGCAGTCAGTCACAGCTATGGTAAATTTCTGTGTATGTCAATGTAAGGCTGATGAAGTGGGCGGAGGGAGGTATAGGTCAAAAGTCGTAGCGAGGCTGTGTAGAAAGGTACGTAGTCGCGGCCATGCAATTTGACCAAAGCAGTAATCTGGACGAAGGGGGAAAATAGAGGAGCAGTAGTAATGCCAAGGGACCAAGAGTAAGAAAAGTATGGAGATAACTGCGCCCAAGCTTTTCTTCAACAGAAGATGTTTGTGTACAAAACGTCGGCTGGGGTGTATTTGAAGGTCTTGGCTCGCCTGAGGTCCGAGATGTGGGTTCCCAGCAGTGACGCGGCCTCTGAGACGCGATGGGCGCAGATCCAATGACAAGGGGAAAAGGGCACTTACAACCACTCACCGTGTACCGTTCCGTGGCGCGAGTTGCAAAGCGGGGACAGTGTGTTACGCAGCCCAGGTCCATCGATGTGCGCTGGATCCTGGAGTCGCGGTACGGCTATTAAAAGACGGGACTTTTGCTGTTGGCGCTTGGGCATTGCGGACGTGGGAGCCTCGGAGACATGACTTCCAGCCTGTGTGATGCGCAGCCCGACCAGCCTCTGAAACACCAGGCCAAGCTGACACACGCCTGCAAACTCGCTGTGTGTGGTGGCCGACGAGCCTTTGGAATCCAAGGTACGGTAGCAGTGGCTATTGGAGCGACACAGCCCGAGAAAAGGAGATCCAATGGGCCGAAGGACCCTGGGGCGAGACGATCCTGCAAGACAAATTCCTACAAGAGCTGCGCGCCTCCCACTCGCGGTGGGCTCTTTGCGGTTGGCGACGACGCGTCAAGAAACGCCCTCCTTGCTAAGCCGCGAGTCCAGAGTGTGTTGGGTAAGAAGGGCAGCGGAAACCCTCTGAGGGTACGAGGGCATCCACCAGATTCTGCCATTTGCGGCAGATTGAATCCAAGTCGACGATGCCGGCGGTGGGGAGGGCACGAGGGGTCCTGGGCCCTGAGGCTTGAGTCGTGAGTCGTGAGTCGTGAGTCTAGGTTGAGTCCTGGGTATCCTGATGTGTAGGTTCAGGAGTTGTTCTTGGTAGGTAGAGAAGCGCGGAGGCCAAGAATAAAGAAGGGTGGTGACTGGCAGGCGCGCCTCGCTTACGGGTTATGGTTGCGAATACGCCAATTGGCCCCGGATTCCAGTACCGGACCGCAAAAGGTACCTGGGTACTTCGGCACCATCCCGTGACCCCGGCATCTTGCTCGGCTGCTACCGTGACTCCAGCCAGAACTCGTATAATTCCCTCAGGAGTCAGGATCCTACTCGAGTCTGAACTTCTGAACATTTTTACCTAAGGCTCTGCGACCCTCCACTCTTATCTTGGCCCAAACACATCAAGCACCACAAGCAAATCGATCACACGGCGGCAACCTCACAAGCATCCACCGCCCGTATTGCTGAGAGACACCAAGCAATTCCAAGCCCTTGGGAGTCCAAGCCATGACAGCGAATGGATTTTGTTGACAACGCTTACATGTCACAGACTCACAGTCAGCACCGGTATGGTACTGTATGTCACTGCGGCCGCAACGGCCCCGGATTTATTTATCTTCATCTTATCTGTTGAAACCATGGTTGTAACCTGGTAGTCGAGCTGGTACCTCTGATTGTTGTGTTGAAGGACGAACCGGGCTAGCCTGGGTTGTTCATCACAGCACTTGACAGCGCCATGGTTTGGTCAGAAGCGATGTTTGTGTTGCTGGTATGCCTTGATGGGTGGGGATTTTCGTTGACAAGTGCAAAGAAACGAGGACCCACTCATCAGTATGTCTAGAATGCTTGGTTCTTAAAGGAAATTCTACTTACTATTCGGTTCCTGAGGATTTAAACATCCCAAGCGAGAGAGTAGCTTTGTGGTAGCTATCTCCCTGTTTGGATATTTCGGTGATCTAAAACCAAGGCAAACAAATAGCAAGCTTCGAGTGACATTTCTCTTACATTCATTTACATACTTCTTTCCGAAACGAAACCTCTTCACTGACCCAACCATCATAGGATGTTTCTCACTTCTGACAAACCTCAAATTGCTCCTCAGAACTCCACATCTCCTCAATGCTGCAAAGCTCTCCAGAGTTTCAATCGAGTATTTACTCAGATGCAGCGTGTAACGCCAACCTGACTTTGTGTCAACATGAGCACTGCGACAATCATTCCATAGATTCCTGTTGAAAAGTCAATTTTGCTACCGCACGTCTTCCTTCCAAGGTCAAGCGCTCACCCAAAACTTCGCCAAAGATCAACATGATCATCATACCTACAAACAAGCGTGGCTGTTGGGCTGATCCTCTCACACCAGCATCACCAGCGATGCCAATAGTAAACCTGGAATGGTTCAATACGCGATCACAGAACCAATCAACAAGAAGACTTACCCAGCACTCAAACAGCTCAATCCTACAGAAAGACCAGCCCCAAGCTGTAAGAAGTTCGTGTGCAATGCAGTCTTCTCCTTAAGCTCGGTTGAGATAATGACTGAGATGACCAGGCCATAAATCCCCAAGATTCCTGAAAGAATGACTGGCATGAGATCTAATATGCGAACCATTAGTCAACAAGAACGGCAGGTTGCCAAGGGTTTCTTACTTCTCACAATGTTCTCTGGACGTATGACGCTAGCAGCTGAGATGCCAATACTTGATTTTGCCGTTCCATAGGCAGCGCCAAGACACGAGAGCGTAATAGCTATACTACAACCCATCATACCAAAGAAGGACTGAGGGTCTACTTAGTGACTTATCCGAATATCAGAACACCAAAAGTGGCCAGGGATGCTTACAGCGTATGCGGGACTGCGAAGCGATCTTATTAATTATACATTTGAAGCAAAACGAGCGAGGGGAACCACCTACCATCGATCAAGATCCATGATTGATGCCATGATTGGAAGAGAGGATCGAGAAATCAGGTGCCAATGATTTAGATACGAAAGTAATCGGAAAAGGCAGGAAACTTCAACCTGGCTTTAAAAAACCATTCGCTCTTCCACCCATCGCATATATACATACCCCCTCCCCTACTTATGCACCAGCGGGACGAAATATAAGCATAAAATCAGGAACTGTAATCTGGTCTGCAGCCTGCAGTATACACGTAGACCAACCTCTTTTCGTGTGGTTGCCATTGGCTTGTCGGCTTCGTACACGCTTTAGGCAGCAGTCAGCCATATATTCTGGAGTCAGCAACTGAGTTGTCAAACTTCAGAAGTATCATGGCGCCACCCACCTGATATGGTAAGAAAGTCGGGGGAATAGTTTGTGGATGAGAGGCTTCTGATCAGCTGATATGCTGATATACTATCTTTTGTGTGGCTGGCTTGGGAGCATAAAGACTCTCCCACTTAAGGTACACGTCTGCTTACCTACTTACATACTGACGTAAGGCTGTTATTAAACCTCAAACCTGTTGTGTGGTTAGTTCTCCTATGTTGCATCCAGGTGAGATCTTTCAATTACAGAAGGTAGAAGAAGGTCTTCTTCAAATTTTTCAAATCAATCAAGGTGGTGATTTTCTAATAACCACTCTATACGTCTACGGAAAATAACCTCGTCTTGGTACAAGTGTAATATAGAAACTACTGTGAGCGTAAAGTAATATCAATTGTTTTGAGCTCTCAAATACCCGAATCACAACGAGTTCTATAGGTAAGTATAAGTAGGTAGATAATAACCACCCCCATCACCTCTAAAAAGAAGGTTTATCGACAGTGCCAACCTCTGTCTTTCCTTTCTCCTCTTCTTTTTCTCATACATACAACCATCGCCAGGCACCTACTTTGCCCTCCGCTAAAATTGGGATGTACCAATGGAAAGAGACAAAATGAGCATGTATTCTCTACTTATATCAGGCATTCAACCGTTCTTCCTTATAGTTGAAAAACGACTCATAGCCCCCAGCCGAATCTAATTTCTGCACCATGGTTTTCTCACAGAGCAGTTTTCTCTCGATCTTAAAGGGAGGAGTCCACTCTGCTGCGTCTTCCTTGCAGCGCTTTCCAGCTGCACAGCATGCAAGTCCAAGTGGGCAGGTCTTTCCGTTTCCAAGAATATACTCGTCAAACTTCTCTGGATAGTTGATCACTAGAGTTGCAGCCTCCGCTTGATCCCAATGCATAGCATGCCATAGCCAGGCTTTAAAAAGAGAGATGTTCTTTTTGAGAAGTGAGGCACTCTCCCCAGAGGAAAGAGGCTTAGCCAGGACCTGGGACGGGATGTCATGAAGCTCGCAGTCAACATTCTGTAGCTGTTCCGCTTGCATAGGATACCAATCATACGAGCCAGCATTTTCAGAAACCTGGCTCGGGCCTAGAACTACGAGCGTTACGGTATTGAGTTTAGGCAGTGTCTGAAGATCAAGCGCTAGAAACCTCTTCAGAGAGTAACTCTGGTTGATCTCGCTGTAGCCGATATGTTGGATGTTGTTGCGATCAAGGCCTATAAAGGGGTCGAACTCGTAATCGGGACCCTGGGATCGCTCGTAGATGTCCTCCCGGGACCAGGGTTCGAAAATCGTAAAGATATCTCGGTTGAAATTGACGTATGGAACATCGAACCGCATGTCATATTCTTCGATCATAGCAGCACCCCGAACGTCATAGTCGCCTAGATCTATATACCGCGGCAGGAGAGAGTAGCGGGCCAGCAACAAGTTCCGTGATTCTTGACACGCGTGGAGGATTGGGAATTCCACCGGTGGGACGACTACGCCTCGGTCTCGTGGCTGCACGATATATCGCAACCGCCAGTCTGGATGTTTTGACTCGGCGCAGCCTTCATATGCTGCGTCTTCCGGTTGCACAAGGCAGTAGTCGCATGGTAGATTTCCGATTATGCGACTTTGCTGTGGCACTGCGAGCTCCCAGATTGCGTGCCGGATATCTGTTGGCAGCTTGGGGAAGACAGTGAATTGGGTCAAGGTCGACATGGCGAGAGAGCTTGCCGTAGTGGCTACTTAGTAGATAACGGGATCACTTGCTGTTGAGAGCATTGGATATCAGCAACTGGATGCAATAAAGAAGTTGGCAGAAGGTAGCAACGGAATCAAGGGTGGTTACATAGTTAGGTATTTCCACGTGATAATTCAGTTACAGATCCTCTCCAAAGCATGAACTATTTTGCGGAACAAGCGATTGGCAAATGAAGCGACAAGATATGTGTGCCTCAAATCGTGTTATGCATCAGTGGTAGAATAGAAAGGAGAGATCTGGAAAGACCACTGAAGTCAATGATGTATCTGAGTTCTGAGCTAGGTGACTCAGCACTTTCCACTATGAGCTTGGTCGGGGGCTGGGAGAGGGGGTGGAGGAGGGGCTTGAGAGGCACGAGGGGTAATTTTATTTTTCGAATTCCTGGGCAACCCTCTTCTTCGTAAATGAAAAATGAGGCTGAGACTAGCGTATGATGATCCGAAAGTATATTAACGACCAGAGGTCGTATGATCAATAAAATATATGTGATCATCAGACCTCATATTCATCAGAAAACATCTAATCATTTGGGAAATATTTTGGTATCAAAAAGTATTCCAGCTAGGATTACGTTGACGAAAAGGCTATCGGTCGCTTGAGTTAAAGTTCCAGGCTCTCATATCTCAGAGTTTTTGACGGTTCTATTGATAAGGTTTGAAATACTTAGTATTTCTGCATGACAGGACATGGTTGTGGTTGTTCTATTCTCAATGTTCCAAATTATTTTTTGGAGTTGTTTTTCGTTTCTTTTTCCAGGATATTTAAAGGTTGACTAACTTGATTTCTTGTGCCATCATCTAATAAAACATACTTTCCCCCAGTTGGCCTATAAATACAATCACAGATTCTATAAATCATACACTCGCAAAGTCTTTACAGATTGGATAATCATATAATTAAGCGACGTCATTCACCTTGACCACTAAGCGACCGTATAACCGCATATTGTGTCATAGAATTGGGGGAAACGTATTATATAAAAGAATTGTAGCAAAGGTTTACCCATTTGTTTCATGGTATGGTCAGGTCAGGCAAGGAGCTAAATAGCTAGGGCCAAGTCTGGTCAATGAGAGAACCTAGTACAAATTATCACAAAATCCAACTAGAGATACCAGTTCGCTAGCCTATCACGTCTTATCCCAGTTCAAGGGAAAATTTTATACCCGGGGTATAGATGTTATCAGAACATGATCCCACCGAGGGTATGGTGGCTCCAACATAAGAGATACGCAACTGATCAGAAGCCCTAAATTTATGTTACGGTCATATTCTTAGATAGAGAAAAGATTAATAAATCATTGGACAAATTTCAATCCATGGACTACAGCCACTTTATGTTTGATCGATAGAAAATCTGAAGATATCAAGTCCTACCGCTATTTAGAGTCTTTGACCGCACTACAAGGTACGCCATATTGCCACAAACCCTTCCCCTTGAGACCAAAGAGAGAAGAAAATGACATTGTGCATTATCAAGCTTGAACCCCCTCCCCTCCATTCTCCAAACCTAAAGAAGCCAAAAACCAAAAACCAGAAACCAGAAAAGAAGGAGATGATACAAGTGCTGCACCTTAAGTATTTAAACAAGGTCCTTTGGACTCCTCTTATGATACTCGTCCGTCGAAACCGAAATCTGCATTGTCTTCATAATCCCATCAGACGCCACGTTCCCCTGTCGAGGCAGGATGCTCTCCTCGGAGAGATTATCCGGCTCCATCTTAACACGATTCCCCGCACTCACATCCGCCGTATTGCGTCCATACATTTCGAAGTCGCTTTCGTCTCCTTTGCGACTCGTGCTCGACCAGTTCGGCCCGTTGGCTGTACGGCCCGTATTCGTGTCGGCATTGCGCACGTATCCTCGATTGTTGTAGCTCTTGGATGCGTAGTTTGCGGCCGAAGAACCAGCGAAGATGGCTCGGAAGAGTGGTTTGAGACACGGGATTGATGCTGCGATCATGGCGGTGCAGATCTCAACGGTCGTCCATATCGTCAGGTCGGAGCTGTCGAACAGAAAGTCGCCGTGCTTGCCGTAGTTGGTCAGGAAGTAGATCTTGACGAATGCTGCAGCCGTGGCACTTTGAAAGGGTTAGCGAGATGAAGTGAAGTTAGAAACTTGATGGAAGAGCTTCGCATACAAAATGCCTAGAGAGAGGATTCCTGCCACCGCCGACTTCACTTTCCAGTTGAGCTGCACATTCCATAACATTGGAATTGGTAGGAGCGCAAAGATCAGATCAGTGAGAACCGATACACCTAGTACAAAGTCAGAAGCCATTAATGCCAATTCTAATACAGGGACAGTCTTACTTGAATTGAAGAAAGCGGCGAATTTGAGATTGGCTGGCGCGATGCACTTGCCTCCTGGAACGCTTCCATCCCAGGTGAAGGCTAAAGGTCGACATTGGAAGAAAACAGTGACTGTCTTGATTAGTATGCGTCAGTTTAACTCTCTGTATAGATCCGACTTACGAAAATTTCCAGTAGCAGAGAGCACAGTCAGGGTGACCAGACACCAGATGAAAACCTTGTATTTAGGCGATGGAGTCAATCTGAGGAGAAACATCCCGATGCTGATTTTGGTGAAACATAGAGCGATCACACAAAGTGGCTGGGTGACGAAGTTGAGATGAAGTCCTTTAGTGACATTCGAGGCTGGAACGATATAATTGACGTGGCGACCTGCTCCGTAATGGACCTGGGGAATGAAGATCATCATCTCAACAAAGACGACGATCTTTTAGGCGTTAGTTATAAAGAGTGATGTGTTGTCGTGTTTCTTTAGGCTTGTGCTCACCATAGCTGCTACCATAAAGTAGTCGTCCCAGCCCAGTTGTCGTATCACCCTGATTCTCACCCATAAACGGAGTAGAACCATGACCAGCGTGAGGGCAACCAAAGTTCCACATATTGCTAGAATTTCAGGTCCCCTATTGATATCTGGTGGATTGGGAGTGGCATCAGCCATTGCGAGGAATAGCGACCGTCAGACTTCCAGCCTGCAAAAAATTATACTTTGAACACAGTGAAGGTTAGACAAACGAGACACGACTGGGACAAGAAGTTTCTTTAAACCCTTACTTACATTCAACCTTGAAGGTACTGCCATGGCGAAGTTTCAAGATCTTGGAACCCCAAAGCAAGCTGTTTTCCAGAATCTCTCACACCCTGGATGGCATCGTAAAATCAACCTTTCCCAGACCCCAGATACAGTTGTAGTGCAGTTATGACTGGCTCTAAGCATCCATCTCCAGCGCTGGTACCTCGCGTGGCCTCGAGGTGTAATCTCAGCCAGAACAACCCGAGTCCTTGCTTCGATAGAATGCCCAGTACCACTGGCTCTGTGGATGTACTGTAGTTGGTCGGTACCTGGACACTGAACATGGGGTTTCCTGTTGCAGGTAGTGGGTACCATCAAGAGGCACAGTTTCCCGATGGCGTTCAATCCCTGAAAGCGGCCCCTAGCTACGTATAGGAGAATACATGTTCGCGTGTCCGAAGTCCGAGCTATGTGCTTACCTTGCTTGCAGTGTAGTCTGCAGTCTGCAGTCTGCAAAGCATCCCATTGAAGTCGAGAGGTACAGCAAGAACATAGACTTGGAGCAGTGGTACATATTAAAAAATATTTAGCTTTCAAGTGGTCTTGTCCTATAGAGAATAACCCTGTAAGTCGAATATGTTGTGCCTGGAAGGTTTCCTCTGCCCGCATATGACATGTCAGACTATTGTTACCAAAAGTCAATCTGCTTACAAGTTTGGCGTTACATGAAAGAATTGCCGAACTCAATGAGAGTGACTGTTGCTGAAGAACTTGGATCCAATCCTCCTCGCCAAAGACAAACATAGGAGGTATTGCCCCCTCGGTTACGGTGTCCGGATGCTTGATTCCGAGTCGCCTTTTGCCAGCATAGCATGCGTTCCAATCACCTTGTATATAATCCTTGTTGTTATCCTGGCTTTGCAGCAAGTTTGTTGTTGGTAGTCGTACGGCACGCCGTATTATCAATCTATGCTCGGAATTTATCCTTGCAACCGTTATACAAACATGCATGGAAGTTTCGTTTTGCAGCTGTTGAATTGCGAACTGCCCATCTTGATAAACAATCAACGATCAACAACTAAAGACATATCAGGATAGGATTGTCATGTCAGGATCCAACTCGATTACCGACCTCGATAGATCAACAATCGATGAGTGTTGTCGAGATAGGATTCCACTCTGCGCACCGGGCCACCCGTTCCGTTCGCCTAATCTTCGAGGTTAAGGTTCATTAATAAACTGGGATTTCGGGGATTCCTTATTGAAAGTGAAGCTCTCGTAAATTCATGTTCCAGTTCCAGTCCTAGTGTTCCTGGCCAGGTCTTGAGAAAATGAGAAGGCGAACCTGCCTGTTGTGGTTCCAACTGCATCTCTGGTATTGTAAATTCTTCCCTGCAGCGTCGCAGCAAGCAGGCTAACAACCCCAGCAATTCAGGGACCACAGCACAGGCTCCGGACCACTTGACAAACTTGGACCAAGCCAAGGCCCATGCCTCTCCCCCGCATACACAGCAAAGCTGGCGGAGGCACGACGATATCCAGACTTCCATGGAGATTGGGGTACCAGTGTGGTACGACTTATGCTTTGGGCCCAGGGAGTGCCAGTGGCGGCGCCGACTCTTCATCTCTGGGTCAATATGCCTCCAATACGACATGGCCTCGTGCACTGGTCTTGGTCCCGTCGGCCATCTCGATATCATCCCATGTGTTTATTCATGATAAGCTCATGCAGTGGGGGAGAGGGGGGCTGCTGTTGACGGGCTGCCAGAGATGCAGAGTCTGATTGGTACCGTGCATTCTGTGCAGTCCCTCCATGGTCCACAAATCAGAAATTATTGATTTGGGGACTTCTAGGCCATCTTAAGCAGCTGGCCCGATATCGTCAGTCGCACCGAGATGTGCTTCTCATGCCTTCGCAGCTTCAGCTTCCTCGCGGTTTCCTATAGATTGGACTCGACTGCTCCTGTTGAGAAGGGCTCTTCATCCCCACCCTCGTCTTCATCTCCTTGACTTCTGGCTACCTCTCGAAGTTGTCAACATGAAGATCACGTCAATCCCGGTCATTGCTGGCCTTCTAGCCTCAGTGGTTTTGGCTGTCCCCGCTCCAGTTCAACAACGGGATGATGCCAGTCCTACTGCAGATATAGAAGCTGCCGAGGTTCAAGTAAACGATTTGATCGAGCAGATCAAGCAAGATCAATTGGATGCTCTGAACGACAATGAGGCTAAATTGCGCAAGAGGGGTGTTGCTCCTACCTGTACGGCAAAGAACCTCGTATTCCGCAGAGAGTAGTATGTTGAACCGCTCTTGAATCGAGAGTTTTCTAACTTTGAGCAGTGGTTCTCTTTCCAAGGCGGAAAGGCTTCAGTACGTCAATGCTGTGAAGTGTCTCCAGAGCTTGCCACCAAAGACACCAGCAAGTGTTGCTTCGGGTGCTAAATCTCGTGTATGATACCTGCCTTCCGATTAGTCCGACGGACACTAAATGAAGTAAATAGTTTGATGATTTTGTTGTGACCCATATCCAACAAACCTTCACCATCCACTACACCGGAAACTTCCTGGCATGGCATCGGTGGTTCGTTCACATCTATGAGACCGCTTTACGAGAGGAATGTGGCTACAAGGGCTACCAGCCCGTAAGTGTCTTATTTCCAAAACCCCGTCCCAAAATACTGACGCTTAGAAAAAAAAGTACTGGGACTGGCCAAAATATGCATCGGCACCTCAAGACTCACCAATCTTCAACGGTGATCCCTACAGTCTGGGAGGAAACGGCGAGTACATCCCTCACAACGGATCCGTCATCGTACCACCCGAGGGCGTATCAGGAGGCAATATTCAATTGGCACCCGGAGTAGGTGGAGGATTTGTCACGACTGGTCCATTTGGGAACATGACGATTAACCTTGGACCTGTGGGTGGTTTGGAAGGTACGGCAGCGGGACCAGATGGAGGACTCGGATATAATCCTCGAGGCTTGAAGCGAGATGTCGGACCAGCTCTTAATACACGATATGCCAACTACACCACTGTTCTGAGTAAGTCTCTTCATTCTAGCATGATCTTGCCTAGAGTTCTAACAGAAACGAAGATCTCCTCAAGAAACCCAACATCAAGGAATACCGTATCCTTCTCGAAGGTGTCCCATATACAGTTGAGATTGGTCCTCACGGTGGAATTCACTACACAATCAAGTAGGTCTCTTCCTCTTATACAGTCCTTCTCTTCGGCAAATCTAACAATTTTCTGCAGCGGTGATCCAGGTGGAGATCTATTCACCTCTCCAGGCGATCCCGCATTCTGGGTACACCACGGAATGATCGATCGTATGTGGACATTCTGGTAAGTCTACCCAGCTCTCCTTTCCTTACACACAACTGACATATTCCAGGCAAGCACTCGATCCCAAGAACCGCCGTAACGCTCTCGATGCAGGCCCATATGGCCATGTGACTTGGGCCAACGAACCGGAATCTGCACTCACCCAGCTCACCGAGGTTATCGACATGGGCTATGCCGGACCGTCGACGACGATTGCAAATGTGATGAGCACGACCTCTGGGCCGTTCTGCTATTTCTACCTGTAAAATACTTGAGCTGGATGTGAAGTAAGTTGTTTGTAAGTAGATGTGTATAGTTGTGATGGCTCGGCTAGATTGTACATATACCACATTATTAATCTTGAACTGAGAGTGACGGGAATTTGTTCTTGTGTGCCTTAGCCCATGTAGGCTAGAGTGAAGAGAAGTATGGGCACATGTGGTAATCTTGATTTTCGCTGTATCTGTTCGCTTGCTGTGTGGGCATGCTGTTGCTTGCTATCTGTATATGAATCCCACCCCAAAAACGCCATACCATGCTATGCACCAACAAAACCCCCTATCTAAATTTGGTCCGCTTCATATGCCGTAGACTCACATCAGCCCTTGATGTACAAACATTTGGTATATTACACTACATGATATCCTCCAGAATCGTCTCCAATTCCTCTTTGCGAAACGGTACAGAAAGGATCTCTGTACCAAGAGCATCCTTGCGACTCTGTATCATTTGATGATCATGGAACCTAAAGGAAAGCATTGCGATTAGTACATGCAACAATTTTAAAAGAGTGGTCGAAAAACTTACTCTTTCAGCAGCGTTCTAAAATTCATCTCGTTGCTGCAGATAAATTCTTCGGCTGCTTTGTTGAACAGGACTCGATACTCAACACCGGGTTCGCGATTGTCGAATCTTCGTTCTGGCTCATCGTCGTCATTATCAAAATCCTCGCTCATAGCTACCAATTGCTCTCCGACCAAGACTCGGAATAAATTCTTGGCGTTCTCTGGTAGACTCTTCAGCACGAAGCTTATTCCCTCTTTACCACCAATCCTTCTTCCACTCCTTCCGAAAAGTTCATGAACCTCGTCTACAACATCGACCTCAGCACTATATGGCTGAAATGTGGTACAATCGTGAAAGAGGAAATTGTAGGTGGAGCGTAAAGAAGTATCCCACAATAGAGGAAATGATGGATGGTCTGCAGATGCTATGAGGCTGATTTGAGGATGTGCACTCAAACGAGATATGATTGTCTGAGTCGCAGGTCGACGCAGCGGAGTCCGGTCAATCGAGTTGATTACAAGTGTAATATGCTGAGTGGCATCTTTCTCGAGCAAAGAAGTCAGGGCTTCAAGCATTTCCGCAGGTTGCGAACCCAACTTCTGACCACGATCCGAAATAGCTGTCCCTACAGTATTCAGAATATCTCTTACAGTCAATGTGGGCACATAACCATTGATGACAACAATCTTGTGACTTGTCTGGTTCTCGTGTGAATGGTAGAGGTGCTCGGCAAATTTCATGAGAAGGGATCTTTTAGAGCCCCATCCGTAAATGCAAATATTGAAGTCCTGACTAAGCTCAAACTCCCACTGATCGAATGATCCTGCATGTGTATCCTGCAAAAACTGCATATCCTCATCATGGGGATTTCTGTATTGACGCATGAGACTGAAGTACTCTTCGTGGTCAAGTAGAGATAATGTAGATAAGTTGTTATTCGATGTCTTTGTCCTACCACGATTCTGCGAAAAGTACAGCTCGTGTGGAAATAGATGTTGAGGCAGAGGGGATGCTTCCCTTTTCTTCTCAAGGTTGCGAGTTCTTGGTCGGCCACGTTTCGAAGGGGTAGCTGGAACACTGGTTCCTTCAGGTATCTGGCCCAGCCCATCTTGTTGTTCCGTCTCATTCTCTGCGTCTGAGCCATATATATGTTGCAATAGTTCCTCATCCTCTTCATCGTTCTCGCTAGTATTTCCCAGAATGGTCCGCTCAATTAGGGTCTTCGTACTCTTTCTTCTGGCTGATCGATCTGCGTTGCGAGGAATGGTAGGCGTACCGTAGGGTTTACTCAAGCCATTAAGTTTGACGGGCGTGGCGAACAGTGCTCGGCCATGGACCGATTTTGTCGGTGTCATCCCATGTAAAACACCATTGCGAGGGGTCCCAGGTATTGTCTCTCTTCTCTTGGTTGGGGTACCTGAAAAGAATTGTGTAGGCTCATCAACTCCTGGGAGCTCATCTATGGAGACGATTCTGTCAATCTGATGATTGTCGTCGTCCTCCACTCGAGACTTGCTGGCTCTGACTCCTTCTGACTCCCATTGAAGACTAGCCAACTCGCGACTTATTTTCTTCTCCTTCTTCGATCTTTCTGAAGCTTCCGTAGCAGATTCCGTCGTTCCATCGAGACGCTCTTCATTCGCATTTTCTGAGACGTCATTGGTGTTGTTGATCTTGCGCAAACTTGCAGGTGAATCCTTCGAAGGGGTCACATCTTTCTTATTGCCATTTTTTAATACCGGGCGTGAACCTTTCTTCGGTCGACCTCTCTTAGGCTTGGGTGTCTCCGAATTCCCTTCGTCCACATCGTTGCTATCCCTCCTGCGCTTCATGACTAGGAAACCTGAATCCAGAGGTTAGTATTGGGTAATACATTTTTGTTTCGGTCAATGGACGGAATACCTGCTTCAGGGCCTAGTGGTATCTACAACCATCTTGTGCGAAGTCTTTGACTGCACTCCTCAACGCAATACGCGGAAGGTTGACGCGACAAAGTAAAGCATCGCATCTCCCTGCGCAGAACTTCGGCATAGCTGCGGTATCATCGTAATATAGTTAATCCGGTCCGATCCGGGCCGCAACCTTCCCTCCAAGACTCTCAGCGCGTCGGCGTTCAAAGACCGAGAATGTTTATTTACTTTCAAGCGCAGCAAGAACATCCAATCGTTGAAGCACTTTCATTGCAAAAAACAACCCCGCATTATTTCGCATATGGCATTTGCTTGATGGAATAGTCGAACACTTATTCCTATATCAGATTTACTGTAAAGGATGCTCAATTGGTGGCTGGGCAAGGCTGCAGACGGACCTGGTCGCGTGGAGGGTGGGTATGCTCACAGTCTCAGCAACGCGATACTAACAAATTATTTGTAGATGAACAAGAGCCACCTGAAACACCTGCACCAATTTTCGCAGCCCGTGCTGTGAAAAGTGCAATCTTTGGCACCCCAGCGCCCCGAGAAGACGATACCGTACATGGCGGGGAACTCCAGCAAGAGACATACGAAGACGGGATGGTTCGCAACATGTCCCCCTCGAAGCCCACCGGCATATTATTAACACCTGGAACTGCGACAACGCGTCGCAAAACTGTTTCGTTTGGACACGAGGTTGTTGATAATGAGGGCAAAGACAAAGTAGGCAGAAGTGGAATACCAAACGACTGTCCTGGGAAGTTCCCTAGTCCGTGGTCTACCAAGTCCGCGCGCAAGACTTCATTAACCAGAACTCTGGAAAATGCCCGAAGTCCGAAGACAGAGAATTCAGCGACACTGGGAAGAAGTTTGCTTAGGAACGAAGTGATGGCACCAGAAGAAACCACTGAAGAAAAGCACGACTTAGAACCACAGTCAAATGGCGAGGACCAATACATCCCAAGGGATGAAGTCGACGGCGACATGACCCTTGATATAAACGAGCCACATTCACAATCGGGTAGATATTGGAAAGATAATTACGATAGGTACCACGAGGAAGCAAAGGCTGAAATGAAGAAGCTTCTGAAATACAAGCAGCTTGCGAAGTCTTATGCCAAGAAAAAGGATGCCGAAGCCATTGACCTTGGTGAAAAACTTAAAGAAGAGCAGCGAAAGGTGTCCTGCATGGAGCATAACATCTCGGAACTTGTTGCACAAATTGCTTCTATTGAAATAGAGGGTGGAAAGGGAAATACTCCAGCACTAATGAAGGAACTTGCAAGACAAACTGCCATGGCTGTGCAATACAAGGCTTTGGTACAAGAACTTCAAGAAGAACACGAAGGCAAGAGGGACTTATTAGACAACGACATCCGAGAAACGAAATATGCGTCACCTGGAGAAGAACGAAAGCTATTGGAATCGCAACAAGAGCCTCAAAAGTTGAGAGAGCAGCTCCAGGAGCTGGCAACTCTTCGTAATGAAGTGCACGGTCTCAAACTTAACTTGTCTGCCACTGAGCGGGAGAACAGAAAGTTGACGTCCGAGTTGAGCCGGACAAAATTGGACCTAGAACGGAGTGAAAAACGCCGCCAGAATCTGGAAGATCAACGGCAGAAGAGAGACGAAATGCTCGAATCATTGCAAAAAGAATACGACAGGATGAAAACTTTAGCGAAATCAAATAGGGAATATGGGATGGAGCTTGCAACAAAAAAGAACGATCAAGTAAGACAATTGAAAACAGAACTCTTGGAAGCCCAGCATTCTATAGAAGCGTACGAGGCTCTCGTCTCAGGAAAGACGTTTGGAGGAGCCGCCATACCGAAGCAGAGTAGTGGGCGAGACAACTCAGCAGATACGAGAGAGACTCGTCGATATAGTTCAAGGAACACTGCGGTTGAGCAACACACTTCAAATGCTCAAACACACAATGACGAGAACGCGGACCCAGAATTCCGTAGGGAGGATTCTCCTGTGAAGATTGCACCTCCTACTAGGGATTCAAGACCTGAAGTATCTCCAGGTCATACCAGTACGCGGACTAATCACTTAGCTCTGTCGGAAATTGTCAACAATGCAGACTCTGAGGATCACATCCAGAAAAGAGAACGTGTATCTTTAGGAATAACTCCGCTAGCAACCCGTTTCTCAGACATGACCTTAGACTCTCCGCAGTTAAATTTCCCATCGCCTGAGCCTTCCCTTCCTGCACACCCAAGAGGCAAAAGTATCCACGAGAAGACCTGTACTCACGCAAGTCCAAGGCCATCAATTTTCACTTACCCTTCGAGCCCTCCCAAAATGACTGCTCCTAGATCCCAGAAACACGATTCTGCGTATCACCAATCATCAAATAACGAGTCAAAAGAAAAGCCTGTACTCTCTCGCCATGATTCTACCAACGAGCTTTCCGAAAAGCCTGGCCAGCTATCACGGCAGAGATCAACTCGTGTACTTAGTGGGAAATCTGGTCAGCTTTCTAGGCAGAAATCAACCAGTGATCTTCTAAGCAAAGCTGCTCAACCCACACGCCAAGAAGAAAGAGAAACAACGGAAGTTGCCTTCAAAAGTACACAACTTTTGCGACAAAAATCAACGGGTGACCTTGCTAGAAAATCTTCACGTCAGGAAATCACGAGCAACGTCACTAACAAAAGCGATGACCCTCTAAGACAAAAGTTATCCACCGATCTTACCGGAATACAACATTCTAATGTAGCTCCAACACGTGTTGCAAGTATGGATGGGTCGCGCATCCGCAATTCTATGCCTCCAGAGAGAGCTGCTGCTGCTAAAGCCCGACTTGAGCAGAGAATGGCGGAAAAGCGGATGAAGAAGGCCAAAGAAATGGAGTTTGAGAAGGAAAACATAGGAGTTAGGTCATAATTTGGGAGGCACCCAATTGGCGTCTGGATCGGTCTCGGTGCATGGTGATGACATTGTATCAATCCATCATTCTTTTTTGCAATGGCACGGCGTAAGGAATGAGTATTGGGATACCACTGGTGGCGTTTTGTTTAGAAACTACAGTATTGTATTGCAGACAGCTGTTATTTGCACTTAAAAATTGCAGTTAATTATTAAAGAACTGTACCAGAGATAAAGTTTTTCTCTGGCTTTTGGACTTGGGCGTGTTAGTCCTTTGCATTGCAGACCAGCTTGCATATGATCAATACCACCAACAATGGCACAAAAACATCCTTTATACGTTATGCTAGAAAGGTTTTGACTACCTTTAAGAACTCATCGGGTTCTTCTAAGTGCGGCAAGTGACTCGAGTTTTCAAATTTCGCCCACTGAACCTTTGGGATCGATTTAAAATATGGGTCAACCGCTTCATCAGTTGCCTCGTCGTACGCGCCGTTAATTAGCAAGGTCGGAACTTGGATCTTGTGAACCTGGTCAATAACTGACCAAGTCTTTAGATTTCCGACAACATAGAACTCTGACGGACCATACCTTAAAACACGAATTAGCAAATACTGGAAGTGATGTCTCTGGCACAGCCAATTACTTACATTGTCCTATAAACCGTAGGGTCCTCCTCTGTAGATGCAAAACTCCGGATCAACACCTCTGGCCATGGATCAAGTCTGCAAGTATGCCGACGATAAAAGACCATCATGGCCTGCTTGTACTCCTCGCTCTCGGTCGTCCCATCCCTCTCGTGCTCCTGTAATATCTTCTGCACTTCCTGCGGCAATGCATCACGTAGTCTATTCGCCGACTGCAGCCACAAATCAATTGATGCAGGACTATCCGCAATCACCAATCGATTCAGACCTTTGGGGTGCCGGATCGCCAGCTCGGCTCCCAGCATACCTCCCCACGACTGTCCCAACATGTCGTAATCATCCTGGATTCCTAAATGCTCGAGCAGATTGTTAAGCTCATCCAGGAATAATTCTACGGTCCAGAATGACGTGTCCCCGTTTTTCGACGGGAGATGCGTACTTTTCCCGCACCCGAGCTGGTCGTAGAATATCACGGCCCGGGAGCTGGCGAGATTGGAGATCGGTAAGAGATAATCATGGGGAATGCCGGGCCCGCCGTGCAGACAGATCAATGGGCGAATACCTGGCTTGAGAGCCCCGTAGATGGTGTACCACGTCTTACATGGTTTCCCGGATGATGGCACTGGGAAGTCTACAGAGTCCTCAATTACTGGGATCTTGACAGATACCATGCTGAGAGGCTATAATTTGAATTGCGGGGGTGTTCTTAAAAGCTATTGTGTTTGTGCAGTGGGTTATTGTTTATTCGAGAGGGGTAAATGTTGTTGTCAGCTTACTTTTGTTTCGTGGCCTATGTGAGTTAGCTTCAACATCCATTTCTGGTTAAAGCTTCCCGTCGCTTGCGTCTTTTCCATGACGCTTCGCTTCTTTTTGTTGTGGTTAGCGAGCACCCTTAACGTGAAGGTATCTTTGTTGTCTGGACTATTAATTGGGGCCTGTTCTATACTAAAATAGGAGGTTTCCTACTAAGATAATGAAGAATAGGATGGGCCTCGTAGTAAGAGATTGCCTTGCACTTCAATGGAGTCTTTATTGACTGCTGGTGTGGATCTGTAGAAAGGAATAAAAAAAAAGCGTAAAGCTATTAAGAGGGAATGATTCAAAGTTCGGTTTCGTTGCATATCGAACTTTTGTTTACATTCTATCATCACGCCGGATCTGAACCTAGCAGAGAATCGACTTTGTTGCATATCGTACCTTTGTTTACTTTCTCCTCTCGGTCTTTGATTGAGTAAATACTTGCCTGAGCATCGATCTTAGTTCCAAGGAGCCAGCCGTATCTTGAGATTAACTTTACCTTTCACACATCTGCTACGTTTTCTTACAACTTGAAATTATATAACGTCCAGGTTTTTGATCGGGTTGGAAAACAGCGAAGGAATAAAAATGAAATGCAAGGATAATGACTTGAAGAGACCTCTCGTCAACACAACAGAACATATTGGTACCAGCAGAACACAAGAGTACTTACATATCTAGAAATTTCTCACCTATAATCACCCTTCGCGAGACCTATCACCCTTCGCGAAAAAACTGCTTTCAGTATAGAGGAATCAAGTCTCCAGAATCAGCGGTCAACAAAAATGTGCTCTAATTCATGTAAATCCTTTTAATTGATTCCGGGTTGCAAGATGTCTATTTCTGTCTGCCGAAGCCAAGAAACTCCAGACATCCAGGTTCCCACTTCTAGGGGACCTTCCAGAATACTGTAAAAAAGCCCGCGCAATCTGATTTGTGATAGAACAGTCTTCACTCTTGCTCTCTCCACTGATCATCACAAGCTAAAGAATCCGGTAAGGGGTTTGTTCGGCTGTTCGTCCTCGTCTAAACGTCATCGCTCTGCACCCTGCTGACGGCCACCTTAACCCCGCAATCCATTTCACTGATAGCTCCGAAATGATGAGTTAATGCTGCAAGACGCAAATTCTACAAATATGGAGGATACCTTGCTCGGTCACAATCTTGGATTTGATCTTGTAACCCATCCTGCATTCGCTCAATACAATTTCCCTACTAGGACTTTCCCCTGTAATATTAGCGATACTCATCCCTGATCATGGCACCGTCAGGTCTAGCAATTCTCATCGGAGCCGGTCCTAATACGGTAAGCATTTCTATTGAAGCAACAAGGATGTCAAGAGAAGTCCTGATTGGGAAAAACAACAGGGAACCGGGATCGCACGCATCCTCTCACACCCGTCACATGGGAATCTCGCCGTGGCTCTGCTCGCACGCCGACCAGAATCACTGACAAGCGTGCGAAGTAATCTCCAAGAGACCTCACCAGGCAGCGTGATCGAGACATTCCCATGCGACACGCAGCCGCAGAACATCCAGAAGGCCTTCGAGGCCATCCGGTCGCACGAGTCGTTCAAGGATCTGAAGCTGAAAGTCGCCGTTTACTCGGTCAAGCACTCGAGCAAAAAGCCGTTCCTGCAGGAAACGCACGACGAGTTCGTGGCTAGCCTGCAGGATTATGTTGGCGGTGCGTTTACGTTTAGTCAAGAAGCTGTAAAGAGGTTCTTTGCAGATCATGGAGAGAAAGGCCTTGAAGAGACTGGGGAGAAGAAGGGAACGCTGATATTCACCGGCACGCTGGGTGCACTGAGATGTAGTGCTGAGTATGCAGCTTACGGGGCTGGAAGAGCTAGCGTACGACAACTGGCTCAAAGTTTGGCGAGAGAATTGAGCCCGAAAGGTGTCCATGTCGTGCATACAATTGCGAATGGGGCTATTGAGGATAAGCATGGAGAGGATCAGAAGATTGGCAAGAAGATGAGCGCTGATGCCGTGGGGAAGACTTATCTGTGGTTGAGTCAGCAGGAACCTGAGCTTTGGACACATGAACTGGATATGAGACCTGCTGCTGAGAAGTTCTGAGGCCTGTAAAGTAATATATCAAAACGTCGAGCATTTGAAGTAAATCATTTCATGCTTGTAGTTAATCGGTATCTAAGTATCCCGAGTTCATATGCTCAAAAGCATAGGGCCCTCGTAGCACTTCATGCCTATAAGTGCACTGGTATCTAAACCTCTCAAATACATACATATATATAAACTATATATAGTTCAACCAAACGATAGCATCTGATGTTTGTACTTGCACTTATATTCTGTAAGTGGTGTGTATGATTCTAAATATCTAAGAACAAGAGGGTTCTCTCAAATGTACTGTTCAGCCAGGAGTTTAAAGCTGCTAAATACCATCCAAAATACTTGTTTTACCCCCTCCTAAACGACCAAGTAGCTACACTTCAGTGACTCAACCAACTGGCATTTCATAAAGCAGATATCACACAATAAAACCAAGTTAAGCAAGATATTAAAATAGTTGAATCTCTAGATTTTGCTATGGTCTTTCACTCAACACAAATTCTTACGGAACTAATATAGTAGACTGTTTCTCAAGTTGCTCGGATGATTATAAGTTGTCTCCTATGTTTCACTACAAGAACGGGTGACGCTCTTCTCTCCACCATTTGCAATTTTGCGGCAGACGAGGCTGGAGTACGGATCATACTCCGTAGAACAAGCCAACATTTTGAAACGTACCACTGACAGCTAGATTACTGTTTAGCATCACCAAACAAACCAAAAATACGAGACGAAATTCACTTGGTCCATTTTCATATTTTTATGAGAGACATAAATATGTTATTCTTTCAAGACATTCCAGCCATTAATCAGCAACTCGGTGCCAAGAGGCTTGTGAAGATGACCAGCCTCGCCCGCCACCACCACCAAACGGATGTTCGTGTTCCTGGTAGTGGTGGCTGGCAGCGAATCCCGAGAAACAAAATAAGTCACAGTGGCGTGCTGCGTGAGAACCTGATACATAGAAAGTTCAACTCACCTGAGAGGCGCTGAGAGGGTCAGACCTCCTCTTCATTCTCTCAACAAGATACCACAACCGCACCGTACTTGTTTATCAGCAAACCATCAGACGAAAACGCTACCTTCGCTCGGTCGGTCAGTGGCGTCTGAGCTGGTACCGTAGCTGGGTTGCGATGACTCTCTTTGCTTGTTTTTTTTTTTGCCTTGATAAGTGACTTTGCGGTGCATAACAATACTTGAGAACTAACCTAACCAACACATCTTAGTACAGTAGCAACAAATCATCTAGCAGACAGAGGCTCAGCGGCAAGCAGGACAGGACAGGACAGGACAGGCCGGAGAAGGTCTAATAGAAGCTTAAAATAGAACCATCACATCACGATCGCCGCCCTCGTTCGCCCCGCTAAAGCAACACGAGAAATGTGCCAGGGATGAGGAATATTATTAACGAGAAACGAGGGATGAGGTCGTCAGTCCGTCAGTCGGCTGAGCTAAAGTAGAGTACCGAGAATCCACTTTGAATGACTTTGTCCTCCCTGAACGTCCCTGACTGATTTCTTCTGCTCATCTGCCTCTTCACCCACCAACGACTCCGAATTCCTATACTTTCAAAACACTCTCGCTGACGTAAGTGCCTCACTCGTTTGGCCAGTTTTCCCCTCTTCCAAACTGCTCTGTTTGTTGGGTCTTCTTTTCCCCAGCGTCGTACTGTAGCTTTGAGATCCCGTTCACTCGGAGACCAGCCAAAGCACAAGCACCTGCAGCCAGGGGGCACCACACAACACCACCACCCACAACTCTCCACCATCTCCATCTCCCAATCCGCACCGTGAGAGCGAGAAGAATCCCGACCGAGATCTGCGAATACCGAATCAAGCAGGGCGAAGAAGAATTGGAAGTTCTGAGATCGATCCGGAGAAAAGGAGTGTGTCAACAAAACAAGAGCCGAAAAGCGAGACCGAGAGTCCCCAAGCAAACATGAGGGCTTCACGACCATTCTCCCCAATTCTGCTCCTCCTGCTCGTTACTTTCTCTGCAGCGTGGCCGGTATGGCCTCGATGGCTGCCGGAGCTCGATTCCATAGTGGTGAGGCAGAATAACAACAACGCGGATAGTAGTAGTAAGGAGTCTTCTTCCTCAGACTGTGTACACAGCAGGGTACTAACAAATCCCCAAAGGCAATTCAGGCAGCGAGTCTCCGGCAGCATCGACCGCAGCTCCCACGTCGGAAGCAACCAGCACGGCAGAGAGTGAGAGCGCTAGTGCGACAGGAACAGGAACCATCACGAGAGGACCGACCACAACAGGCTCGTCACGCTCGACGGCTACTGGATCTTCAGGGACGAGATCTGGGTCGATATCCGGAAGCTCAGCAAGCGGCAACAAAACCCGCACAACATCATACGATGCACGTCTACCAGCAGGAGGAATCTCAATGCAAACACCGGCTGTGTCGGATGGTTCGCAGTACTACAAGATTGGCGAGTATATCACTTTCGGCTGGAACTACACCTCGCTGTCAGCGACCCCGACGGCAATCAACATCATGGCCACATGTAAGGAGAACAGCCAGCTGTATACGATTGCCATGAACCAGACGGTCGAGGAGACGGGTGCTGTGACGTGGGATACGGGTGCTTACCAAGCTACCGCCGTCAGTGATCCATTATTGACCGAGACGTATACACTCCTCATCTACGACGCTGCTTCAAGTGTCAGTGCCACGGCTCAGGCTGGGTACCTCTCCGTATTCAACACGTACACCTTCGGCATGTACTCGCCACAGCCGTACGTGCCTCTTTCGCAGTTCGTGTGCGCTACGTGTTCGGGGGCATTGGGCGACATGGAACGAGCTGCGTTGAAGATGGTTGTGGGCATGAGCGTCCTGACCGTGCTCAGCTTCAGCTGGTTCGTCGGCGGTACTGGAGTTATCTGGTAAACAGACGTGTGATCCTTCTTTGCCTGCTCCTTCAAGCAAGCGAGCAGCGAGGAGAAGAAGACAAGTCCAGCGATAAAGACTCAACGACCTCACTGCACACCACCCTTCATGTGAATAAAAAACAAACCCAGATATGCAAGAAACATTACGAAAACGATACGGCAGCAAGAAAACCAGAAGAAAGAAAAAAGACGAGAAGAATGAGCACGAGCACGAAGACTAGTACAAAACAGCACAATCTACATACACACACTCCTTTTATCGTTTATTTACAACCCCCCAAAAAGTCATTGCGCGGTGCGGTTGGGAAACTCTGGGAGGGGTCAGGGGGCGGTTAATTTGAAAAATTTCTGGCAATTTGCATCTGGGGGGTTGCGGGGGAATGGGAAAGGCATCAAATTTTTGTTTTTATTTTTGACCTCTCCGCCTGCCTGTCTGCCTGTCTGTTTGTGCTTGCTCGTATGGTGTTCCACGGCGCGAACGAAAGGGATGAATTCTGCTTTTTTCTAATATCTCCCTCTCTCTCTCTCTCTCTCTCTCTCTCTCTCTACCTCTCTCGAGGCCAAGATGTAAACCAATGGGCGTTTTTTGTTTTTCGATCTATCGCGTTTTGGTTTCTTCTGAAACACTTCTCTCTCTTCCCTCCGTCTTGATTTAATTCGTACTTAGGCGGACAGGCAGGCTGGCTGGCAGACATGGCAAGGAAAATTACGAGAAGATACGTAGCTAACTTAATAATGAATATAAAAAAAGAATCAATCAATCAATCACTCAAGCCAGTCAACATGTACAGCGGCGAGGATGGAATCGGGGACGAGGATGGATTAGCTGAAGAGTGACCAGATCGATTAGCTATAACGCTATGTAGAAAGAGAGCCGCTCCCTTGATGCAAGACGCAAATCATGATGATCATTACTGCTACTGCAAGGTATCGATCCGGTAGTGTAAGGTAAGGTAAGGAAGGTAGGTTAATTGAGATTCTCTGCTTAAAAAAACAACTCGCTATGCTCACCGCGCTGCTCTGCTATGCCTATAAAAAAAACCACCTGGCCATAATCCCATTCCCGATCCCAGTCCCAACCAGCTCTATCTATCCATTTACACAAGACCCGCTAAAAAAGAAGAAAGAAAGAAAAAGAGAGAGTGAAGAGCTCTGTTGTTGTAACGCCATGCTAATGCCATATCACGTCGCACCACGTCGGCATCTTTCAACCTTCAACCTTCGGACGCCTCCGGCTTGACTGTCGTATCCGTGACGTTCCCGGCATCTTCTTCTTGGACCTCCTCGGCCGGAGCTGTAGGAGGAGGAGGATTTGTCGTGGCCGCGACAGCAGCAGCAAGTGAACCCACACTGCTCTGAGACCCGATTGAGGATTTCCTTGCCGCTGCAGCCAGCAATGCTGCTTCGCCAACATCGCCGAGAGGTCGTACAGAACTGGAGCTGCTCTCTGACCCGATCGAGTCCTTTCTCGTAGCTGCCGCTGCCAGTGCAGCTGCCTCTCCAACTTCCATGTCGTGTAACTTCCTCTTCTTCTCGGCTTCTTGCTCAGCATTGAGAAGCATTTCACCGGGGATGGCCTCGAATTCATCTTCACTCGAATCACCGCCGGATTCTTCGCCGCTCTCAGCATCAGCACCGGCATCTGTGGCGCCAGCTTCTTTTCTGTACAGTGCAGGGCTCGGTGACCGTGAAGCGGTTGTTTCTGTGGCGTTGGTGTCGCCTGAGTGAACCTTTCGCAATGGTGTACTGCCAGGAAGGTCCAAACTCTTGCTTGGAGGATCAAATTGCGGTGGCAGGCCAAGAACAGCGGCTACTGCATGGGCTTCTGCATCAGGGTCGTTTGCGGCTTCGAAGAGCTTGACATTAGGTGTGACTTCTGTCTCGTGGTTTGTGATTCCGCTTTCTCGCAGCATTCGTGCGTAATCCTGCCGAGTTGGGTTTTCACCTCTTTTCTTCTTCTTTTTCATTCTCTTATCCATAGGTCTTACAACAACTACAGGAACAGGCGAGTACTGTAAACACCACCTTGAAAACGAATTTCGATTGGCCACAAGACCTTGGAAGCCGCCAAGACTGCGTCCTCTCGTACCCACGATAAGCATTGCCGGCTCGTAGATCTCGATCTGCATGGTATTAGAAGTGCTCTTGGGACAAAAAACGAGATAGGCTCACCATGCGAACAAAAACAGTGTTGAGTTTTCCAACGGCAAATTCCAGAATAATGTTGATAGCCCTATGCTCATCATTTCTCTGCTTGATACCTTCCATGCATGCTCTTGCCTCATCTTGATATTCTTTCTTCTCCAAAGCCCTGTCGCTCAAGATCTTGGCGTCCCTATCTAGTACTCTCAAGCAAACAATCTGATCGCCATCGTCAACTAGCTCTTCAAGCAACCATTGTAACGCACTATCCGAGTACGGATTGTCATCTATCCCGACCATAAAAGTACGAGAGCGTCGCTTGTAGGCATAACCTTCATGCTTGACATTTAAAGTAAAGGATATCGTGTTTGTTGGGGTCGGGTCCTCGTTCTTCATAAGATCAAACGATACCCGATCTTGGAATTTGCTATACAAGATATTGTCAGCATGCAATACTAGAAAATGGCCACTTTGCTTAAAACTCCAGGGACATAAAAAAGTTACTTGAGAACAGCACAACTCCAAGGAAAAGGAAGCACAATATTTTGGGGTGATATATTGAAGTTGGAAAAGAACCACTGGCTTCAACTCGCCAAGCAACAGTCCAACACATGTGCTCCAAGTAGTATGAAGTCGGATGCACAGATGAACAAAGATGTAGAGTCGCACTTACACGGGAGGTGGTGGAGATGTGGTCCGCGGTCTCAGACCTGGTGACTGGCGTCCTAGACTGACCACACTTGGTGAGGGCGAGGATGTAACCTGCTTCTCCTTTCCCTTCCCTACGACAAAGGACAAGCTGGGGACTGACTTTGCCCGACTGCGTGTTGTATGCTGTGCCTCAACATGCTCAGTTATTGTATCCATCCGTGTCGCCGAATCATTTGCGCCAGGTGTGAGGGGAGAGCCGGACGAGCCTGAGGGTTCGGAGATGGAGATAGAGCGCGCCTGCGGTGGCGGAGGTGTGGTAGCCATGGCCCGGTATATGATATTTTGTTCTTGCTTGCGACGGCCGTCCCTCGTAATAAATACTACGATGCTTGAACGATTGCCATACGGGGGAATATTTCGTTGCGCGCGGGTATTGGTAAAATGGACCGTTCGAGGTCGGGTAGCTGCGACTGGGCCGAATTTGTTCGCAGGGAGGCTCAAGGCTGAGATATGATCAAATCCGACAGACCTTTTTCGGCTCTGGATTGCGGATCTATCTTACAAGTAAGGCCGAGCGTTTGGAAGAAGTTGAATACCCTTCGAGCTCAAGAAGTCGGTGTGATGGCATGATGTGTTTGCTTCCGGATGGCCAAGGAAAAATATCAGCCGCGTCTTCTGATGCGCCAGCCTCGCCATGCAGGCTGTCATCGTCAGGCCAGCTTTATGAACGTTCATATCTTACGCATAATTGAATAAAAGGCTGCCTCTATTTGCTGAGCCCTTGAGTACAGTACCTAGACAAGAGCTAAATGTCAGTTCAAGATAACATTATTTGCAAAGAGAGTCAAATCAAATGGTTTGATATCACAGTTGATTTGAGTTCACCAGCATACTGTAGTTTTGTATTGCGGAAAGACGTATCCTATACAGGGATATGACAGATTATTGTGCATCAATATTTTTGTCTTTCTACTCATTTCAGGGTAATATCTAAGCTAACCTCATGTCCCTTCGACAAGCAGCCCAGGATCTTTTCACCGTCCTCGTAAACGCCGTGCCATGCAAATCCCCGAATCCTGCGAACAGAAATGTAACAGTATCAATTGTATTTAGTATGTTCGGGCAAGGTTGCGGAGATACCAATCCACCAACTTGCGGCCCACCTTGGCTTCTGAAACGTGAATGATGTCCTGTTGCTTGCGTTAGTACGGTAAACAGGGCTGCAGAGGCTGAGTGCACTTACTCCTTGCATGGCATAATCAAGGTCGTTTGCTGCAATAATCTCTCCATCCAACAATCCGTTGTCACCGCCATCTTGCCATTTGATCTGTCTGCTTCGTTGCTTGTTGACCAACAACCATCCTCTCAACTTCTCTGGCTCGACATCAAGGAAGCCTGCCAGCTTCTTCAAATCCATAGTTGTGTATAGACGAAGGTAGGACTTGACTGTAGGGCTCCACATGTTGGTCTTAACTTCATCCATGAAGATGGAAAGGTGGTGCTCCAAGGGATCGACGTTGAGCTCTGGGTTGTCGAAGTCGGGAGGGGTGGGTGAGATGAACTTAGGGCAAGCTGCGCGGAACAACTCCTCGAAAATTGGAAGGGACTCTGGTCCACCACGTTGTAGCTTGAGGAGCTGATCTCCATACTTCTCACGCAGAGCAGTGTGGATAGTATCGTCTAATCTGGTGGGGTGGAATGCCACACAGATGGCGATGAGTGCGTACATCTGGTCACTCTTCTTTGAGATCGAATCGTACTGTGCATTCTTCTGGAAGTTCTTTGTTCGCTGGATGAAAACAAGAATGTGGGTGAAGCTGCGGATGGCATCTGCGTATCTGCGCATCATCATATATGAGAAACCAACATAGTAGTAGGTTGTGGAGTGTGCTGCCATGACACGAGCAAACATAGCCTTCTTGTTGAGTTCGATATCGTCCAAAGTCTTCAATGCAAGACTGAAGTCGCCCAAAAGGCAGTGGACACGTAGGAGACCAATGATGGAGAAGTATCCAAGCATTCGGTATAAGGCTTTTGAGCCATAATCCCCAGCTACTGCGACAGGCTCCTCGCCACGCTTCATAGCAGCAAGCTGCTCATTGATTTGTGATCTCTGAATGAGCGAGTATAGAACGTTCAAAACACTGTAGCAGCCCCAAGTGTTTGGTGCCTCGCGCAGAATCTGAATTTCCTCCTCGTTGTTTGCCTGTCGCGCAACTCGGTTTCTGTAAGAGCAGAAGGAGTTAAATTGATAGATGAACTCATCGATGACATCCCAAGCCCAGAAATACTATGATACTGTTAGTCTATGATCTGCGACAGGTGATGAGATGAGGTGCATACTGAGGGAGGCTCGAGGTCGACTGGTCCTTCAGAGTTCAAGATGAAGTGGAACAAACTGCAATAGTTGTCATAGCTTGCAAACTTGACCTCGAGAGGAGCAGAGAAATCCAGAGGTTGTGCCGCTGCTGCGAGTCTCGATTGAATATCGTCGGCCTGTTGTGCCATGCTCACTGGCTCCAGCTCGTCCATACCCTCATATTGAACCTGCTCTCTGTAGTCTGCGACAAGCGCCTCCTCCTCGACATCGGAGTCATCTTCGATCTGGCGCGCCGGCGCGGAACCGTTTTGGAAGCCACTCATCTTTTGTATGGTGTTGAGTCTCTGTGGTCGAGGCGTGAAAAGGAGGGGCGCTCGTCAAAATCAAAAATTTGGCGATTGTGTGGGTTTTCCGGATGCTATGAGTAGTGTCACGTGCCGTAGGTTGAGATCTTAGAATGTTATCAAGTCCACTGACTGTGCTTATTTTAAGTTGCAGAGAAACCTTCTGGTTCAAGTAACCGACAGGCATATACGCGTAGAACACCATCGTTGAGCTGTATACCGGTAGTCGAAGTTCTTTTACACTCAAACACTATATATACGATCTTATGCAAGTCGTGCTCATAATATCTTGTTCATTGCAATAAGTCAAAACCCGACTTTATCTATGTTCGCCAATTGGTTCCTTTGTAGGACCTGCAGCTGGAAAGCGTCGCTGAAACCCACTGACTAAATACAAACTCCCTTTCTAGTACGTATTATCATAACATAAAACCATCAACCCGCCTTAGTTGGGGTGTTGCCGGGTGTTGTGACGAGGACTCGAATTTTCAGACTGCATCATCTGTTCTTGAAACCCACCATCCTTCTCGGCATTGGATCGAATAGCAACAAGTTCCTCTCCTGTCTCACGTTGTTGAACATTGCCTCTCTTTCTCATCATAGACACAACAATCGTAACCATCCAGGCAGTCCACATAATCGCAGACACAACAGCATATGCAATTTTACCACCCGTGGTATTGTTGCTGAGCTTTAGACCAAGACCTCCGTTGATGATGCCCAGTGTAATCATTGCGCGTCCCCAGAAAAGATGAGGGAAGGTGAAGGTGTTGGGACTCCTACCATATTTCTTGAAGAGTATATGGTGCATCAAACCGCTGATAGGTTGCATGAGGAGAGAACCAACCACCACCAGGCCAATGATAGCATGATATGTCTTGATTTGGTTCGATACGTCGGCCAGCCAGATACCGAGACCCATCGAGACGATAGCCAGAGTCAATGCGAGGACCATCCATCCGGCATGAGCATAGACAAGACCATTGAAATTCAACATGCGAATACCCATAGCTCCCATGGGGAAGAGAAGAACAAATGCCACAGGTGCCAGTATACCATGAGCCTTGAGTATAGGCTTATAGTTTGCCACGACCGTCGAATCAGATTGAGAGGTTCCAGTTGAGCCGCTGTTGGTGTTTCCTGGTGTCTGGCCTGTAGTTGACCCTGTGGTAGTGTTTGAAGCGAGGAAAGGATTGCTACTACTGCCTCCAGCTGCTGATTCCAAGTTGAAGGACGTGGTTCCATACTGGGAGTGTTGTCTGAGGTTGGCATCCACGCTGTCCGAAGCCACTGATGAACCAGAGAGATATGCCCAGATCCAATTAGAAGACGTATCGGTAAAGCTCATTGATCCTCCGGACCAGGAGTTGCAGTTAGAACCTGCGAGTGTCAGCACGTGCTTGATCTAATGCGACGTCGCAGTATACGTACATCTCACATTTGCAGTCATCACGCCGTTCGAGATTCCGGAGCCTTCTAGGAGAGTTACTTGCGCAGCAGTACTACTTGATGGCTGAGTATCGCCAGACCCGAGGCGAGGTGAAAGAGTAACATTTGTGCCCGCAGCATCTGCGTACACCATGAATATATTCGCTCCCGTCATGGATGTTCCTTGTCCGAGGCCGAGCCATGACATTGATGTAGGGCCGGTGATTTGGAAGTAGATGTCTCCGCTGCCGCTGCTGGCCGTCAGGGCTGGGACGTTGACGGCAAAGCAAACATCGCTTCCGGGGCAGTATGTTGCAGTTTGCGCATTCACAGAAGACACTACTATTCTATGTTAACCCTGTGAGAGTGAGAACCAAACTCCGCGGACGCTTACCAAGAGCCAGGGCTCTGAGGATGTTGCGTGCACGCATGTTTTTAGGATGGATGGCGTAGGGATGCGGTTGTTCCTTGGGAATGGAGATGGGGATCAGACAGAAGAAGGGAGGGAAGCGTCCTGGTCAAGTATAAAATAGAATCGAGTCGCGAACGCCTCGTCTAGCGCGTTTCTCAGCTTTCAGGATTTAGTCCTGAGATTGGCATCTACGACCCGAAAGAAATACTTGCATCACTTGGCACTAACGTACAGACTGATGATGGGTACTGACTGTGTCATTTCGTAAGATCTTGGGAGGGAGAGGGATGCTGCTGCTTAACTTCAAGCCACATGGTGCATGGGTGCACCGAACGCAAAAGCAGAATAGGAGGCATGGGATAGGCTGGCGGCAGGATTTGAAAACAGATGATAAGCTACTCAAATGTCTAAGCACTTCCCGCAAGCCCGTCACAACAGCAGTCGTGCACTGAAACAGTAGAAGAGTCTAAAGACGGCGCTTTGCTTTGCTTTGCTATGCTTTGAAAACGGTCAAGCACCATGCGATAAGGAGACGACGCGCGTAACATGCGCTAGAAGCTGGTCTTCCAAGACGGGCTATAGAACAAAGCAAGTCCTGACTCCTGAGTAGTAAGTACAGATGGAAGTGTCTCTTGGGAGTCGGGAAGAGTGTTGTGGATTGGTGGATTGTGATGCTTGCCAGGCCAGGCCAGGGAGGGATGGAATGCTGCCGAGCGGTCTCGTCGTCGAAATTAGGTTGGACCCATCACTCAGGGCTGGGGGATCATCACCCTCCTCCTACCGTATCGTATCTACAGTCCCGTTCCGTTGAGACCATGGCTGAATACGCAGGACGCAGGACATCTGGTGGCACAGGAACGATCTGACTGTGTTGCTCTGTTGTGCTCTGTTCTGCTCTGCTCGTGCAACAGAGATGGACCGGGCCATCGTGGAGATGAGTTCCAGGAACACCACCACGCCAAGGTCGCAAAGAGCAGCGCTCGGTACTCGGTAGCCCAACGTCATTGTTGAGCAATCCACCGTGTCGTGTTTCCCATTCTCCAAAACTCAGAGCATCTTGAATCTTACATCTTGAGTGACACGAGTGACACATCGCAAGCCTGTGAAGATGATGGGACGTTTGAACAGAGAGGATCACCTTCTACTGCCACCGCCCAATCGGCTGCGCGCATTTGTCAGGAGTCGGCAGTGCATGATTCTTTTGACTTTGCACTCCTTGGCTGCTCTTCATTCCATTCCCCCATCATCGGCTGGACATGTCTGATTACCGCTGTACTGACACTTACACATCCTGGCATCTCCGAAGACATCAAATAATGCGTGCCATGATGTCAGTGAGGGGCAGGTCGGGGAAAAGAAAAAAAAAAGGAAGAAAGCCAATGGGCTTGATACCACGGGAAGCATGTGGAGTCTGCTTGGTTATCAGGGACGCGTAATTCATGGTGGTCTCTTATCCCTTGCTTGTGGCAGTGAGATGTTAAATCCGCCATTATGTTCCACTGCCGTAGCGCAAGGCTTGGGCACATTAAGAGGCCTTATCTTCCTGGGCAGCTAGGGCAGCTTACCTCGCTCGGGGACACGCAGAACGGTAGGTAGGTGATGTGTTCACGACTGCATTCTCAGTAGGCTTGGCCGCTGGCGCGAGAAGCTGAGAAAGACATGGCCGCGTGGCATGCTGCGATCTGAATGCGTACGAAGCAAGCCCAGCGGAGAGAAGCAAATCAGACTTTCCAAGCAGTTTGGCCAATTGATTGTGAAAAGATGCATGCTGGTTTGAGAAAACAGAAGAAAACAAAAAAAGCTTCTTATCGTTACATTACCCCTGCCAATAGTTAGTCAGCACCTGGCGCCCAGCTCAAGGGTCTCACCCACCACCTCGCCTGACGTGTCAGACATCCAGGAACCGGCTGCCATTACTATACCAAGAATTGAACTATCAGGGATAGATCACCCGTCCCGCAGCCGAAGTATAGGCAACCCGGAGTTAAAATTTCTGACGGCAGCAATTTTATGATAATTCCATTCGAATCTCGAGGGCGCTTATGCTTCATCCATTCGCGCTCATCTTTTTCTTTTAGCCGAGCTTTCCTACTCGCTTATGTGTTGAGATTGACTTGTTTCTTATCCTTTCAGAAAGTAGATATAAATTGATAGAGAAGTAGTGCACGTAGAATTTTTCTCTCCCTACGAAATAGCAAGATTGCTCCATATGAAAGACTTCTCTATATGTGATGTACCCTAGTCTTTTTCTGGCCTCAAAATTGAACCAAGGTACTGCCAAGTAGGTAATATAGTAGATGTTTACTTCAGACCCAAACGAAGTTTAGCTGATTACTTTCAGCCCTTCCCAAAATAATTGCATGGGATATTATAAGCAGTAGTTGCAATCTACAGCCATCGCAGTGCTAGAGCAATATCTACGAGAATAGTAGCTGAAGCATTCTAATGCTAGGAAACATATATTACCACCTCCATTACGTGGACATTATAAAACTCATAAGATTAGTAAGCCTGGTATAGCAAGTAGATAACTCCACAAGCCGACCCCACAAGCTGGCCTTGTTAGTATGCTGCTGTTACCTTCTTTCTTAATAAGCAGTTACGCTCAGCCTGGATGATAAGAGATATCCTAGCGTTATAAAATCTTTCAGAACTATCCTTCGAAAACCAACTATTGGCTGCAAAGTGCTACAAAGGGATATTTTACATTTTTATATCTGTTTACTTCTTTTGTTGTTAAATGAAAAGATACTATTCTCAAAGCTTGAATAATAGAAAGACCTACTCAGATATCACACGCCTCCCTTGGCACACAATCTTACTTCTTCCATTCCAGCTTTAGACTGTGGGATCTTCGGTTGGCGAAATTATAGCTGTAGCGAGATTCAAACATAGTAGTTACCGCAGATAATTTAGCTATGGGAGAAGGCAGCGGAATTGTTGAGTCGTGACTGGGGTTCAAACAGTTATGAATGGCTTTTCACCACTTCATCTCATAAGTGAGTTGTTATAACCAAAGGAGATATCTTTAGTATCAAATCCCCAGATGCCAGGTGTGTGCGCCAAGATCACAGAGTGGCGACGTGGCACGTGCTCGTACTTACCCCATGAAGATCCCCCACGAAGTTTGTGCGCTAGAGCTACAAACCTTAAATTGAGCTAGCCCGAATGAGAGAGCTGTCTGAAATTTGTCCAACATCACGAAACACCAGCTCGATCTAAACCACGCGCACCGCCATTTGTCCGCAATGGGGACGGTTACTCTTGACAAAGGGTACTTTGAGACACTGTTGAGGAGGTAAGCTTATATCACCAGACTGGATACACGTCTGTATCGAAACTGGGCGTTGGCTCAGCTTCAGATGCGCTTACCAGCTAACTTTTCGCGATCTGACAGAGCACAATTTGTACGTTCAATCACCCAACACAATTCAACTCTGCTGTGGCTCTAATAAAGGTCGTGTAGTACACGTCGGGTATCGATTTCACAACACCAGTCAATCTTCCTATGGTTACAATTCCTAAGGTTGATCATGACAGCCTGGTAAGTGGTTCTCGGTCCTAGCCTTGCGGTATGCTAACATATGCATAGTTAACTAGTTCTCGTGAATATGGTAGAGTGTATTTGCTTCTGTTGTGGAAATAACTACTAATGTCAACTAGAAAACCTTCGTCGCAACCTCTACAATGGAGGCATTTCAGATGAAACACTGGTTGTAGGTTCGCCTTTTGGCTGATGCTCTGTCTAAAAAGGTTAGCTAACTCCTGCATATTAGATGCTGATTAGAGACGATCCGCAAAAGTTGGACAATCAAACAGACAATGAGAACTACCTCCAAACTCAAGTCGAAACTGCTAGCGAAATGGCCATTGATGTTGATGCTTTTGCTGCACAACAATCCCTAGCCTCGCAAACAACAAATCGAGCTGACAAGACCTTCGGAAGCCAGCCACTTTATGTACCACGCAATGGTTTCAATGGTACTTGGGCTGAGGACGAGGATATGGACGATGGATTTCATGGTGGACATCCCAACGCAGACTTCACATTTGAATCTGGTCCGGGAGGTTTTAACAATGGTTACTCGCATGATGCCAGTGGTCAAAATGGATTTCGAACAAATGCAGGTTCTCCCTTCCAGAAGAATTGCAAACGTACTGTCCAACTTTGCAAGTTGCCACCAACAGTAACCTATGCTGAAATTGTCGATGTTGTCCGAGGGGGTATGATTATCGATGTTTACCTTCGTTCTAAAGAGCGAAGTGCAAGTGTCTCATTCTTGGAGGCAGCCGACGCCCAGAATTTTTTCCGCCATGTCAAGCGAAACGACTTGTATATTGGTGGAAAGCGGGTGGGCAACCCTTGATCTAACCATTGAATCTCTGCTGATTAGTGCTAGGTTGAAATTCGGTGGAATGATCGCCAATTCGCCTTGCTAAATAATGTCGCCCACAAGGTCTCCTTCGGAGCTACGAGAAATCTGGTAATTCGCAACTGCGCAAAGAATCATACCGAGCAGATGATTCGTGATGACTTGGAGCATATTCATAATCTTGTAGTAATCAAGGTTACATTCATCGGCCAAAATGCTCACATTTCAACGAACTCGGTTCACAACGCCATGTTTGCTCGTACTTGTATGATAAGCCGCGCGTAAGTACAACTCCATATGAGGACTTACAGAATTCCATCTGATTCCGTTTTAGTGTCTACAAAGGATCGAAGATTGAGTGGGACCACGATGAATGTGCCGAACCGATCAAGACGCCTCAAACTCCCCAGGATAAAAGTAGGGAGCCAATGAAGCACAAAGCCAAGCCTCCGATGAATCGATTCGAGGTTCTCAATCAAGAAAGCTCCGAGGAAGGTTCAGAGGCGGATGCTTTCGATGATAGTGAAGCTACATTCAGCGAGTCTCTAACATCTACCGTCGACGCACTTGCCGCTTAATGTGACTCGATGTACCTTTTCTGGTTCTCAAAGAGAATGGCAAAACGATGCAGACTGCTTCGTTCTTTCTTCCTGTTATGGATTCGCTTTCTTGTTATTGTATGATGTTTATGGGCGTTACGCGGGGCGTGTCGGGTATCCACGGACTGCGTTGATGATCACGATTAAATTCCTACAAAAAGTTGTTAACATGCTTGCTCTCCTCATTGCCGATACCCCAGAGTGTGCATTTTGTGGTTTGTCATTTTTGCTAGGCGTGGGCTGTTTCTTTCGCATAACGGCCTCTCCTCTTTGTAACATGATAGATAATGGGGTAATACATACAAGGTAATATTACAATTTGAAAGACAGCGGTAATCCTTCTGGTTCCGAGAACTCTGCTTGTGCATTTGTGACTAGAGAACAGACGACAGCCTAGACAAGAGGCACGCTGTATTGCAGTAACTTGACTTGTCAGAAATAAAGGACTGCATGAGTTCCCTGGTTCAACAATGTTTACACAGGGCAATACGTTTCGCTTGGCAGGACGAACAATCTCTTCGAGGCCAGGATTGGTTGGTACAATCACGCATACCAGTAAATCTCACGATACAGTCGATTCGCCCGGTTCCGTTTCGAATCGCCTTGTTTTATTTTAACCTCATACGCAAGACCGGAAGTTGGAGAGTGCGGGGGCTGGCGCAGACCCTGAAGCTCTGAAGATCATCTGCCAAGAAGCTACAGCAACCAATGGCGCTCACGTGAAGATTGCCTCACTCGCTTACTTATCAAGAATGGTTCGTCATTCTCCCTAAGCCCCAACCATCCTTGAAACAGAACACTTCCATCACTCGACGACATTCCTTAAATTCGAAAATTTCCTGACCGACTTATGATGATTGAAGACCTTAGATTGGTCTCTGTGTCACGGTCAAATGCTTCCTACAGCCTCCGATAAATGCGAGGAGGACCTGTGTGCCCCAACTAGCCATTCGTACTCTCGCGCCCTTAGCTCAGGATCCTTCACGACACTCGCTTTCTCTTCACTTCCCTTCGTCATCAGCTTCCTATTTATAAGCTTGCTTGTACTCCAGAAGCTATTCCCTCTCTTGTCAGAGTTTCAATTGTCAAAGGACGACCAAGATCATTATCTTCCCAGCGATGCGCCTCCTAGCTTGCGACAATCACACAAAGACCATGGATCAAGGACGAATAGGCGGAGGGTTGTTGCTGTGGCATTCTCTACCACTATTGCACTAGCAGCTGTGCTGGCAGAGCTGATTCTGTGCGAAATTTCAAATTCATTAAATCCTGCCGCACGCGCGCTTGCTCTTCAAATCACAGTTCCGACACTACTCTTTTTCCTGGTCGTTCTGATCCCCTTCCTCGAATTGCAATCGATTGTAACGGGTGCTGGTTGGTCTTTTCAACGGACAAGGGATGGAAAACTTCCTAAGATGCCATGGCTTTTGCAGTCCTTGGGTCTAATGTTGTGGCTTAGTGCATTCTGGTGGTTAGGGAAAGGGTTGCCGGGAACATACATATACTCGATGGCGTCTAAGAGTGGGAAAGGTCTCAGCGAAGCGTGCCTTGAGCGTGTCGGCATCATCGGGATATCATTGATGGCATTGCTTTCGGGATTTGCAGCTGTGTCGGCGCCATGGCAAACCTTCGGAGTTAAAACCAGACATGTCACCGAATCAGACATTGCGAGAAAGCAGGCCGGTCTTGATGCTACGAATGATATGTTGGCCTCGAAAAGAAGTCGTCTTCGTGCCCTGCAGCGGAAGGTCAATGATGCTCCTAGTGAAGGTTTCATGACTAAAGTCATAGGCACAATTCGTGGTAGTGCCGATACTCAGGAGCTGAAAGCCTTGGAGCTGGAGATATCTGGACTATCGAGCATGGCTACTGGCCTTTCATCTTCCTTGAGTATTCTACAGAGTAGGTATACTGCAAGTCGGCGGGCCTCTTCGCCGCTTGGGAAATTCATTCTCATGCCTGCTTCCTACGGATTTGCAGTTTATTGTATTTACCGCATCCTAACAACAAGTCTGACTATGGCTCGGCGGATACTTTTTCCAACGCCATCCCATATATCTTCCTCTGCCACAGATCCAATCAATAAGATCTTGTCAATTTTAGCAAAACATGTTGACCCAACGAAGCTTGATCAGTTGGCACTGTCTCGTCAAATATCATTTGGGCTATCGGGTTTCATTCTTCTGGCTTCATTCAACAGTGTTCTTCAAACATTCCACATTTTTACAAAGTACACTCCGAGTTTACTCTATCAAGCCCAAGCAAATCTTGCGCTGATCATCGCTCAAATTTCGGCAACGTACGTTATTAGCAGTGCTTTATTGCTACGTAGCAACTTACCTACAGAGGTTGGAAGTGTCGTCTCCGAAGCTTTGGGAAGTCCTCTGGAGCCTGGGTTTGTGGATCGATGGTTTGAAGGTTGGTTCTTGCTAGCAAGTTTTTTAACGACTCTGGGAATATGGCTAGGGAAGCGCTTTACTGGACCTGGAGACTGGGATGACTGGGACATCTTTGAAGGAGATGTTGAGATGCAAAAGAGATCATGAAAGAGGCTTGTATGAGTTGTTTGGATTATTGTTATTGGTGTTTGGGTACAGGAGTATTGAGATGACCACATAGACGGGTTTCAAGGGCTTTACCATGGATATCAGGATTGGGATGGGGTTAGGATGCTGAGTACGGACATACCTCCAAGCTCTGGGCTGAAATAGCGGGAATCGGCGAAGTGGCACGAACAAAAATATCATATGAAACATTAAGAATGGCTAATCAGTGGGTGTGAACCAGTATGAAATACTCATTTCTACAAGTATAAAATTTACAACCTCTTACTAAGTAGGCATTCATAGTTTGATGTGAAAATGTGTGGGATGATGTGAGAATTATAATTACACACCTTATCCTTTCGGACCGGCATGTTTTGGCGGGGTCAGCAGCCGATTACGCATGGGGAAAAACTGAAGCTCATAGCATCATTCCCGGATCAGTCTTTAACCCTTGACTTTAAGGTGGCACGTTGACGATGCATTACTGACACAGTAGAATTTCTTATTATAATATGGCCTGAGCTGACGCTCTGCATCTTTGTCACATCTATTTTACCCTGCATCCAGCCTTCATCCTCCGCCATCCACCCACAAACATGGAAGGAAACAAAATGGCTACCTCCACAACTCCCCCTATCGTTGCATACCTTGGCCCTCAATCCTCTTATACCCATCAGGTACCAACTCTTTTATCTCATCAGATTCCTCCATGGGCCATAGGGCTAACGTGTCATGAAATGGCACAGGCTGCTCTCAATTATTTCGAGCAGACAGAATTTGATTACAAGCCTGTCAGATCTATTGAGGGTATGGTTCTATCATTGTCTTACTGGAAGATAATTGCTAACAATCATATAGCCATATTTGAGGCTGTTCAATCCGGTGAAGCCTCCAGAGGTGTTGTTCCCTTTGAGAATTCAACCAATGGAGCTGTAGTCTTTACTCTCGAGCTTCTGGCGGATCGTCATTCTTGGTTCAAGAATGTCTCAGTTTGTGGAGAGGCCTATCTTGATGTTCACCATTACCTTCTTGGTCGCAAAGCTCCTACATCCATCACTGATTCTCCTCTTGTATCGGGAACTTCAACTCCTACCATGGCTTCTCCAGCTCCGCTAAACCCACGCACAAAGCCATTAGCAAGTCTCAAGCACGTCAAACGAATCTACACTCATCCACAAGCATTCGGACAGTGTGAAGCATTCCTTGGCACTTATCTGAAAGGAGTTGAAAGATTCGAGGTTGACTCGACGAGCAGAGCAGCAGAGATGGTAGCTGAAGATGCCACCAAGTCAAGTGTTGCCATTGCTAGTAGTCTAGCTGCAGAGATACATGGTCTTGATGTATTGGGCCAAAGCATTGAAGATAGAGCAGACAATACGACCAGATTCTTTGTCATTCGTAAGGATATGGCTGAGGATGAAGCTGCAATCAAAGCTGCAAAAGAGGCTACTGGACCGACTAAATCATTAGTATCATTCACAATCGACCATCGCGAACCTGGCACTCTTGCAAGCGCTTTGCACTGCTTCAAGCGGTATAACCTCAACCTTACTAGTCTCAACAGTCGACCATCAAAGAAGGAGCCTTTTCACTATATCTTCTTTGTAGAGTTTTGGGGGAGCCTGTGGAAAGATCCTTACAAAGAGGTCGAGAGAGCTTTGGCAGATCTTCAAGGCCATACACAGAGCTTGAGGTGGTTGGGTAGCTTTGAGGATCAACGCCGACCTACAGATACAAAGTAGAAGGCTGAGAAGGATAGTCAAAAAGACGTCTTCGCTGAGAAGGATATTGCAAATGGAATCAAGCTTATGATGGCAGCAATGTGAACACCATCTGGATAAAGAGTACAGGGAGAGAATAGAGGGGAAATGTTGATAGATAGACACCCACTTCAATATGCAGATGTCACGTGTTGTCAAGATAAAGCTCTTGCTCGGCCAGGTTATGGAGCACAACTTCATAGCAATACAACATCAACTAACAAATTCTTTGTTTTCCTCTGTATTGACATGTATCTGTCTAGGGTTGCTGGTAATACCTTTCGGAATGTGTCGGTAAGGACGCGCAACCAGCCATTCGTCTTTCGCGCCTCATCTACGCAAGTTCTACTTGAACAGAAGCTGCACCAGGAACTTGTCTCCCGACCGGTAAACACACTTGTTGACTATTCAGTCGCAACCCCATCCAGGTCACTCAGTCTCTCGCTAGCAGATTTCCTCCCATCCGAATGCCATGGTTCCCAAAATGGGTGCGAAGGCAGGGATATGCCGATAGGTCACCACATAGTATACTTCCCCCCGCAAATTCCGGAAAGTCAACTGCTCACGGATGGTACGGACCCATTGCACTCACCTGGCGATCCTTATGTGAGGAGGATGTGGGCTGGAGGCTCTGTGGAGTTCAATGAGCAAAGAAATCTAAAATTCCTGGCTCAGGGAATGACTTGTAGAGAAGAGATAGCCGATGTGAATGTCAAGGGAGACAAGATCTTTGTGGGAATTCAGAGAAGTATCACCAATGATCATGATGAGGAGCCCGTGGTGGTAGAGAATAGGAATCTAGTTTTCATGAAGGAGAAATCTCCGGAGGATGCTAAGAGGGATGTTGAGCGTGCTAGCAAGATCATACGAGGTACGTTTTTGGGGATTGTCACCTGCCATTCATTCTTTCATAGCTTATCCTATTCTGGTTCTCTCTCCGAGCCTACTGTACAAGTTTCTTGGGGTAGGAAAGTTTACCTGGGCATCCTGATGCTCTAACTCTGGGTTGGGGAAATCGATGAAGTATAAGTTATACTTGGAGATGGGGTTTTCAAGACCAGGGAACGCTGTGCAAGTTGACCAATAGATGGCCAATTCCCCAAACATTTTCTTTGCTGTCTGCAACCTGACGGATTCTCTGTCGCTGATAACATCATGTATGAGATGAGATATATTTACTAAAAAGTACCTGCAGCAGCCCACGAGCCCGACTATAGTGTTTCACTCACTCCAAGTCAAGCTTTATTATTCCGGTTCTCGGCATTGACTTTTAATGCCCACCGAATCCATCTCGATCCTCAATACGCTCGCGAGGTTGAGGGCCATAGAGGCCTCCTAGTTCACGGCCCGCTTACATTAGTGCTTATGCTCTCAGTACTCGACTCTCAGCTAGGACCTGGTCAAAAGGTCAAAAGATTTAGCTATCGCAACCTAGCACCTTTGTATGCAGAAGAAGAGATGAGAGTTTGTGTCAAGAGATCTCGGAATGGCAAAGAGGGGTTTGATGTCTGGATTGAGGGGAAAGGTGGTGGATATGCCGTTAAAGGGTCGGCTAGTATTATATCTAAGTGAGTTCCTCCTCTGCACATGTCAATTCTGGCTTCTAATGCACCCGGGGACAGATAATATTGTGAGAGGAATATAAGATGACAACAATGACGGCTGCTGTTATTAAATATAGATGTGCTGTTTTTTTTAAGCCAAAGGCTGCCCTGCCCAGGAGGTAGACGAGCAGCTAGGAAAGGCATTTGCCAGTTGTCGTAAAGGAGGCTTGCACAGGACAAGGAGCACATGGCATTTGGCGGTATGCAATCACAGACAGGAAACAGACAAGATCAACAGACTCTGCAGCTGCCCAAAACCCGGGTGGCTTCCGGACTTGCCACCAGTGCGTGACTGCTGTCTGTGAGGCTGCGGGGATCTACGCAGCTCCTGTAAATCATGCCAAACGAGGAGAAGCGGAGGAGATCTGGGACCTGTCAGGACTCAGGACGAGGCTGAAGCGAGAAAGTAAGAAGAGAGAGGAGAGAGAAAGAGAGAGAGAGAGAGAGAGAGAGAGAGAGGGAGAGAGAGATGTATACGAAGATATGATTCAATCCTACCGAAGGAAAATTCTGTTAATTACGAGAATCCTTCTGGGGAAATGAGATGCCCTCCAAGTATATTATTCCCCAACGCAGCTTCATCAAACATCTCGGATCAGGAGCAAGCACATCACATCCACTGGACATCCACTGGACATCCACTGGACACCCTCTCTCTGAATTACTGCTGCCAGGGTTGGGGATAAGAACGGCGGCAGCACCAATCAGCAGCACTGGACACGCCGGCGTACACCCATGCGCCACCAGCTTGATTTTATCCCGTACGAGCTCTAGAAGAAAGCTAAAATACTGCACAGCACAGCACAACACAGCACAACACCACCAGAGAGAACCCTATTAGCATTTCTGCAGACCGCGGCTTGCTTTCTCGAATATCTGACGATTGTGCTGCTTTCCTTGCGGCCCCCAAGTTCTAGATCTCTCACTCACTCACTCACTGTGTCGGACATGCTCTAATCGCCGCAGAACTAGAACTAGTTCTCTTCCCCGCCAAAACCACTTTCATGCCCTGACGACATAAATCAGTCTTTGTCCTCCACTCCTCTCTCTCCCTCTCTGCTCGGCCAACCAATGATGCGGGACAACCTCTATTTACCTTGCGATAGCTTCTATTTTCATTTCTTGTTGCACGGCTCTTTCTTTCTCTGCCATTGACGTCTTGTCGTGGTCGGCCCATCCTCTTGAAGAGACATTGACCTTGAACACATGCAACAGGCTGGCCGTTCCCGTATCATATAATTTTGGAGTATACATTGACCAGTGTGTCACATTGAGCAGATCCGACTCAGGCCATTCTCAACCCATCAACTATCCACTCCCCGCCCATTGAGCTACCTACCTCAAACCCACCAAGCTCTCGTGGCCCGTCAATCGCTTCTGCAAATCTCTGTCTCCATGTTTCTTTCCTGCTAGAGCTCAACCCCACGTACTTGCGACCCAACCAGACTCGCACACCGTCGTCGAGGACAATATGGCAGGTGGCACAAAGGATGGTGGGAATGGCCGGCGGAAGAGCATGAATCTGTTTGGTCGGAGTGCACTGTCAAGCCTCACTCCTATCAACACAGACACGCAGTCCGACAAGACTGAGGAGGGGCCAGAAAAGAAGAAGGATAAGAAGAAGTTGTCCAAACGCAGCTCCATCTTTGGTCTCAGTTCGCTCTCGACCTCCGATCTGCAGGCGGAGGTACGAAGCCCCGTGGAAAGATCAAGCTCTCCGAAAGCTCGTCCCCGAACCCTTCAAAAGGGGAGACCAACTTCAATCTTTGGCTCTTTGGGCAGAAAATCTGGGAGCTATGCAGACGAGGAGTTAGATAATTTGGCCAGCACTCCGGAGTCGCCACTTGAACCAGGAGAAAGTCCTCCACTCGAGCAGGGTCGAACAATGGGAAGGGCTGTGACACATCATGGGGAGGTGCAGACTCAGAGTGGCCTCTTTAGGAAAAAGAAAGAATATTTGGTACTGACGGATTCCCATCTCATCCGCTTCAAGGGCCAGTCGCGCGCATACGATGCATTTCCATCGATACCTCCGGCACAGGGAAGGGGGAATACCAGTCGGCATGCTTCCACGGCCTCGATTGGCTCTTTACAAGATGCTCAGTCCACCCATACGCACGATTCGAGCACCAAAGAAACCCGAATACCACTAAATCAGATCGTAACCGCATATAAACTGGAAGATGGAAGACCGTTTTTCACAACGGAAGTCGTATTTCTAGATGAAGAGTACCATGGTGCTGGATCAATACAACTAATGCTTCAACGCCCGGAAGATGCTGATCTATGGCATACATCGATACGAGGAGCTGCCCAGAAAGCAAAACTACTCATGACCGAACCTTACCCAGAGAGAGTGGTTAATTATTTAATATCGGCTCTAGAGCTAGCACAAGACTACTATCCAGATCATTTCCAAATATTCAGAGTCGTTCGAAGACCCCCATTAGCAAAAGGCAACAAATCGACAGCGGATGACCTGCAAAAACTGAATGCTTCAGTATTCTACCTAGTCATTGGACTTAACAAGTTGCATCTGATACCTCTTCCTGACTTCGCTGACCCGTCCACACGCTTAACCAATTCGAAAGTACCAAGAGAAAGTTACGGGCTTGTTACTCTGACTTCAATGAATGTTCAACATTCCGATGATCGCTTCGAATTATCTTTCAGAGCCCCATTTACTGAAGAGAAGACTTTGATCTTGGCTGGTGCATCCAATCCCGACATTGCTATTTTCATCTATAAGGCTTTGAGTTATCTGAAACCACAATGGACTCACCGTACCTATGATATCAATGGACCCAAAGGTTTTCTTGAGAAGGTTGAACTTTATCCAATTGATCCAGATGAGGAATACGGAGGTTTTGATCGGACTCTTACCGCTTATTGCATGGCCTACAATGTAAGTTTAACCTTTCTACGCTTGATGATAGGTACTGACTTGTTGCTAGTGTAATGCTTTTAACATTGTATATGGTGTAGATTGGAGCGTTGAAGATGCCCCAGAATGGAGATTATATCCTCCTGCCGGTGGCCTTCATTACACCGCCAACGAATTGTTGGCCATTATGAGATCTTTACGTTTCAACGAGCATTTCTGTTCCATATCTTTTCAGAATATCAACCTTCAAAGCTTATGTGGTATCTACGATACCAGAGGGAAGGATCATGTTGCTCTCAGAACCCGATCAGGTAGGGCATCACCCCGCAGAGGTTTTTACCATTATTAACAAAAAAAGGTATCCCCATTCGTGATTACTACAACATTAGTACAGATGGCTCTTTGCTGTATCAAGAGATCCAAGCCCTTGCTCTTTCATCTCGCAGACTTCGACGATTCGACTTTACGAATACTCTTCCTCAACAAAGACCCAAAGACACCTTTGATGCTGATGAAGAGAGCCCAGGAAGGAATAAGGATCCCGGCTGCGAGATTGTTTCTGCACTATTTCCCATGTGCCATGCCGAGTTAACCAGTGTCGATTGGGTTATACTGAATGGTGTAGAGCTTGGAGAGGCTGATCTTGAGTTACTCGGTAACCAATTCTTTACAATGATACGTTTCAAACTTGCTAACATTTTCAGGCCCTGCAATGAAAAATAGAAGAGCTCGTTTCCGAGGTTTCGAGATCTCGCGCTGCGGACTTGACGACAGATCACTGAACATCTTATTGAGCTTGGTGCATAAGCAATGCAATTCAATAGAATGCCTCAACGTTTCAGACAATCCTGGACGGCTCAACATTGAGAATTTTCACGACTCAATGGCTCGGTATACCAAGATCCGCAAGCTGGACTTATCTCGAACTCCAAGATCATTGGGCGATGCACCTCTTTTGACAGAAGAAATCTTGCTGTCATGGCACCTGGAAGAGCTTTACTTGAATGGAATTTCGGTATGATTCATGATTGCTTTGGTCTGAAAGCTGCTAACTCGTCCAAGTTTAACAAAGCAACACTTGAATGCATTTCAGGATATCTAATGAGTAATGCTTCTGAAAATCTCCATACACTGCAAATGGAGCAGTGCAACATGACCGGCTCTGATCTTGCTCTTTTAATGATGTCGATGACTCGAAAACCAGGCGAAGGTCGAGAATTGACACTCTCGGTCAGCAATAACAGACTTGAGAATGACATCAATGAGATTGTTAAAGCAATCCAAGAAAATCACACACCGTCTCATTTGATAATGCGCATGATTGAGTTCACGAAAGAGGACCATTTCAAGCGTCTTTTAGAAGCGTTGCGTACAAACAAAACAATCAAGATGCTGGACATTTCCAAGGCATCCCTTCCTTACGATGCGAATCAAGAAACTTGCGAAGCTCTTAATAGATTGTTTGCCGAGAACACCACTTTAGAGGAGTTGGACATATCAGGAGAGCAATCTCATCTAGAAGTTACCCGCTTCGGTATTGGGCTGAACAGTGCTCTGACGGGTCTCACAGAGAATCACACTTTAAAGACTCTGCGAATCGAATATCAAAATCTTGGCTTAGAAGGTGCCAATACCCTCTCGTCCGTTCTTGAGAAGAACCAAGGGCTAGAGGAGATATATTGTGATCACAACAACATAAGTCTGCAGGGCTTCACAATCATCGTCAATGCGCTCGCCAGCAACCACTACATACAATTTATTGAGGAAATGCGTCACGATGAACAACATTTCATTGCTGAGATGACGGGGAATTACAATGAGCAACGAAAAGCGGTATCAAATCCTAGTCATGTGCGTCGTACATTGACGAATTTGGGGGTTGGAAAAAATTCCAAGCAGGATATTCAATGGCCAGATACTGTTGGAGTTATCCGAGAGTTAGAACGAAGCTGGCAACTCCAGGTTGACAGACTCAACATATTTCTAGAGCGCAATAGAAGAATGGCTCAGGGTGGATCCCAGTCTGGGGACGGTGTAGTTCTTGAAGATGCTATGCGTCCAACTACGGCATTAAGTCAGAAAGGCATGTTGGAGCACATCCTCAGCAATACAACACCAAAAGTGGAGCTTGACGATCCCGTTGATGATCACTTCAAGCACCTCGCACTGGAGAGTGTTGATGGGCCGTTCGGAGAAGAGAATGATCAGTTTCAAGATCAAACACCAACTAAGGCGCGAAATCATGATAACAACCTTCCTCAGATTCACAGAGCAAAGATGATGTTCGAAATTGGGGATGACGGAGACCCGCTTTTTGAGATGGAAAAGTAATAAAGTTTGAAGTTCCCTTTACGCAAGAGGGACAGAGGAGTATTATGGGAAGAGAAAGGCATTTGGAAATAATAAAGAACCATTTTGCGATGGGATTCCGTTCCTTGTACAGGATAAGGAATCTTTGGGACGCTTTTCCTTTTCTTCGTTTTTTGTCTTTTTGTCTTTTTGTCTGTTTGGAGTAAATCAACACGCAAATGCAGCATTTGGCGACGGCGCACCTAAGATGGGAAATGGGATGGGGCAGGTTGGGATCTTGTTATGGGTTAGGGACATTTCGAAGTGTCCCTGGTTTGCTTTTTTGTTGGTTTTTGAATGCTAAGAGTAGATGGGGTTGATTGGTGGATGGGATGAGTTGTATAATTGGGAAGTGGAAGGGGCTAAGGCGATGCGAACGTTGGAGTGGCATAGCGAGGAAATAATGATACAAGAAAGTCTGTCACGGCACTCCTCCACTCTGGTTACAATCTTGATGGCAGCCGGTGGTGGTTAATGGTAGAGATGTCATTGCATGGCACCAGAGTCAATAAAAACCCTTATCAGTCATCAATCACATGATGAGAATTCAATCCGTACTCATGCATATACTTTTTTCTATCCTTGTGACCCTTGGTTGCCAGTGCATCATCAGATGTAGGTACGCCGCAAGTAGTACGTACATACATATATATGCATGCAGGTGCATGTATCTGCACATATCATTTGTTCTTATCTTAGGTACCTAGTACATGTGCCTCTACCTCGCATAAGCAACGGGCCATATAAGTTACGCTGCTTACTCCGTCGCCTACGAGACATCGACCCGCCCTGTCAATCCATGCGAGCATCTCAAAAGACCAAGAAAGACAAAAAGTTGATACATATCCTCATCCCTCTCTTTTACTTCCACCTGCTCACTATATCCCAGGTTGGAAAAAAGAAAGAAGAAAAGAAAGAAAGAAAGAAAGAAGAAGAAAAGTACGCGGGACACAATTTGGATCAGAACCTGGTCGGACATTCAATCGCTCATCCACTTCAGTCCCAGAGCGAGAGAGAGAAAAGAGAAGAGCATGTTGTACTTCGGCTACGGCTCCAACCTCTCCCCGACCTACATGGCTCTCCGCTGCCCGTCGTCCATCTACCTCTGCGCGGCCTTCCTAGAGGGGTACACGTGGATAATCGGGACGAGTGGCTACGCGACCATCTACTCCTCACTCTCCAACAAAGAAGAGAGAGGGAAAAAGAAGAAAGCCAGCGGAAACCAAGACGGCGAGCCAGAGCACGAACCAGAGCAAGAGCCAGAGCAAGAGCAAGAGCCAGAGTTAGTCCCGCTGGAAAAACAAGGCGTCTGGGGCTCGCTGTACTCGCTGACGGCCAGCGACGTCGAGCTGCTCGACCGGCAAGAGAACGCGCCCTTCTCGTACCAGAAATCGCACGTCTCCGTCACCGTCTCCGTCGGTCGCGAGACGGAGACGAAGGATCACGTTCTGGTCTACACGAATGAGTCGCGCAGAGAACGGGGCAGGATCGGGAACGCGTATGCGGCGAGGATCAATACGGGGATCCGGGAGGCGGCGCTGCCGGAGAGCTATGTGAGTGCTGTGCTGAGGAGCTGGGTTCCGGAAGATGATGATGAGGAGGAGGAGGAGGAAGTCCAGGAGGTTAGGGAGATCTTGAGGGCTAGGACTGGTCCTGATCCCGCTTTGTTGGAGGGGAAGCTGAGGGGCCTTTTGGGTTTGGATGGTATGGTGGATGGTGAGGAAGAGGAGGAAGAGGAGGAAGAGAATGTAAAACGCGATTGATACTTATTGCAACGGAAATGAGATGGATGGTTTAGGCGAGGAAGGTCAGACATGGGAAAGGGAATAGTCTATAATAGAAAGTTGAAAGATGTGGCAAGAGGGGGCGCTATCTCCCAAGATAGAGATTGCTTGCGGCTTATAAGGATAGAAGAAAAAGAGAAGACAGATGAGAATCAATTCGGCTTGGAGCTGAAGGAGAGAACGAGAATGACAGCAAGAGGAGATATGATAGGTAGGTATCAGGGTGGGTGTGTTAACCTAGATGCTCTTTGGAATCTATTTTTTTTCTTTCTTTTTTTTTTCTTTTTTGAAGAATCAATGATATCTTTTTATTCTTCCCAACTTCTCCCAACATCCCTCCCTAATTTAACATCTTTAAGTTTCTTCGTTTTCTCCCATGTAAAATGACCCAATCACTGTATATATGTTAGCATTCAATAAACTAAAAACTCAACTCTTACTTGTCAATCCGCTATGCAAAGCCAGAGGGATGTGGGGAGGAGGATGATCGCTAAGCGACAGGAGTCTTCTCTTCACAATTATTACTTCAGTCTTGAACGGGAAGAGACACATAGACCACATATCTTCAAAGTCCACAGAATGTGTATTAAAACGCCTAGTTCATGCCATCCACCTACGCTCCTATGCTATGTATCTATAATCTGCTGCTTCCACCGCGCATCATACCGTATCTACTTAGAGAGCCCATTCGAGCCTATCATCCGTTGCTGAGACAAACGGTTCATCGATCCTCTTGATAGCGAAATCACTACACAGTATGCTGAATGATGTTAGTAAAATGATTAAATGGAAGTAGAATCAGAGTCTTACCATGATGACGCGATCAATCCATCCAATTCAGCGATGGCTGTATCTCTCTTGGCGCCAGCCAGCATCCCTCTACTAATCAGACCCTGAACTTCTCTTATCCGCTTCCCAGTAGCAACGCCAACTTGTTCCATGACCTTCCTGCCTAGACAATCACTGTGAAAGGCGTGCTGACAAGGGAATACAAAGAATTGTCGGCTCAACAAGGGCAACTCGCAAACGTAACACTTCTCTCCTGGTTCGACAATAGCATATCGATGATCTAATGCTGCGATGTCAATCTTGATATTTGTAGCGGTTTGAGAAGACTCGTCCATTTCCTTCTTCAGACCATCAATATTACGGCTGTAATCCTCTAGTGCAGCACAGATCTCTTCTTTGAAATCGTCGATAACAACGAAGTCGGGGAAGAAGGGTATCAGATCCTCGATCCTTAGTAGATCACACCTTTTCAAGAACTCAATAGCAGTTTTGATACCGTTCGATTGCGAAATGACCTTCTTAGCCACTGCAAGCCAGAGTTTCTTTCTAAGAGGTGCATTTGACACAGGTCGGTCTGCAATGATCGATGCGAGATCAATTTCGGAATGAGCAAGAGCCAACTCCACTGCCTGGAGATATTGACCCATGTTGCTGTAGATATGCACGCAGGATTGAACCCTTGAATGCTGTATGCAAAGACGTAGAGCGAAGTCTGAATCGAAGCTTGGCTCGTCGCCTTGAGATTCGAGATAAGACAACAAAGCTGACTCGTCCTTCGAGGGGTGTGATGCGTATATGGAGATCAGTGTGTTGTGAACCGCAGCGTCTGTCGAATTTAATTGATTGATAACATGAAGAAGATAGCGCACAGCTTGATTTTGTGACAGAGATCCTTTGAAATTTCTGTCATAATTCAGGAGTGCTGGAATGAGATTGCGCGGTTGGAGATCTGAGTGTCTCATCAGAATATCTACTAGGTCGGTAGCCACATGCGTGATAAGTCCGCTGCTGTAACGATAAAAGATTTCTGGCTCTGTCTGTTTCTTCAAAACAGTTAATGCCTCTCGCCACCTATCTCTCTGTATCCAATATGATAAAACGTAGTTGTAATCGTTGACAGCACTAGCAAAGAAAAGAAGTTCCTCTTCTCGACCATGACTGCTGATAATATCATAAGTCGTCTTGCGATCGAGATCAGACTTGTACTTCGTTACAAAGTCTTGAAAATCTGTACGGATCAGATCAAGTTGATCCTTGGTCTGAGCTGGGCTCAAAGTCTCTGACAACTCGGCCTTTGTTACAATGGTATCATCAAGAGAGTTCAGCTTGGACATGAAGATTTCAACAAGCCAACTTGCAATCATGATACGCTGCATAACCGAGGACTTCTTGAAAGTAGTGATTTTTGTGAGTAGATATTTCCGTAAAGCATCCTGCTGATCATTATCGATGAATGTCAACGCAACTTGTTCAAATGGTTTACTGCTCTTTCCATAGACTCCTGCGGCCTCGAGGAAAGCTCCTTTACTGACAAGATAATCACCCGAAGCAGTTGCAACAGCGTCTTTCTGTGCAGGACCCTTGGCATACCTTAACGCAGCATCGAAATGTTCTGTTTGAAGCATGACTTTCCACACATCCCTATCCTCGTCTGTAACCACAATTTCAAGAATTTCTTGCGTGGTGAAAAGCCAGAATGTATTCTTTTGCTGATCGGCAAACAATCCAAGTGCTTGCTGACCAGGCTCCAAAACAACTTGGTCGAAAATAACCCTATCATCAAGTCGGTTGACTCCGACTATCCTTGAACCAATCAGATGCAGTATATGCCATTGTGTCAAAGCTATCGAATCAACTGGTTCTTGAGCTGCTCTCACGCGGCCAGTCCCAGTCTCCGAGGCTGGTAGTTGAGACCTAGGCAGCAATTTTGCTTCGGCATAAACCTTGTTACCCAACTCTGGTGTCGCTGGCGTTGTGAGCAGACGACCGTAATAGACACCTTGAGAGGACAGCCATGCAAATATACGGTCTGGGCTGAGGCTTTCAAGAGACGCCGCATCAGGGTGATCTGGAGATACTACTAATGACGATGCTGCCGCTCCGCCGACACGCGAGATCTCGTGAATAGTTGGTTGCTCGTTTTCGAAAAGTTTGGTAAATATCGAAGCTCCACCTTCGTGTCCGACTCGTCCGATTTTCCCAATCAGATGTATCAGCCTGCTCTGAGTTGCAACCATAACTCTTCGAACATCTGGTTTTCCTGCAACAAGATCCACCCACAAACCCGTCACTGCGCCATCAGGAATTCTCTGTAGGCTCTTCAAGTATTTGTCCTCCTTCCTGTAGAACTCGGTCGCAGTTTCAATGTAACATTCGTAGATGTTACCATCTGAGGCGCCAATCAAGATCTCCCGCGTCGATGCAGTAGGTAGCGATGGGTTCCACGCTACTGATTCGATCGAAACACCGCGAAGCCGTGAAAGTGGTCTTGGTTGGCGCGATTGTGTATGCAGATAGTAATTCTCCCCAAGCGCTGTACATATGATCAGATGGGAAGCGGTGGGGTCGAGGAACATGCGCCGTATGACGCCAACCTCTGATGTCTTCTTGGGCAGATCGATGTCTGGTACAGATCAGCTATGTGAGCTTATAGCAAGGGAATAACCCCCCTTACCATCAATATCCTCTGGAGTATCAAGATCTATACGAAGGATCCTGCCATTTGAGAGAGCCAATACCAAGACATTGTTTGCGACTTGCGCGGCGACGAAGTCGGAGGCTATTGAGAATTGGAGCTGGACTCGCTCGACATTGAAGATGGGCAGGGAGATATCATTGAGGTTCTGCAGATTGGGTGCGGCTACATAGCCGTTTGACGGGTCGAGTGCCATCCGTCAAGACAGTCGAGCTACCTCATGGTATATATTGCTGGGGAAGCTCTATCGGCAAGGCTGACGTTCACGAACAGGAAGCTTCTACGGTGGCCGAGACCGTGCTCAACCATGGTCATGTGGTAGACATATCATGTGACGCGACACACTCGCTAAACTTATCTCCTTATGGATCTGGATCTGTCGCGTCCGCGTCAACTCGAATTCCTACCTATCATTTCGGGAGCACATGCGCCCATTCAATATCGATAGATTCACAATGCATATCCCACCCGCCCGGCTAAAAATAAAACCCCAGAGCCGCAGCGATATCAGAGCTCAGGTTGGATATACTCAATTTTGGAACAGGTGTCTCAACCACCGTTATTAAGGACGGGCAGAAGTTGGAATGCACTGTGATTGAGTCACTACTTGTTTGGAAACGGCACCTTATGCTTTTTTGGCAGGCTGGCATCAACGTCAACGTTGGACTTGGCAACCATGGAGTCCGGCTCTTGTCTACGGAGTATGGTTCGCGTTGCGCAACCGCAGTCGACCTTGGAAAAGTCCTAAATCCCGAGGTCGTGGTATGTTGTGTGGTGTGGTGTGGTGGAAGTCTTGGCCTTGCGTATATGTCGACTTTCGTTTCGCACTTTTTCGTTTCATGATACACGTCCCTTCGATCAGTCCATGACCCCAGGATCCGTGCTCACGGGGCACGCAGGAAACATGAAGGCTTGATGTTGGGGAACGCGTCTCTTGTGCTTGCGTGGCTTGCGAGCCATCGGAGAGATGGTGTTTGAGCTCTTCTTGGACTGCCGATGTTATTGATCCTTCGGCTCGTGGACGAGGAGCGGTGAGTTGTGGGAGGGAAGACCTTGGGAGAGCTGCTGCCATCACCATCACCGCCATCACCGCCATCACCGCCATCACCGCCATCACCGCCATCGCCGCCATGCCGTGGTACGGTAGAGATGTCCCTCCCCGAGCGCCTCGGCATGTCTCCCGAGTCAGAGCAGCAGAGTGACGATGGATGGTCTCACGAGATCAGCAGAGTCGTTGCTTCTTCGACGCACCCCTCGATGTTTGGCCAGCCGGGTCGAGCTGGTTGACTCTATTCTCGGAAATAAGCAAGGCGAAAGCAAATTGGAGTGCATTATTGGCATGATATGCTTAAAGCGAGCGAGATGAGATCTTCCAACTATCATCTGGATGGGACAGATCTGAGGTGACAGTGAGGTTCAGATGAACGCGATGACCTCACGTAGAGTGCTGATCGTGGTGATCGTGTCGCAGCTCTTGGGAGACATGATGATTTTCAGACTTTCCAATCTGTCAAAGTTGTCAAGTCTCATGCGACGGACCAGCTGGTGGTTCCGGCTGGTGTTGGGATCCCTGGAATGGGAATTCGCCTTGGATGGTGGGTGTCCTTGACTCCTTGGAGGTCTGTCCAGTGTTCAGTGTTCAGTCACCAGTGTCCCGGCCTCTTCCACCTTCTGGTTCCCACTCCTCCACTCTTCCACTCTTCGACCTTCCCACGCCTCCGGTCACGTCGAATCGCCGGCCGTTGAGCCACGGAGACGGGCGTGGCTCGATTGGTTGGCGTGATTGAGAGATTTGGCAGCGGTCGTTTCAGCTAAATGGGAGCTGTCTCCTTTGGGAAGTTTTGGTTTCTCAGTGATTGGGCGACAATCGTGTTACTTTAGCAGACGCACGGCACAGGGTTATGATCGCCAGCTAATCGGGCTTCTCAAACACGGCGCTGACATCAACCCAAGTCACTGGTCAGCAGAGCGACGATAACAAGAGAAAATAAGACGGTGACGGCGTTGGAGTTGATGCGAAGACTCACACGCGCTGTAGTAGCGAGGAAATGACTTTTTGCGCAATACGAACGAAGCTCAAGTGCCGGGCAAAGTCAAGACTCAAGGCTCAAGACTCAAGAGAAATAAGAGTCATTGCTAAGAGCAAAGAGACGTCCAAGTTGAAACAAAGGCAGTTGGATTAACTCTGCACGCCCTCGTATTTTGAGGTTGAGAACAAAGAGTAGTACAGTAGGTAGTAGTGTAGTTCAGAGCTTAGGTTGGTTGGTTGGTTGGTTGGTTGGTTGTGGATGGGCGGATGGCGTGAAGGGGAAAAGCTGGGAAAAGCTGGTGAATGGTGAGCTGTCAGTGGTTGACTGGTTTGCTGGGTGGCTGCTGGAGGCTGTAGCAGCACAGTAGCAGTGTAGAGGTCTCCTGTACAGTAAGTAAGTAGCGGCGTGTAGCCTCCTGTAGCCTGTAGCCTGCAGCCTGTAGCCCCCCTGTAGCCCCCTGTAGCTTCCCCCCCCCCCTACCCTACTGTAGATGATAGCCTGCAGTGGCGACCCCCTGTAAGCTGCACCGAGCGTGTTTCAAACTTCGCCAGCTGCCAGCACGAGTTCAACTCCGCAGCGCTTTGCTCAGAGGCTCAGAGCCTCCCATTATCCATTATCCATGTCCCCAAGTCCACTAAACTCCCCCCCCCCCTTCACCACCCAAAACACCACACCCAGTACCTTAATTAATACTCTCCGTCAGAAGCAAAATCAAAGCCAAAAACCCGAAAGCAAAAGGCAAAAAAACAAAAACAAAAAAAAAAGTCTCCCCGCGCCCGCACCACCACCATTATCATACCTATCACAACATTACCACTACACACACACACACACACACACACAAAGTGGGCTCATCCGTAATTGTTGACGTGGATTCAAGCTTCAGCTTTTCTCCGTCGTCGTCGTCGTTATTATTACTACATCCATCCGCATCCCGCATCCACTTCCTCTGCTACCTTGCTCCTCCTCCTACTCCTCCCACTCCTCCATCTCGCTGTCTCTGTCTCTCCCTCTCCCGCGCACTCCCGAGACTCACTTAAACTAAACATCATTCTCGAAACCGCGACGTGCCCAGCCCATCACCCATCACTCCACCACACCGACATCTGACAGAGGACCTCATAAGGAAGGGTCTATCCCAGAACCTGGATCTCCCACGCGACATTGCTTGCTCCATCTTTCACTACTTGGACAACGGCTTTTGCTGCTTCATAACATAACATCCCTCCAGTCAGCCGCCATCGTCATTCACACTCGTTTCTAACCCTACACCACATACTATGCCCCGTGTATAATCCGACCCTCGACGACAATGGCCATGTTAGCTTCCAAATCACCATTCCCAGCTCCGCTGGCGTCAGCTTCCAGCCTTCCTTCGTCGACTCAGTCTGCAACAGCTCCGTCAAGTCGGAGGATACCCGCCATGGTCACCGGCAACCAGTCGTTCGCCAGCCCGACCGAGTCGGAGTTCTCTGATGTCGACAGCCCAGATTCCGCGAAGAACTGGGATGAGGAAAGGGTCTGCGACTGGTTAAGGAGTGTCAACTGCGGGGACTACGAGAAGATATTTCGCAAGAACAACATCAATGGCGAGAATTTGTTGGAGATGGATAAGTCGGTGCTGCAGGAGATGGGAATCGAAAAGATCGGGGATCGCGTGCGCCTGTTCTTGAACATCAAGAAGCTCAGGACTAAGGCGTACGCCAACCAGAAAAAGAGAAACAGAGTATGCTTGCCCTGCCCTATCTTCTTAGCTGCTAGTATCTAACCCACTAGGACTCGTTTGCGGGCCTCGATAACAACTTCTCCTTCACGCCTTCCCCATCATCTGCCATGAGCAGGCAGGAACAGAGAAGGAGCTACACGCCTGCGAACAAGAGATACTCGAGACAATTTGAGAGCTTCAATCCTGCCTCATCGATCCCCGAAAATGTCGCAAAGCCTCCTTCTCGACCGAGCTCCCCCCTGACCGGCTCGGATGGCCGAAGTGCTAGACAACAGAGATATGGTGTCATGAGTCCCGCCGAGATCTCACGGCAGCAAGGCTATTTCAACAGCTCCAACCCATCGAGCGCTGCTACCATCTCTGGACGGAGACCTGGTACTCCTTCCGACTCCCAAGGCCCCCAAACAGCTCGCCTGATCAACCATCACACTCGTGGCAACGGCAGCATTGATGGGTCGCTCATGGCTCAACTACCTCAGAACCAGGATGTCATCAGAGTTATCTCATCTGGTGGCCTCACCAAGGTTGTCAAGATCGCTGACTGTCAGTCCTGCGAGGAGGTGATGCGCGTCACTCTACGCAAGTTCGGATACCGAGAGGACAATGATCGCAACTATTGCTTTTGGGTTCTGGCTGGCATTGATGCTGACCCAAGTCAGTGTCGTCGCTTGTCGGAGAATGAGCTATGGCGCATCATCAAAGACCAGAGACGGCCTGAGCGAAACCGCTTGATTCTGAGGAAGATGAACGCTGGTGATCCTAGTGAGGCCGAGCTCCAGCGTGCAGCAGGTATTGCGATGGAAGAGGCCACTGCCAACCACAACCGCGCCCTCGAGACCGTTGACAACAAGAGAAGTCAACTCAAAGTTCAGAAGGTCTTGGGCGAGAGCTGGGACAACAGCCTGCAACACCCATTGTCACCTGCATCCTTCACGGGGTCTGCCGTATCTGCGGGGGAAAGAGAACGTAATGTTTATAATGCCGCCAAGGACCTCGAACGTCCACCGTCGATTGAGCGCCCTCGAGACAGTGCCAGGTATAAACCTGGGAGCAAGAAAGGAGTGCTTCGCCAATTCTTCGGCCAAAGACCTCCAAGCGAGTTGATCACTTCAGATCTGACGACATACTTCCCCGACCATCCACGCGAGGAAATTGATCGTACAGCGAGATTGTCACTTCGCAGATCTACCCGTCTTAGCAAAGTTAACAGTCGTCTAAGTGTTGCCAGTAATTTAAGCTTCGCCTCGAGCGTTGGAGATGCACCACCTATGCCAACAATCGCCGATACCTGGTTGAACGGCAACAGTCAGCTAGCCAAGGTCAGGCCTTTGGATCTTGCCAGAGGGAGAAACTTCCGAGATTCAGTTGCGTCTTCGTTGCTAGAACGTGTCCAAGAAGAATCGCCTACGGAGCCTAATCGCAAGTCCTACGTTTCCTTCGATAGTGGATCTGATGGAACCAATGTCAATGTCACTGATCCCGAGGGGAACATTGTACATGGAAGCTACTTCGACGAGGGTAGCACCGAAGCTGGTGGCTCGCTAAGAGACATCAGCCAAGCTCTGAATGAGGATGGCGAAGATGCCGATGAGGAGCTTGAGAGCTTCTTACAGGGCGACTCTTGGGATGATAGCAAGTGGATGAAGGGTGCTCTCATCGGCCAAGGTTCCTTTGGTAGTGTCTACTTGGCTCTCCACGCTGTTACCGGAGAGCTTCTCGCTGTGAAGCAGGTTGAAACTCCCTCGCCTGGTTCCAACAGCCAGACCGATAACAGAAAGAAGAGTATGATTGATGCGTTAAAGCGTGAAATCAGTCTTCTTCGCGACCTTCAGCACCCCAACATTGTGCAATACCTCGGTGCCAGCTCGACTGTCGATCATCTCAATATTTTCCTAGAATACGTTCCTGGTGGTTCAGTTACTTCTATGCTGAACTCTTATGGAGCTCTCAGAGAGCCACTCATCCGCAGTTTCGTCCGGCAGATTGTTACTGGTCTCGCCTACCTTCATAGCCGAGATATTATCCATCGGGACATCAAAGGCGCCAACATTCTCGTTGATAACAAAGGTGGCATCAAGATTTCTGATTTTGGTATCTCGAAGAAGATTGAGGCATCGAATCTTCTCAGCAGTGGTACACAAAATGCAAAGAATCGTCCATCTCTTCAGGGATCTGTTTTCTGGATGGCACCTGAAGTGGTCAAACAGACCTCATACACCCGAAAGGCCGATATTTGGTCACTAGGATGTTTGGTTGTTGAAATGATGACTGGTACCCATCCTTTCCCAGATTGTTCCCAATTACAAGCCATCTTCAAGATTGGCGGAGCCAAGATCAGCCCTACTATTCCTGAGCATGCTAGCGCCGATGCAAAGACCTTCCTTGCCCAGACGTTCGAGATCGACCACAACAAGCGACCAAGCGCCGATGAGCTCCTCTTCAGCCCCTTCTTGAACCCAATCACTTAAAACACTAGGCATTCAATGCTGCCTCCTGTAACCCCTTTACACACTCTACTTCATAACCCGTCTAACCAGGCGAGGTACTACTTTCTTGTACAAGAAATCATTTAACTTTCACAAAAATTTTCCCATCACGTCATGCACTCACGAAACATCACCACGATTTTCCTTTTTCTCTTTTCTTGTTGGACATTATATATAGGGATGGGGAGGGAGAAAATGAAATAAATGGGGAGAAATTTCATTGGGAGGGATCTTAGAAGGAGCATGAGCACAGCGAGCGAGCGAGCGGGGAGTTCTTCTTTTACAGCCTTTCTTTCTTGTCGATGGGATGGATCAGATCATTACTGGTTGATGATCGCATCGGTTATTCTCTGGCAAAGCTTTTTCTTCTTGTTCAGCATCACAAAAGCGGAGGGAGGTACTAATAATGCGTCTGTCTTCATATTTCTCTCTCTTCGTTCTTTTCCTTGGACGGGATAGGATGGGATGAGAGACGCTGTACTACTAGAGATACGAGCATACTGTAGAAGATCAGACGAGATGAGATGAGGCTTGGGAGGATGGGAGGGGAGGTGGGAAGGCCGAAGGGACGGATGGTTAGAGCTGAATGATATACCCCATCTAATTTCATACAAACACCACTTACCTTACCTATGCACGATTCGGTTCATTTGTCTACCCCTTTTGATGATTCGATGCCTGCCTAACCCTCTCTCAAGTCAAATTAGCCTTGGAACTTTCAACACACACCTGGTCGGTTTGAGCACTAGACTACCTAGGTAGATAGACATCTTAAGCTTAATATCTTGGGGAAGCACTTCAGGCGTGAAAGATCAAGCCGAGCGAGTCACAACCAAAGTAATAAATGTGCAAGAAGAGCTTTCAATCAACACGATATGGGTATTTAAATATACTAAGGCAAGTACGGCATCCATCTACTACAAGCATATAACTTTTACCCTCCTATTTCTCCTGCACTCGAGTCCGCAGCGTACCTAAGCGTCATAAGCCAAGCCCGAACAAATCCTAGGTACGCAGGGCCGAAGCTCTCTCTCAGTCTGGTCTTCCATTACGTTCTGTAGTCGCCATTGATGGTGATGTATTCATGGCTGGCATGCCTGTTAGCGAGCGGGAACAGAAAAGGAAGAAGGAGAAGGAGACGTACGAATAATCACAGGTCCAGTAAACAGCCGCTTCCTCGCCACCTCCCAACCGAACAAGGATCTCCAGATCCTCATGCTCCAGGATCTCAGCCGCGCGGGCCTCGTCGACGTCTTGGGGCTCGCCGTTTACGAGAAGCTTCAGCTCGGCCGAGCCGTCGCTGGGGATGAACGACACACTGGTCTTCTCGGGGATGATGTCGGGTACTTCGTTGATGGGCTCACCGGGCTCGCTGATCTGCGAATAGCCTGTGGCGCACAGGATCCGTCCCCAGTTGGCGTCCTTGCCGTACAGTGCCGTCTTTACCAGAGGCGAGCGAGCAATGGTGCTGGCGATCTTCCGAGCGCCGATTTCTGACGGCGACTCGGTCACGCGGATTGTCACGAACTTCGTGGCTCCCTCGCCGTCTCGGACTACGAGTTTGGCAAGGTCCGTGGCGAAGTCTGTCAGGACTTGCTGGAAGACGGCGTGGTCTGCAGAGTCGGCTGAGCTGATCTCCTTTCCACCCGCGGCGCCGTTCGCTAGTACGGCTACGGTGTCGTTGGTGGAGGTGTCTCCGTCGATGGAAATGCTGTTGAAGGATTTGTTGACAGCGTTGGTGAGGAGCGAGGGGAGAAGAGACGATGCAATTGGAGCGTCGGTTGCAATTATTCCTAGGAGGGTCGCCATATTGGGATGGATCATGCCAGCCCCCTTGGTCATGCCTGCTATCCTATATGTGATTGATGGTGATGAGGGAAGGTTGAATGCACGCGAGATAAGCTTGGGAAACGTATCAGTTGTGCAAATTGCACGAGCTGTTGCTAGCCAGTGCTCATGTGTTGACCCCAGTCCATCATATGCTGTGGGTATCTTGCGGAGAATCTTTTGAATGGGTAATCTGAGCCAAAAGTCAGGTCAAGTCGGTGTAGTATTTGGAATTGAATATACCTTTGACCGATGACACCAGTGCTCATGACTATACTGCTTCCACCCTTTCCATCAGTTGGCTGCTCAAAGCACTTATCGGCTTCCTCTCCCATCTTCTCAGCATCTTCCAATCCTCCTTTGCCCGTCACGGCATTGGCACATCCTGAATTGACGATGACTGATCGGACCCCAGCGTTATTCCTCCTCTTCAACATGTTACGGCTGACCGTTACTGGAGCAGCTTGGAACTTGTTCTTGGTGAAAACTGCAGCCGCAGCACATGGTGTTTCTGAAGCTAGGAAAGCCAGATCTGGGGTGCTCTTGTTGGTTGGCTTCACACCGACATGAGTTCCCGAGACCAGGAACCCTTTCGGATATATCCCACTTGTAGGTACATATTTTTGCTTTGCTGCTGGGATTGTCGAATCCAGTGGCGCAGAATAGTATCGTAGATTTGTTATGGGAGCTTGAGAGGTGGTAGGTCGGATGAGTCGAGTCAGGGCCGATGACGGCGTCCCTCTGAGAGCCATTGTGAAGGCGCCCGTGAGAAATTGAAGCTGCTAGAAGATCAATTGATTAGCTTTTTGCTCAAGAACTCAGGAGAGGTGCAGTCAGTCACCTTAATATACAGCTTGGGTGGTTAGATGAGTCACGAAGGAATTCCGTTAGACGTTGTGCATGAAGTTTCTCGCCGCAGAGCTCTGACGAGGCGAGAGCCGCGGGGATGGCATTTCAAGCGGCCGCATTCAGCCTTGCACCGAGTCGATGCGCCCGCGGTGAGTCGAGGTCGAGCCAAAAGGCCTTTTGCAGGCTCTCGAGATGCAGACGCCCACACCTAGATAAATTCACCAAAACAAAACCACAGAACCCCTCGAGAATACCATGTACTCCCCCAGCGCGTAAAGGATCCCGCAGCTTCGGCTGCGTGTATCTACTCGAAAGTCTTTCTTCACCTCTTTAACCCGACTCACGAATCCTATCACATCGCAAAGACATCAACATGCCGCCAACAAACCCATGGGGAAAGAAGCCACACCAAGAACAAGACTCTCAGTCCGGCTTTCCTGAGCTGAAGCCCAAGCAGACAAATGTTGCAGCGCCAAAATCAAAATACGAGGAGATCCAAGAAGATGAGGTCTTCGCGCTGGCTTCTATCTATGGGGAGGATTACAAGGAGATACAGTTGAATCAGGGTGCTTGGAAGGTAGGAGGGCCGTTGATCTGCCCGCGTGATGCATACTGAAAAGCGAATCAGAAAGCAGAGCCCTCATTCGAAATACGCGTCAAGTCATCCGACGAGGATATCGCTATTACACTTGCAGTTACGCTAACAGCCACGTATCCCAAAACCACGCCCTTACTGAGTCTGAAAGGGCATGACTACTTACGGGAAGGGACACTTTTCAAAGTCCAAAAGGTCATCGAGACAAAGCCCAGGGAACTGGTGTCACAAGAGCAAGCCATGATAAACGAGATCGTGGAAGCGATACGAGATGTCCTTGAAGATGCTGCCGAGGCCAAGGCAGCTGGTCGAGAACTTCCAAGTCTGGAAGAAGAACGAGCTCTTCACGAAGCAGCAGCTGCTCAAGCAGCCGAAGAGCAAAAGCAGGAGCAAGCAAAGAAGAAGCAGTTAGAGAATTTAGAGGAAGAGCGTATGCTTGGCGACTTGGTACAGGATGAAATCAAGCGCCAGAAGGCAAAGGCAAAGGAGCTGAAGAAGAAGAGTCGCCCTCCCCCTATGCTCACAGAGGCATCTTTTGAGAAAGCAACTAAAGCTGAAGCTCCTCATGAAATGCTCGCTTTTGATCAGCCAGTAAACTCTCTGGATACAAATGGGAACCCTCTACTTTTCCAAGTTGTCACAGGTAAAGTTCGTATTCGCGAAGGTCCTGTCTCGACGTGTTTTACTGTGAGGCCAGTCATTGCTCAGGGTTCGGGTCAGGCTCCTACACTAGTATTGAAGCAAACAAATCTGGCCACTGGAGTGAAAGATTTCAATAACTTCAAGAAACAACTCCAGATACTTGAGACAGAACTTGAGTCTCTGAAGAAGGTCAGGCACCAAAATATACTTGATCTTCTGGAGTTCAAAGTACATAAAACAGTAGATGAAGAGGGCGAGTCAGATTCTGGCTGGACTGTCAGTGTCTTGAGCGAATTTGCTGAGAAGGGCTCGTTAGAAGAACTGCTTGACATTACTGGCACTCTCGGAGTCGAGAAAGTTCGTTCCTGGACAATAGAACTCTTGGATGCTCTGAGGTTTCTACACGAGCACGGTGTCCTCCACGAAGATATCCACGCTGGCAATATTCTGATCGTACGTGGGCCAACTGGTGAGATTCGGCCAAAGATTGCAGAAGCAGGTTATCAGCGCAAGCTGCATGGCCTTAGTGGGAAGAAACAACCAACAAGTACCATTGCAGTTGCAAAGTCTGCATATTGGTGTCCACCCGAAATAGCAAACACGGATCAACCCCAGTATACTCAGAAAACTGATGTCTGGGACTTTGGCCTTCTATTTCTGCAGATGATATTTGGCCTCACGGTCATCCAGAAGTATTCTTCGCCGTTGGCTTTGGCTGATGCGTTGTCACTGTCTGATTCTCTACACGAGTTTGTTCATAAGCTTTTCAAGGCAGATCCCAAGAAACGCCCACGTGCGTTTGAATTGAGTTCGTCTGAATTCCTCGCCACAGATGCCCCTATTTTAGATGAGACTTCGTCTGCAGTGGCATCTCGGCTCGGGTCAATGACCTCACTTCTACCAGCAACTCCAGGTGCAAGACGTAGTAGACACGACTCCATGAATAGCCATGGTCCATTCTCAAGATATAAGGAAGACTTTGTCGAAGAAGGCCGCCTAGGTAAGGGCGGGTTTGGCGAGGTCGTAAAGGCTAGAAAGAAACTCGATGGGCAGATTTATGCCATCAAGAAGATTACCCAAAAATCTTCCGCTTCGTTGACAGAAGTGTTAAAGGAAGTTCGTCTTTTGTCTCAACTTAGCCATCCTTCAGTCGTTCGTAAGTTTGACTTTCTTTTGTAACTCTTTAATGTTACCCTTTTCGGCACTTGAGAATTTCAAGAGCCACATGAGTGTTTGTTGGATTATTGCGATCATACCAGCTAACGACACGACCCAGGCTACTACAATACATGGACCGAGGAACTTCCCGATGTCAATGAAACTGATGATGACACGACTGAGGATGCTGGAACTGAGAATTCTATCAGCGAGGTATCTCCAGGAACTGGTCCGAATATTGAATTTGGTGCCAGTACAGGAGGTTTGGACTTCATGTCATCTAGTGGATTTCCACAGGTCGAATTTGGTTACGATTCTGAGTCTGGATCTGATGGTTCTGACGAGGAGGATGAAGTATCTACCAGCCCCGATGATGTAGCAAACGGAAATGGGCGCCATGAACTGGTGTTGAATCGCACAAGATCCAATACGCGATTTCAACGATCCTACAAAACCGTTCTCTACATATCTATGGAGTATTGCGAAAGACGAACGCTTCGCGATCTAATCAAGAGAGGACTTTACAAGGAGAATAATGAGATTTGGCGTCTTTTTCGTCAGGTTTTGGAAGGCCTAGCACATATCCATGGTTTGAACGTCGTTCATCGAGATCTCAAACCTGAGAATATCTTCATTGATGGGGCATCGAACGTGAGAATCGGTGACTTTGGTTTGGCGACCAGCGGGCAATACTCCGTCGTCGACAAGAGTTCATCAGCTGCAATGCATATCAGTGGTGATCTGACGAGAAGTGTGGGTACTGCAACATACGTCGCTCCCGAGGTCAGATCTTCTGTCGGCGGGCTATACAGCAGCAAGGTGGATATGTACTCACTGGGAATTATATTTTTCGAGATGTGTTACAAGCCAGTCACTACTGGCATGGAGCGTGACCAAGTAATCAGAGGTCTGCGACTGAAAGAGCCCGTCCTACCCTCCGACTTCAATACGAACGAGAAACCAGTCCAAACAGATATAATCTTATCACTTCTCAACCACAGCCCTAGAGAACGCCCTGCAAGTTCAGAACTATTGCAGAGTGGGAAGCTTCCTGTTCAGATGGAGAGCGAGACAATTCGTCAAACACTAGCAGGATTGGCAGATTCAAGATCTCCCTACTATCACAAAATGATGAGTGCCTTATTCTCGCGACCTACGAAACAAGCGAAAGACGTCGCTTGGGATATGTCAACAATTAATCTGAGTGCCCAGGATCTCCTCCTTCAGGGAATTGTTAGACAGAAACTCATTTCACTTTTCCGGAATCACGGAGCCGTGGAAACTCCCCGTAGTGCCTTGTTCCCACGGTCAGGTCACTACGGGCCGAATACTGTACAGCTCCTTGACCCTAATGGAACCTTAGTACAGTTGCCTTATGATCTTACATTAGCACATGCTCGCGCCATTGCAAAGCATGAACCTTCAGTACAGCGATCATTTGCTTTCGGTCAGGTCTTCAGAGACAGGCATGATGGTGGACAACCACAGACTTTTGGAGAGGTAGATTTTGATATTGTCTCCACTGATAGTCTTGACTTAGCTTTGAAAGAGGCTGAAGTGATCAAAGTACTAGATGAGATTGTTATAAACTTTCCTTCTTTGGCATCTACGCAGATGTGCTTTCACCTTAACCATTCCGATCTCCTTGGACTCATCTTCGATTTTTGCAGAATTGAACCAAGTGTCCGCCAAGCGGCAGCTGAAACACTCAGTAAGCTGAACGTCCAACAATGGACCTGGCAGAAGATAAGAACTGAGCTCCGATCCCCACTTATTGGGGTTTCGGCAACAAGTGTTGATGATCTTCAACGATTCGACTTCAGAGGTAAGTATCTTTCCCCGGAATCAAGCTACAGTTGCTAACTCTAATAGACTCCCCTACGAAAGCATTTCAGAAACTGAAGACAATCTTTGAAGGTACAGACATATTCGAAAGAGCATCATCCACAATTGCTCATTTGCGAGATGTAATTGCATATACCAAGCGATTTGAGCTGCGTAGCAAAGTCTACATAACCCCTTTAGGAAGTCTGCGGGAGAAATTTTATAAAGGAGGTATCCTGTTCTCATGTCTCTATGATCGGAAGGTCAGAGATGTTTTTGCCGCGGGTGGCCGTTACGATTCTCTCATTCGAGAGCATAGACATCGTGCTGGCGGTAATGAACAGGATCGTCATGCTGTTGGATTTAATCTAGCGTGGGAAAAGCTGGCCAGACTACCAAAGGCAAGTGCCAAAGGTTTTCTGAAGAAGGCTGAAGAAGAAGTACACGGAATCTGGAACACAAAGCGGGTAAGTTATCATGCCATTTTGCTTCTCATTCCGCTAAAATATTGTAGTGTGACGTGCTCGTGGCTAGTTTTGATGCTTCAATCTTGCGCACGACGGGAGTTGATATAGTCTCAAGTCTTTGGGCTCACGATATCAGTGCTGAACTTGCGCGGGACGCGCGGTCACCTGAAGATCTCCTTAGCAAGTATCGTGAGGATCATCATTCATGGGTCGTCATTATCAAGCAAGATTCAGTCCTTAAAGTCAAAAGCATGGACAGGAAGGATGTCCAAGATAGCGAGATTCCCTCGACTCAACTCATGAGCTGGCTTCGGGGTGAAATTCGCGAACGAGAACAGAGAGAGGGGACATATCAAAACCACAGGCAGAAACTCCTGCGTAATTCCAGTCAACCAGACACAAACACGGCCAATGAGCACGAACAAGATGTACGAGTCCTTATTGCTGGTACCAAGAGCAAGAAATCAAATCGACGCAACATTGTAGAACAAGCTCAAGCTCGTGCCTCAATGCTTGTTCAATCTTTCCTTGACGGACCTATCGCAGCGATTGAGACCACAGACCACGTACTCGAGTTGATCCGAGAGACACGACTATCTGATCCTGAAGGTTGGCGAAAGGTTACACATAGTGTACCGACGGCTGAGAGGAGATATATTGGGGAGATTCATGATTTGATGAACGGTTTGGCGCATCAGAACAAGGATATCACGAGGAATGCTTTCATCTACAATTTCCGTACTGGTATGTGCATCTATTATGATCTTGCTGCTTAAGGCGTCAAGGGAGTAGAGCTATCTAGATTGAAATGGGATATTCTAGATACCCAGGAGTTTTAATGCAGATTATGAATCAAGATGAAAATGAACACTACGAATACTCTTCTACACCGAATTCTCGGTTGCTATGTGGAGCATCTGCTCGCCTTTTGTTCTTTCCATAAATGATATCGCTGTTGCTTTGTGGCTACGTCAGTTGTCTCCAGCCAATACCAACCAGACGTTCTTTCTAAAATGATAGTATCTGCTCCTTCTAATTCTACTTGGTGCCGCTACATAAGTTCGGGATTCCCGTAAGAGCCAGCAAAGTCAACAACATTATCTCATCTTCTCGAAGTCCACATAGGCCAGCAAACAACAAACAAGAAACAATTCTTACAACTCGGCAGAACACAAAGATGGACTTCAATCCATTTGTTTCCCACGAACCTGATGAAGAAGAAGCCGACCGACTCCCTCAAATGAGCTTCGATACTGCTACAATCTGTGAGAGGAATCTCTCCCCAGAGCACAACCAAAGGCTATACTTCGCATACGGATCCAACCTCTCAAGCACGCAGATGAGGGAACGATGCTTCGGCAGCCGCATGCGCTACCCAGCATTCCTCGAAGGTTATAGATGGACGACCAACAGCTTCGGCCATGCCAATCTCCACAAGCAGGCTGGGTCTCGCGTCTATGGCATCGTGTACAGCATCACCTCCCGGGACGAGGCAATGCTCGACATCCACGAGAAGTTGCCGTGGGTGCACACGAAATACTTGAAGACGGTCGAACACGCAACGACGGGATTTCGCCGCAAGGCTTTGCTCTATATCAATAGCTCTATCCCTGGCGTTGTCAACGATTATGCCGGCATCATGGACCTCGAGTACATCAAGACGATGGAGACGGCTATCGCAGACGGTTTGCGGAATGGCCTTGATCAGGATTTTGCGAATCAGTTCTTGAGCCCGGCTGTTGCGCGCTCGAAGTGGCTAATGAATGTAAAGGAGTGGGAAGATGAGGACGAGGATGAAGAGGACGAGGATGAGGAGATACAGAATGCGGAGGTGCAAAATGAGGAGGTGCAAACTGAGGAGATGCAGGATGAAGAGATGCAAGATGTTGTTGAAGAGTAGGATTATTCTGACTACGACTTTGGGGACTTTGAGGTGGAGAGTAACTGAGATATCTTATACCGACCTGGTATGAGTTAGTTATGGGTTATAGATTATACACTTCGATGGCAATCCGAATGAGATGGTGTATTGGGATTGGTCGCTGCTCTTACCAAACATGATAGTGGGGAGATGGGTTGTAAATAGAAATATTTCATTCATCATCACTTAACTCTCCTGCTCAGTCTTTCATAGCTTGTTACTGTGATCTACCTCGTGCTTGAGTGAGCATGGTCCAGATACCTTGCAAGTGAGTGGACTGAGTGTCCGGAGTTTTCCTTGTCATGGTAGGTATAGGTACCTAGGTATTCAGGTATGAAGTATGCCATAGAGTCAATGACGACAAGACATCGCTTCTAATAAAAAAACAGATATGAAGCGGTCAGTAATCCAGTCAGGTGCCTACCAAACACTGAGTACCCGGGCTCATATATACTCCGCAAATGGCGCTAAACCGCAACATGCAACATAACACAACACAAATACGCAGACACGCAATATTTATAGATCTAGATCAGGAGAGTAGATTTCCCGAACTCAAGATCATGTACTGGTGCTAGCAGATAAGACGTGCAACAAAACCAGAGCAATTGACAGATCAGGACAACAACACACTTCTGAATGGCTCTCTGGGTTATGGCTCGCTCACCTATGACAGATTATGCAATAGTTGTATGGGAAATTGATGCTCCGAGGAGTTTCTATTTGAGTGTAGTGCGGATGCGACATGCAACAGAAGTATATGTCTTCAGATGGTAACGGTTTAATATAATCCCGCGCAGTTTAGTGGTTTTCAAGACATGACAGGACATTCATAGCTTGTCTATAATCAGGATAAACTCATATCCCGAGGAGTTTCTATTTGAAGGCGGCACGGATGCGATATGCAACAAAAGTAGAAGTCTTTAAACGCTAGAGGTCCAACATGCTTCTAAGCATCTTCATGGTTTTTTTTTTTTTTTTGAGACAGAACGTGACTTGTTTATGGTAAGGGTAAACTCATACCTGCGGAGTTTCTCATAAGCTGACTCCAGATACGATATGCAACAAAAGCAAAATATGCATATAGCATGGTATGTGGTTGGGTTAAAGGTCGTATGGTTCTGAATGCCTTTCTAGTTACTCTTAAGTTGTCTAGCTTCAAACCCTAGATGTAGCTAACAAGAGGACTAACAGATACTCCGGGTGAGTTTGAAAAGGACTATTCTTTATTTGCGATATGCAACAAAACAACATGTACCTAAATGCGCCAGGTACTTACCTATGCTTTACAATTACATCCTAATTGGTTCGCAGATGTTTTTGGAAGCTAAAAAGACCTCCATGTGTGGTACAGGCTAACAGATATTCCGGATTTCCCCCAAAGATTCATAGCTTATGTTTCAAATGCAGGAAACTAAAGAATCACTAACTCGATTGCTTTATATCAATATGTATCAGAGCATTTTTGGAATATTCCAAGCAGTTATCTGATTTGTCATTGTGCTTTGTGATGGTTTAAAGAGTTATAAATAAACAGAAACGCCAAAAACCTCTAAATCTGCGTTACTATCCATGCGATATATAATAAACCACTCTGACACTTAGGAAATCCTATATTTCTGATCGCGTAAGTAAATCTTTATTTAGGGTACGACGCGAACACAGACGCGTCATGCCACGTCGCTTATTAGATATTCCGGATGTTCGAAAAATAGAAACAGGTGCGATGTGCAACAAAACAAATAGCTGCACTTAAGCTAAGTAAATTTAAATATCTAGCCCTTCCAGCTAGTGGTTTTATTTGTGGTTAAAAGTTGCTCCGAGGAGAGGATACGCTATGTCGCTTAATTGATTGTCCGAGGAGTTGAAAAATAGAAACACCTGCGATATGCAACAAGCAGAAGATTATAATAGGAAATATATAACAGATAGTCTGAGTTATAAGCAGAAAGGACAAAGTTAGGCGTCCTTCTATAAAGAGCTTATAATAAACAATAAACTAAGACACTTGGGTATGTGATACTTTGCTTAATTAACATTTCAGATGATTCAGATCTTTGAGAGCTTGATACCTATTACGTACTAAAAGATAACTGTTAACATATATAAACATTGTCTTATATATAAGGAAAACTGAAATAAGATATAATACATGACAGAAATCTGCTGTCTAAGCTGATAAGTAGAATAAGTCCAAGATAGGAGAAATATATATATAGATAGTTGCGCTAACACCTCGCTATATATACCCTTCCAAGTAAAGTAAACAAAACTGCGATATGCAACAGAGTATACATATATCTAAATAACAGCTCGGAACTAGGAGAAACATATTTACATAGTCTACAAGCAGTCGCGCTAATACCACGCTATACTATTTCAGGGGGAGTCGGTGAGACTGCGATATGCAACAGAGTCTATATGTATCTAAAGGATAAGTATGCTTGGAAGTAGCAGAAACATATTTACATAATCTATAACTATCACGCTTGCGCTACGCTATACTATCTTGGGGAAAGTAAACAAAGTTGCGATATGCAACAAAAGACCCATATGGTCAACATGCCTAGGCACTCTAACTGAGATATAACAAGCAGCCAGAAATACCACTCTGGTTCTTTTAACAACAGCCATAGGTCCAACTCGCTTGTGCTGCCTCTCAAGACAACTCGGGATTCTAAGCGAGGAACAACCGGCGATGCATTTTACTCCTGGGATTGGTTACTCGGTGACCTTAGTGAAGAAACCAGCTTTCTGAGATTCTTGGAAATTGCCATACACAGCCTGGGGTATTTTATTCCACCACGACTACACCTGGATCCGAGCCTCCAGTTCTAAGAATAAAACACAGCACTCGACTTGCATCTAACATCCTCTCCAACCTCTTGCCCTCCGAACCATACCATTACATACACAAATACTTGAACGAATCAAGATTTATCAAGCAGGATAATAGAAATGCCAAGCAAACAAATCAAACAAATCCTAAAAAATGGGGGTTGTATAGTGTAGCTGGCCTAGCACGTGGGATTCTGATGTAGGATTGGATGTTGGATATTCCCAAGACCCCAGTTCGAATCTGGGTACGACCTTTTCGTCTCTTTCCCCTCCTAAAGGGGAACTGATCTTTGCTCTTTTCTTTTTTCCCCCTCTCATTATATGGTGAGGGATTTGGGGAGCGGCTTTTTTTTGGTGGTAATTGTGTGCGGGCTTATGTTGAGAAAGAGAATTTTTTTCATGTGGGGCATACTACCTACTTATGGTAAACCATCTTAGTAATGGGCACAGACATATAACGCACATGAATTATCAGGTTATTTCTTACCAGGAACTTGGAACCAGCTGTGAATAATTGATCATTTGAATTTGGTGTTACTGTGTATATATGTGAAGTCAAGCAGGCCGAATTTGCATGTACTGGTATCAAACAAAGGCTCAAATACACCAACTCCCCTTTGAAAATCTGCTATTAAATCCATTCGTTTCCCGAACCACTGACCGCATAATGTCATTACAACCTCCCCAACCAATTACCACGACGATTCTTCATTACATGTGACAGCGATAGGATAGGATCATACGATTGATCCTCCTCTGCCCTTTGAGCGAGTCAAAATACCGAGCACAGCAGTTGCAGCAAAGCATGCAAAGAGGAACCACAAGAATGCAGTATCTGCCTGCACCATACGGCATCTTGTTGTCAGATCGTCCCAGACTCTGCCCTCTCTTACGTTTCCCTTCTTATCAAAATACTCGGCCTTTAATCCGGTAGCGAAGATGGCCTTGATGCGCTCGTTGGCATTTCCGAGGTAAAGCTTATTACTGCAGCTTCCAACCTTCGTCGAGACTGCATATGTCTGTGCAGGGGTATCAGCAAGCTGTGCCGAGAGGTCACCGAAAGAAAAGTACTTACGATCCCACCAGCAAGAACGAACAACGCGGTAAGAGCGTCCAAGGCACCCATGATGAGACCTTGAAGCTTGTCAAAAAAGGCGGCGGCAATACCAATAGCAGCAACAACGATTCCTAGACCACCGCAGAATGCGCCATATGGCAGTTGGGTAGGCGATTTGCCTTGACCATGATTGTTGATGAGTACAACAGAGAGCGCTAGGACAATAGCGGCAAACACCAGCTGCGAAACGAAAAATATAAGTATGACCACTAGTACAGATTTGTCATATAACTTACCTGAAGAGCTCTAAGCCCAAGTGTGATAATCATGATTGTGAGATATTAAGTAAATGTTTGTTTGTTTGTTTGTTTGTCTGTTTGAAGTTGTGTGCAAGTTCTTCTAGAGTAGAGGGGGGAAGCAAATTCAAATATAAAGCGGGAGACCGTTAAAATAAAAGACATCCGAGTCAAAGCAAACAAACCTGCTGCAGGTGTGACTAGTATATGACTCAGAATAGTATCTAAGATGGCTTGTCTTCGAAACCATGGAGCCAAGCTGCTTTTTAGCCCTACATCGCCTTTGCGGTGAACAGAAGCAGGAGCGTGGCACAGGACAATAGCAGGAGTATCATAGCCAATCTCGGGAGAATAGGCCACTCACCTCTCACTTTGCCGACCGCATGCAGCCAACAAACATCTTTCTGTGATTGCCGTTGCGGTTGCCTGCGCACTTGCGGCTGGTTGCCTAAGGGCGGTGCGGGGAAGAAAAGAATCTTCAGTCCACTAGACATGATAGAACGAGTGGATATACTGCTTTTCTGGACACAGAGTAGCATCAGGGCTTTGCTAACTCTTCTCGCTTGAGAAGAGTCGTTTTGGCGGTACAGTACAGTTGCAAGAGGTGGAACGAGCATCGAACTCATACGACCCTGTGATGTCTGAGCACTCCCGAAAGGGGCCATCTCAGCCAATGACTCTATGAGCGCTTGGGATGCCGAGGTCGGAAATTGGTGTCAAAACCGTCTGTCGGGTAAAGAAAGAGTGTTGGTGTGTTTCGAGAATGGTTGTTGGATTTTGATATCCGTTTCATTTATGCAAACCACGTGATATGCATTGGATGGAGATAAGCCCGCGTCTCTTGGCTTTGGACAATCTTCCCATCGCTTGACATGAGCAGGCAATTGGCATGTTTCCCTGATGAACCCCACCGCCGACTCGTCGCAGTCGCAAGCTATTCGAGATGAGATTGATGATCTTGAAAGGCGACTTCGAGAGGCTAGAGCTCGTTTGAATGAGAGCTCTAATGACAATGGAGCTACCCCGCCATTGAAGCTCCTGAGCAGCAATGGTATTTACCATCTCATACCCTTTCCACCTCAAGCTTCACTAACCATAATGCAGGACCACTGGCAACTCCCTCCGATCACTTTCTATTCCTACTCTCAGATTCTGCGCTCCCGCTTGGCTCGTTTGCATTCAGCAGTGGCCTCGAATCATACCTGGCGCATACACGACCTGCCTCGTCCTTCCCCGCATTTCTGGAGTACTCGCTGTCTTCGTATGCCTCGACTACACTGCCTTTCGTGTTAGCCGCCCACCGAAACCCTGGGCTGCTGGCAGAGCTAGATGACACACTCGATGCCGCAATTATGTGTACAGTGGGCCGGCGGGCATCCGTTGCTCAAGGCAGAGCATTGCTCTCGATATGGGACCGATCCTTCAGGACCGCACTGCCCAAAGGAGCCGATGAAGCTGCACTGGCGGCGTTGAAAGATTTCACTGTTCTTTTGCGTGGTACTTCGTCTTCTATGACATCTGGAGATCTACCAGCGGCTTCGGCTCATCTTGGTCCGCTTTTCGGTGTCATCGCCTGTATTGTCGGCCTGAGCTTGCAACAGACAGCTTATATTTTTATGCTCAGCCATGTGAAGGCGTTATTGTCGGCTGCAGTAAGGGCTAGCATCTTCGGGCCATACCACGCGCAGAAAGTGTTGGCGAGTGTGGATGTCCAGGAAGGGATTCAAAGAGTCATTGATAGAGAGTGGAATACAAAGATTGAAGACGCAGGACAGAGTGTCCCAGTAATGGATCTCTGGGTCGGAAGACATGAAATGTTATATTCCAGAATCTTCAATAGCTGAAGCTGGAGTAGCTCAGCCTTGATGTATTGTACAATTTTTATAATAATTTCGGCTTCACCGAGACCGCCTTCTGAAAATGGCTGAAGACTCCGTACGCCTTTTCTTCTGTTCCTTCATAACAAAATGCGCCCATGCCCATGCAAACCGTCGAGAAGAATGCTCTCCACCATGCCATTTCCCTAATCACTGTCATCGTCGCTGTCGTATGCTACTAGGGGCCCTGAAGGGGCTGCAGGCTTTGGCTTGGATGCAAACGAGCCTTGATTATTCTTCAGCGCAGCGAGTGTACTGCTTGAAAAGATGCCGCCACTTTCTTCCTGCGCAGCCTCAGCCTCGACTTGAGCATCCTCAATCATTAAACGCTGCTCCTCTTCAAGTTCCAGACCCTGTCTACCCACCGGGTTGACTGCATTCACACCTCGTGCAAAATACACATCATCAGGAGCATCATATCCAGCCAATCCAAAACCGCCTTCGATCTTCTTCCGCTTTCGTGCTTCAGGATCACGGCCTTCAATCTCCGCCACAAATGCTGCTGGCAGAGCTCTCCGAACGGCTTCTGCAGCTTGCTCTTCAATTTTTCGAACTTCTCGTGCTTGAGCCATCGGGTTGGGGTCTGCGGTCGCCCATCGTACGTTGAGAATTTCGCTGTGATCTAGTGACTGATGTGCCATGGCTTCTTTTGCGAACTGCGCATTTGCCTCATTGGAATATGTAATAAATGCAACGCCTCGAGTATTGAGAACACGTACTAAGGGGAAGAGTTAGTCTTGGGCCATAGAATGTGAGTTAATGAACTTACTGCGCTCAACCTGTCCCCACTCTGCAAAATGTCTTGCCACTACTTCCTCGATATCATCACTAACATGTATCCTTCCGACGTAAATGGTGCGATTTTGTCGCATGAAACTTCCCACTCCTCCCATATCATCTCTGTAATCTGAGTGCTTGTCGCGCCCGAACACGTCCACGTTTGGGTTGAACATGTCATGAATCCCTGGTAGCCTGTGTAGATATTCACACTCCTGCCCCTTAGGACATATTCCTCGCGCAAAAAATAAACAGAAGAAGCTGCCATTGATCTTGTCTGCCTTGGTATATCCTGTGTCTTTTGCGACAATGCATCTGCCTGCCGCGGCAGTCTTCGATGCGTACTTGTCCTCTCGATCGCCTCCCGACCACTTGTTGTACCAGATGTTGAAGATCGTACCAGTCTGTGGCGGTGGTTCGTCCTTCATCGTTGAGGGGTCGACTTGGGGTCTAGCAGGTCGCTTCTTCTTGCGGATGATCTTCTTTATCTTCTTCTCTCCGGGGGCAGCCACCTCATTATTGGTAGACACGAGAGCCGTGTCCTGATCTTGTGGTTCTGCGATTGGCGCCATGGTGGGCGACTCTGCTACTTGGACGTCGGTCATATTGGAGTTGGAGGTCGTCGTCGTCGTCGTCGCAAGTGGAAGTGGAAGCGTTCACGAGGGTTTGGAACGAGGCTGGAAAGAAGATTTTAGCGGCACAAGCTAGTTCCGAGTATATTAGCGCAAGGCTCACCTTCAATTTTACAACTGTGCGAAAGGTGCTTAGACATGATTAGATTCCAGAGCTCCTCCTGCTGATCGGGTGGGATTGCAAAAGGGCAAGCTAAGTAACCATTTTAATTCAAGGTCACATTCATGGTTATAAAGACTAGTGAGTCTGTCTCTGTAGGTTACACAGCATGTCAACTCCCCCTTGCACAGCCATCTCTCTGGTACTTATAGGACAGCAGTTGGAAGTTCTAAACTTCCAACAACATCAACCATCTATCAATCTGAGCGCTTCCAACCATTGATCTGCTCATGCGATGGCAGCACTCACGATACGAATGCTGCCTAGGAGCTTTGGGCCTTCCGCAATGAAGCCGACTCACGTTATGGTATTGACTCTCTACTCGCCTGACCCAATACAAGTTCCATTGACAACTCTCTTGTAGCTTCAACAGCACCAGAGAGGCTCCCAACCATGGCTTTTGCAACGCCGAACTTTCATGCTTACTTCTCCGTGCTATCGAAAAGCTCCCCGCAGTCCGCGAGTCGGACACAGTCCAGCTCCAAAGCTACGAGCTTCAAACCCAGGACCTGCCCATTCCCCGCCACCAGGCCAGAAACCTCCCAATGCACCCAAAATATCACCAGCAAAAGGAGATAGAAAGCTAGTTGCTCAGAAACTTGTAGGATCAATAATTGCGGCCTGCGTACTTATTACCAGTTACCACACAATGATCCACCAGGAGTTCACCGTTGGCCCAAAGAAAGGGGATCCGACCCGGCTGTTGAAATTCGATGAAACAATGGTACAGTCATTGAATAATGTTCAAGAAGGTCGTTCCTATACTATGGTTACCGCACTATTCACACATAAATCTATCTCCCATTTAGGGGTTAATATGTTTGCACTCTGGACGACAGGAGTGCCTCTCGCGACAGTATTTGGACCTACTACGTTTGCCATAATCTATTTTGGGTCGGGACTTTTAGGCTCATACTTCACATTGCAACACCAAAAATCACGACATGACTCTAATGAGAATAGTCTTGGAGCATCTGGTGACATCATGGGAGTGATCGCATGGTTGGCTTGTGCAAAACCTAATGCTATGGTACAATTGCTTGGTATTATCCCTACGACTATGAAAAATCTGGTGATAACAACCGCGCTCGGAAGTCTTGCTTGCGAGTACAACGGTTGGGTCCCTGGCATAGCCCATAGTAGTCATTTAGGTGGTATGTTGTTTGGATGTGTAAGCTATTTCTACATGGCTCGTCGTGGGCTGGTGATCAGAAGATAAACAATTGTGAATGAGTAGCTAGTTGCAGGCGAGCAGCTACATTTCACAGGAAGTCGTAGAGAATATAATTATATGATTGCCCGCAGCCGATAATTACTAGTAAAAGGCGATGAACGGGATGCAAATGATGGAAATAGTTAATGGCTTCATGACTTTATCTATCCCGGATTTTATACTTGATGTTCGAAATTTGAAGAGTCGATATACAAGACAAGTACTGATATCGACGTTAGTCAGAGCTGGTAATTTATGTAGAAAAATAAGGAAACCTGCCTCCAACAAACAACCAACTCGCCCGGGTAGCTCAATCGGTAGAGCGTGTGGCTCTTAAGAAGATTCAATTCCAACCTCGATTGAACCACTTCTTTCGAACGAACGGTTGTTTCTCCAGATCACCTCAAGGTCGCGGGTTCGAGCCCCGCCTCGGGCTCAATCCCCGAGGTTGTCAGAAATGATAGCTTCCCATACTTTTTGTTTTTGCATATTTTGAACCTTTTTGGGAGGCTTTCCCGCTTTAGGCGAAAAATGAAAGTGCGACGATTCTTCAGCTCGCTTGTCGATAGCGGCATATCAACCGATGTCTGTGTGCTGCATATGCTTATGCGAGTAGGAGGAAGGAAAGTTAGACCATCTTTTTTTTGCTTCTTTGAAGCTACAGTTTTGTTTTGTCGTAGCAAGAATATACATAATTTATGTTTCGACTTCTGCTTTGGCTTTTAAAACATTCTTAACAACTGTATTTACGCAGGCTAACTAAGTATGATACAGAAGCTATAGTAATAAAAAATTTCAATATTATTATTAGCATGATTCCTGTATCAGTAACATTATCTTTTTTCACTCATAATAAGACTGCTCCTTAAATTTGTCATAAAATATATTGGGATCATACGCTATACTCTCTACGATGCTTCATCCCACTCATAAGATCTAAACCATCAACAACCTACAAAATCTCAGCTTCCGAATCATGGAAAGCACCAAGCTTGAAAAGCTTCTTCGCATTCTCCCTTCCAACATCACCGTAAGCCTTGGTACCTCCAAGAGCCTTCTTGATGTTTTCGGCATCACCGTCCCACCAGCCGCAACCATTCTCAATGGTCTCATAAGGATAATCCACACTGAACAAGATCCTCTCCGGTCCCAAGTAATCCGCCACATACTTCAAAGTCGGGGTGGAGAAGTGGCCACTGGTCGTGACATAGATATTCGTCTTGAAGTAATCGACGAGCGTCTTCTCCCAGACGTGGTCACCAGCCTTGGCAGCGAGTGGCTTCTCGACATCCTCAAACCAATGGTTGATGCGCCAGAAGTCGAAGGGGATCTTCTCTCCCAAGTGCCCGATAATAACCTTCAACTTTGGGAAGCGGTCAAAGACGCCGTTGCTGATCATTCCCAGGATGTGTAGAGAGACGGCGTTGGAGAAGCTCAAGGGTGGTCCGATCAGGTACTTGCGCTCGGCGAACTGCTTCTTGTAGAACTCGCCGCTTGGTGCAGCGGGGTGGATGTAGACGGGCACGTCGAGCTCAACGGCTACCTTCCAGAAGGCATCGTATGCCGGTTGGTCGTAGTACAGGTAAGTCTCTCCATCGGGTCCGGCGTGTTGGAAATCATTGAGCAGGGCGCCGTGGAACCCGAAGTCCTTGACGCAGCGACGGAGTTCGTTGCCTGCTTGCACGGGATCGTGCATAGATAGTGCGGCGAAAGCACCCAGCCTGTCGCGGTGGTCTTTGATCTCGTTCGCGATGTAGTTGTTCACTTCGGTGGCGTGCTTCTCGGCTTTGGCTTGGTCGCTTATTCCTTGGATACCTGGAACGGTCAGAGACACGATGGTGTAGCCGATGCCGTGCTCGTTGGAGATCTGAACACGCTCTCCGGTGATGGATTTGATCTGGCGCATGTAGCGATCCAAGTCTTTGGGTGCGATGTAGAGGGCTGCCTGGTCCCGGCTCTGGTCTGCCAAAGCTGGGATCTCGTAGGCTTCTTCGAAGGAGACTTTTCCGTACATGATGGAGATTGTTTGAGATTGGATAGGGTGTTTGATTTGGTAAGGTTTACTTTGAAGTCTGGTTTGGGTAGATGTGAGACTGATTGATTGATTGATGATTTTTGTTTTTCTCCTGGGGAGCCCTACATCTTATATAGCTTCAACTTCACCACATCCCCACAAAATCCAAGCCGTTTGTATTGGGTATAGAATCATATCGTCATGCTGAAATGTTCCATGGAGCTCATCTGAAGCTCCGAATTTCCATGGAACTGATTTGCGACATGAGGTCAATAGTATGTTGTGATTTTGAAGTTGTGATGAAGTCAGGGGCCACTAAGTCTCGAGATCAAAGTACCGACTTCCGACACTGAGTGAGAGAGTACCGATGATGATGCAGGTGGGATCCACACAGGGGTTCGCAATGTTATCTACGGGCATGATTTCTCGGATGATTGTAAGTATCGAATCTACCGATGCTTCCCCTCATATAATAAGATGATCGGTGGCAAATATAGTAAACGTTCATTATTTTCAAGAGTCTCCATTTATATATATTCTAAATTGTTTTTAGAGTATTAGCATTGAGTGTGATTTTGTTTCATTAATGTTCTGCTAACATGAATAATACAACTCTTGATGTCACTGAGTAAGTATCTATAAGAACTTCTATTGAAACAGTATAGAAAAACAATCACTTGAACTTAATCCTTCCGACACATGTACCTATGCTCATACAACCCATTACGATGTGCAAGCGGAGCCTTGACCGAAAAAATTGCGGAAGTAAGCGAGCGGAAGTCGGAACGAACATGCAGCAAACATGTCGCTCTCTCTCGCCATTACTGACTGTATGCAGAAGGTTGGCCAGCAGTCAGCCTTGAAAATGACATCACTTTCTATACACTTAAATCCTGCTGGTACCACAACAAAAAAGCTTGAATCCTACCAAGCGGATACGTAGGGCTGAGTAGAGCCTTTTTAGAGACGACATTCCGCTATCTCCCTAATACTAAAGTCGGGTAGGCGAGCCGCGATACGGCGTTGTACTCGAGAGAAGCTTTTTACAGTGGGTCGAGCACCTTAGCTTGCACACCACTAGGAACATCGGTGCTTGCTGGCATTCGGTCTTTCGCGTTTATGGTGCTCGTCGCTTCGGTACACGGTGTCTCGGTAGATATTGTGACCGTGGGTGCGACGTCAACGACATACTCGATAAGAAGATTATATCTCCCTTCTTGAGAAAACACTAAAATCCGTTGACGTTTCTTTTGATGTTGTTATCTTTTGATAGAGCAAAACAAGATAGCCGAGATAATAAAAGCCATTATGACTATTGATTCTTGCGAATCAATTATACGTGCAGGTGGCTTATAATACTATGAAGTTTTATAACGATTAACTACTGATCTTCGCTTATCTTCGCTTATCTGTTATAAATGGGTTACAGATTTATAAAGTTTCATAAAAGGTATCTATGGTACCCACGTAGTCACTAAGGTGATCTACGATCTACCTAAGTATATATCTCTATTTTCGGATCATGCTTTATCAGTCTGACAAGTAACTCAATGTGATTAATTACTAGTATATATCACGAACAAGAATATCAGCCACAGGACAAGGAGAATACTAAATGGTGATTATAGCCTTAAAAATAACAACCTCTCACGAATCCCATTGATCACAACTTGTTAAGCTGCCAAGCATAAAGCAAGAAAAATAAAACCATCGTTATTATAACATCGCAAATATCAGACGTAAATATCAGACGTAAATAATATCAGACGTGAGTAAAACCATCGCAAATGTCAGACGCAAAGAAAGAAAAGGAGAAAAGTAAAACCATCCGTCCCATAACATCGCAAAGAAAGAAAAGGGAGAAAAGTAAAACCATCCGTCCCATAACATCGCAAAGAAATAAAAGGGAGAAAAGTAAAGCCGTCCATCCCATAACATCGCAAAGAAAGAAAAGGGAGAAAAGTAAAACCATCCGTCCCATAACATCGCAAATATTAGACGCAAAGAAAGAATAAGACAGAAAAATTAGAAGAATACACCTCCACACCTGTTTTCATGAGAATGAAACAAATAAAGAAAAAGATCCCCCAGAAGATATTTACCGCCGAAATCCATACGCCACAATTCCCTTTCAAACACCTCAAGACCAATTTCCTCTTGCACCAACCCCTGAATCTCCATTGGGGTTCTCTGTGCCCATCGCAGCAAGGATATTCAGATGATCATAAGGTACACCGTACTCGTCCCTGCTGTAGATACTCGAAGTCCTCCCGGGATATCTCAGCATTGTTGCCGGTCTTTCTAGACGTGCTAGGGTTCTTTCATACCACATCTGTCTCTCCTCGTCAGTTGGCACATCCGAATCCCTCGCATTCGCCTGCATAACAGGTCTTTCTTGTAGCGGATCGTAGACTGCAGGGGGTGGTATCAATCCTCCAACAGGGCTGATATCAGGATGTGAGCTAGTTCGGCGAGGAGTTCTCCCAGACGGAGATGCATCAACGGGATTCTTCTTGACAATATTTAGAGGCGCAGGTTTCAATTCTGCAATTGATGATGCTCCTTGTGCCTCTTCTGATCGTGCTAGCTGGGGATTGGTAAATGGAAAATAGGCGGCGGAGAAAGGATAGGCTTGGATCCCATCGATACTGTCCTCTTCGTCCTCTATGATGGCACGTAGGACAGGGTGGGGAGAAGACGATTGATGCATTGCTTCCCGCCGGTTAGCTGAGGAAGTGCTGCCTGAAGCTCTATACCAATTGCTATCCAGCCCACTTGGTGAAATAGTGGTGGAATATGGACCGGTACTTGCCAATCCGCTGCTCTTCTTCGCACTCTCCCTCACGTACCCAGGAGGAATGATTTGTCTACCATCACTTGTCTTGACCTCGGGCATCTCACTTATGCTCCGTACAGTAGCTAGCTCATGACTTCGAGACTCGCCTGCTGACTTTCTTCTTTTGCTTATGAAGCACCACAAGCAAGCGACTAAGAAGATGCAGCCGAGCGGGATCACAACGCCCAAGATGATTTTCAATTTTGCCGAATCAACGCCATGGGATTCGGGAGCGCTGGTGCTTGTGGGATTGGTGATAATGACTGTTTGGGTAATAACCGAAGGGGGTGTCACAAAGGTTGGATTTCGGGATATTGATGATCCGCCGCCAGAAGTCGGCGTGACTGTTTTGATGCTGGATGAACTAATCACCGAAGGGGATTGTGTCGATGTTATAAAAGTTGGATTTCGGGATATTGATGATCCGCTGCCAGAAGTCGGCGTGACTGCTTGGGTGATGGATGAACTAATCACCGTTGGTGATGGTGTGCAGGTTGCACAGACTTTGGAAGTACTAATCAGTCCATTGCTGATTAGAGATAATATCTCTTCCGCCATCGAAGTTTGTTTGCTGAAATTGATGTAACTAGGTACTTGGCAGAAGGTTATGGTGGAGTTGTGTAGGAAGTTGTGTGCTGGTATGTGTTAATTGTGAGTTGGTGTAGTAGGTGTAGTAAGTGTTGTGGATGTGAGTAAGTGTGGTGGATGTGAGTGAGTGTGGTAGATGTGAGCAAGTGTGGTGGACGTGAGTTGGTGTGAGTTGATGTTATTGTAAGAAATATGTTAAGACGAATCAAGCTATAGCTTAATCATCCACCGCCGCGGATGTTGTGTTGCAAATGAGTTATGAGGTGATATGTGTAGTATGTGTGGGTATGTGTGAGTAGGGACGAGTAGGGACGAGTTGGTGTGTGTGAGTGGTAAGTTGAAGAAATATGTTCAGACGGATCAAGCTATAGCTTAATCATCCACCGCCGCGGATGTTGTGTTGCAAATGAGTTATGAGGTGATATGTGTAGTATGTGTGGGTATGTGTGAGTATGTGTGAGTAGGGACAAGTAGGGACGAGTAGGGGTGAGTTGGTGTGTGTGAGTGGTAAGTTGATGTTGTAAGAAATATGTTCAGACGGATCAAGCTATAGCTTAATCATCCACCGCCACGGATGTTGTGTTGAAAGTGAGTTATGAATTAGTATGTGTAATCGGTGTGAGTAGGGGTGTGTAGAGGGGAGTTGTTATGTGTTAGTTGTGAGTTGGTATGTGTAGTAGGGGTGAGTAGAGGTGAGTAAGTGTGTGTAGGATTGAGTAGGTGTAAGTTGTTGTGTGTTAGTTGTGAGTGAGTGTGTGTTAGTGGTAAGTTAATATTACTGTAAGAAATATGTTTAGGTGACTCAAGCTACGGTTTAATCACCGCCGTGGATATTGTTTTACAAGTGAGTTGATGAGTGGTAGTTGTGATTTGGTATGAGTTGTAGTTGTGATTTGATATGCGTGGTAATTGTGATTTTGTATGTATGGTAGTTGTGATTTGATGTATGTGGTAGTTGTGATTTGATGTATGTGGCAGTTGTGATTTAATGTGTGTGGTAGTTGTGAACTGATATGAATGGTTGTTGTGATTTGATATGTGTTGAAGTTGTGAGTTGGTGGGTAGTAGTTATGAATTAATGTCACTGGAAGAAAGAAGCCAAGATAAGTCAAGCAATGGCTTAATTATTCACTGTGGATGCTGTGTTGCAACTCTGGTGTGTAGGAATCGCGAGTTGAAGTCACTGTAATAAAGGTGCTAAGATGATTCAAGCTATAGCTTCATCATCTGGCCGTGGATGTTGTATTACAACTTTCAGATGGAACAAGTCTCAAAGGAAATATTGATTAGATGTGAATGTGAAGTTGAGAGTCAAGAATGTAAATTTCTACAGAAGAAGAAGATTATGAAATTAGTGACTTCTGTACCTTAGCGAAAGAGCTACTTTCACCTGTGATGCGACCTAGAAACTTGCACGCCACATAATGACAGATATCTCAGAGTAGATTCCACTGACAAGTGCTCAGTTCATCCAATGATGAAAATCTACTTCTGAGACAGCGAGTTGTGCAGATGGGTAGACGAACCGACCCAAATGTAGGCATGTTTCTTGCTTGTAGCAGAGTGGAACACAAAAATATCAGGACAGAAACGGTGTAGGAAATTGACAAAAAATCAAAATCAAGTGGTGATAAGGCAAAAAGAAAGCCACTGATGAGATAAGGAAAGGGTAATTTCTGGAACTGCAAAAAAACCCTGGCTTGAGTCATGGCATGAATGCATTAACTTGCAACCGACAACCACACAAGCGACATGAAATAAGCGATTGACGACTGTAAACGCGAAATGATGACGGGTAGAAACGCGCGTCTAGGGAGCGATGTGCAACAAATAAATCAAAGAACAGTGTAATGAATGTTGACCAGCACTACTGATGCAATACTCATAGAAGAATGTCGTTGGAAATCTTGGGTCAGCCTTGGGTCGTGGCCGCCTGCAAGTTTTGCCAATGGTGGGTGGCGACGACTTCCAGAACAGAGACAAAAATGTCGTATACATCATATACAGTATTTTTACAATCTTTTGTACATCTGGGCGTCGAGACTGCAATCAGTTTGCCACATCTCCTCCAAAGCCGACTGGCCGTCTCTGTCCACCACTCTCGGGGATAATGGCCATGGCCTTGTAGACCTTTCCCATACCACTCCCGCTTCTGTCAATCAACCTCTTCCAAGAGCTTTCGACTCTTTGTCTCTTATCTTCATCAGTCGCAAGACCCTTCATTAGCATTTCTGCTCGTTCTTTAATACCCATGCCAAGCAGAAACATGCCTTGCTCAACGGGTCCATGAACTTCGACTCCGGGCGACGCTTTCAAAGCGGCCTCTGCGAGAGCTATGAAGTCAACATCTGCTGATAAATCAACTAGCCCTGGCGAGCTGAGTGGCGATACTCTCTTGTGCTCACGGATTCCACGTAAAGAATTGACAGGGATTGTGTCAGACGGTCCATAATCGAGAATTATAGCGGCCCCAGAAGGAGAAGGCTTAGGTAATTTAGAAGATCCACCAATACGACGAGAAAGCTCTTCTGCATAAGCATGTGATTCGGGAGATATCTCGATAAGAGAGTCTGGTCGATTTTTGAGAGCTTGGTAACGTGACGAGATCTCAGGAAGATAGAGACTATGTGGTGTCGAAGCTTTGGAGAGAGTTAGCTGAAACTCCGGAGCATCATTTGATGATTGTTGTGATTTGGGTGTTTGGAGTGTTGTATGTGTCGATCCTGGAGGTGTGGGCGAGACAACCATTTCGCGCCATTGTGGTCCTTTTGACTGTCGACTTTTTACAGCCTCAGGCGAGAGGGTATGTTCTCCAGTAGGGGTTTGAATAGTATTTTGGGCCGAATCGGTCGGTGCTATAGACTGAAAAGCATGGATTGGAAGTGCATCAAAGAACTCGTGGGCCACCATAAAGGGTGATCGATCGGGATCTAAGTTGTATGTTAGCCATGGTCATTACTTTTGCTAAAGCCAATTACCAGAAGGTACAAAGCGAATATTTTCGGTCCAAATGATAGGTAGATTTGCATATTTGCTTGTGCTTTGATATCCAATAGACGTCTCAGTCATAGGCGCATCGCCACATAACAGCTTCTTCTGAGCCTCCCTCAAAGAAGGACTAGCTTCTACCATATATACAGCCTCAATGCTCGAGGCCATAGGTTTGAAATTTCGAATAGTCTGTGAAAAGAATTAGCAAACGTTGTAAGGCATATATCTCGAAGCTCAACCATACCCGAAGTATATCATCCATCAGCGTTCCTCTTCCAGGACCAATTTCAACGAGCTCAACACCCTTGGGTTTCCGCCCTTGTGCCATCCATTCCGTAACGAACCAGATCCCAATAAGTTCTCCAAATATTTGTGATATTTCGGGCGAGGTAATAAAGTCTCCCTTCTGGCCGAATTGATCTCGTCCTTCTTGACTTGACATATAATATCCACCGAGATCAGACGTCAAGCACATGCGCATAAAGGACGCCAATGGTATAGGTCCCGTGGCCTGTCATATAGTCAGTAATAGTGACAAGATCTGCGAGTCCAATACATACTGTGATAGCTTCTGAGAGCTGCTTTGCTAGGGGCGTAGACCACTGTCTTGTCTCGGTCGAGGACCATCTTAAAGAAGAGCGCGGCACGCTATACTGGCGATACACCGCACTGCGCAAGCAATTGCGCGCAGGAAAAGATAAAAAGGACCTCATAACGGTCGTTATTCAATGCTACCGTGTCATATCTCTGAGGGGTTGTGAGAGGCAGCTCGGTCGACGCGACCTCGCGCTTGATCGACAAAATTTATTTCGACGTGCAACCGATGACGACGACACACCATCCTACTGTAACAGGACGGCTCCGAAACCAGCACCACCCCACCACAACCATGGCCTCGAAAACGAAATCGCGATGGGAGGATGACGAAGAGGACGCAGAGCTAGAGGCACAGAGGAAAAGGGAGAAGGAGGAGAAGAAACGCGCAAAGGCTGAGAGGCGCGAGATGAGCGAGGTGACGGTACTACTCATGAGACAGCAGTACCTCAAAGAGCAGGAGATCCTCAGAAAGAAGCAGGCTGCTGCAGAAGCGCAATCGGCCCAGACAGAACTCTCCTCGCGACCCTCGAAGCGCCGGAAACTTTCCCCTGAGCCTACAGCTCCCCAGCCAGACCTTCCACCGGCTCAGCTGTTACGGTTCCCCGCGCCTGAATGGAAGAGGTGTCGTAGCGTGGAGGATTATGAGAAGCTGAATGATATTGAGGAGGGGGCTTATGGATGGGTTTCTAGGGCAAGAGATACGACCACGGGCAAGGTGGTGGCTTTGAAGCGGCTCAAGATGGAGAATGCCCAGGATGGAATACCAGTCACGGGCATAAGAGAGATACAGACATTAATGGACTGCGATCACCCGAATATCGTAGCTCTACAAGAGGTTGTGGTTGGGGAGGACACATCAAAGATTGAGAAGTATGTCCCGGATTCTAGTTTGGTATAAGCAGTCACTAACACGATGCCAGCATATTCCTCGTCCTCGATTTCCTGGAACATGATCTCAAAACCCTTCTTGAAGACATGAGCGAGCCGTTCCTCAATTCTGAGATCAAGACCCTCCTATTACAGTTGACATCCGGAGTCTCATATCTACACACCAATTGGATTCTACACCGCGATCTGAAAACATCCAATCTGCTGCTAAACAATCGCGGACAGCTGAAAATCGCAGATTTCGGCATGGCGAGATACTTCGGTGATCCACCACCAAAAATGACACAGCTAGTCGTGACATTATGGTACCGAGCCCCGGAACTGTTGCTGGGAGCAGAAAAGTACGGAACGGCAGTAGATATGTGGAGCATCGGATGCATTTTCGGGGAGCTATTAACGAAAGAGCCGCTCCTGCAAGGGAAGAACGAAGTCGACGAGCTGTCGAAGATCTTCGAGCTCTGCGGGATCCCCACCGAGGAGTCCTGGCCCGGGTTCAAGCGTCTTCCCAATGCCCGGTCGTTGCGCCTTCCCAAGAACCCCGTATCGCAGGGCTCGGTGCTGCGAGCCAAATTCCCATTCCTCACCGGTGCCGGCAGCTCTCTCCTCACCTCTCTCCTAGCCCTGAATCCAGCAAAGCGCCCCACGGCGAAGGAGATGCTGGAGCATCCGTTCTTTGCGGAAGATCCAAAACCCAAGAGTACGGCTATGTTCCCTACCTTTCCCTCCAAGGCGGGACAGGAGAAGCGGAGGAGGAAAGGAACTCCGAATGCGCCTGTCCGTGGTGCTGCGCCGGATCTGCAGGCAGTTGACTTCAGTGGGATTTTCGCGGGCCGGGAGGATGAGGAGAAGGGAGGTGGATTTTCTCTCAAACTGATATGAGGTAGAGTTAGACGACGTTTCCGATGTCATGCTTGCCAGGCTGGGGATATTGGACAAAGCACTATATATTACCCGACTGATATGGACTTGGACTCTAGATAGGTAAAATTATATTGCCATTCGAGCCAAGCATTCCGTCCTTACCTAGCGACAAAATTGGTTGTCTGAATCTACTGTATAGACGTAGGCAATGTGAACATGGCTAAAAGCACAAGCAATTTATAGATAGTGAGTTAATTATGGCTACTATTCGTAAGAAACTTCAAAAGTAACATCCTACTTATCAATGTTACATTGGCCAGAAGGAAGTACTAACAGCCTCTCAGGACATCTACAACTTCGAGTTCCCACCCGGTTTCTCCATCTCAGCATCCAGCTCCCTATTCTTCCTCTGGAAATTCTTAACCAGCTGTCTGATAGCGAGATCCAGCATGACATCCTCGCTACCACCGGGGATCCTAGCACCAGGAACCTCTCTGAGGATTCTCTCGACCAACTCGCCCTGGCCACTCTGCGTATAGCCGTTCCCACCATACAACAAGACCGCCGTATTAGCACACAGCTGCAAGACGCGACCGGCCTGTGCCTTGGCCAGAGCCGTCAAGCCGCCCAGTTCAGCGTTCGCCTCGCTCTCTGACAGGCGCGTCATCATGAAGACGAAGTTCTCGATCCACGCCCAGTGGCTCTCGAGCTCGGCGCCGCACTTCGCCAGCCGGTGCCGCACGACTGGCTGCTCCATCAGCGTCTTCCCGAACGCCTCTCGCTTCATGCAGTATGCGAAGGCGCTGCTCAGCGCCACCCGCGAGGAGCGGTTCACCGAGATGGATATCGTCAGCCGCTCGTGGTTGAAGTTCTGCATCACGTACTTCATGCCCTGCCCTTCTTGGCCGATCAGGTTGGATGCGGGCACCTGGACGTCGTCGAGTCTGTGGTCTGGGTTAGGAGCTTGACATGAAGGAATTGCATCGTTCACTCCATCTTTCTTTGGCCTTGTAGGCAGGTATAAAGTGGATGAGAGTGCAAGATAAAAGCCATTATATTATGACTTGCGGGTTTTTTGGGGTTTTCACTTACTCGATGAATGTCGTTCCTGCACTGCTCCCTCCCCCGACTTTGATTCGCCGCATCGTCACCCCAGGCGTGTTGAGGAGAGGAACAACAAGCATGCTTAACCCACCAGGTCCAGGACCACCAGTTCTAACAGCCATAGAAGCATAATCCGACCAGATACCATTAGTGATCCTGCAGCACATATCAGTCTAAATCCACAGGAAAGGAAAAGAAAAAGAAAAAGAGCAGCGAGAAGGAGAGCAAGGCAAAGAGCAAGAGAATAAATTAAAGAAGAGGAAAACCTCACCATTTTTTCGTCCCATTGACAACAAAACTCGCCCCGTCGTCCGACCTCACAGCCGTCGTCGCGATATTCGACACGTCGCTCCCAGCACCGGGCTCCGTGATGGCGATGCAGATCCTCTTCCTGCCCGTGATCACATCCGGCACGAATCTCTCCTGCAGCTCGGCGCTTCCAAATTTCAGGATCGGCGGCAGCCCGAAGGCGATGCCTGTGGTGACAGCGCCGGACGGGCCCGACGAGCCCGTCCGCGCCATCTCATCGACGTAGATGAGCGTGTGCAAGTAATCGAAATCTTCGACCCTCAACCCGCCCGGCAGCTCACAGATGCCTACCTTCTTGAGCCACTTGATCGGGAGCGGAGCCGAGAGGTTCGGGATCAGGAAATTGGCTGCGGCGAACTTTGCGTACAGGTCCTCTGCAGGAAGAAGGTTATATACATGTCAGTCAAAACTTCTTCTCCTGGCGGCGGGGGGAGCAAGAAGAGAAGAAAGTCGATGAGTCGCATACGCACCCGGTACATCGCCAGCCTTCTCCCACTCTCCGCCCTCTGGCATAAGCAGCTCATCCACGAGCGCCCGACACGTCTTCTGCCATTTGTGATGCGAGGCGCTGTAGTATGCGGACGGGAGGCCCATCAGCCATGGTGGCTCGGAGAAGGGGATCGGGATTGGCGTCGAGTTTGTCATTTTTCAAATCTCTCTCAATTTCAGACGCTACCAAAGAGAAGAAGGAAGAACGAAGTTCTACAGAGTACAGAATCTTTTGTTTCTCTCGCATCATAAAAGTTGCGAGCTCTCAGCTTACCTATCTACCCCAGAAAAGCTCCCCTGCCCTGCCCTGCCCTGCGCCTGCCCTTATCTCGGCTTGGCTATTTTGCGGGGGAGGGGAAGCAACTGCACAGCGCTGCACTGTGCTGCGTTGCACCACAGCCTCGTTTCTTCCGTGCCGAGGCAAAAGGGGCCAGTAATCATCGATGAATTGATTGTGCTTTTGTGAATCTTTTATGCTTCCTGGTGTGCAACTTCCCGCGGTGTAACAAAAACGAGTTGTCTACGTACCGAGTCGAGCCGTGACACGGGAGATTCTGACTCGTATCGATAGAGTAGATTATCTGGTACATATCTGCCGACCACGAGATAACTCTCCTCGCAACCTTACCCCACGCTAGGTATAGATCCCGTACTGTACCGTGCAGGACAAGACGGCGTGGGAGCTAAGTAGCTACCCAGCACCCAGCAGCACCTAGCCTTCATGCCAGGAACCCACGACGAGAAGGAGAGAGGCAAAGGGCTTTCACCTAACTAGCTTTGCGGGGTGAAAGATTTAATTAACATTCGTTGAGGATTCCATCCATCACAACCCGGCAGCACAGTAGACGCAACCGAGATTCGTTTGTTATCCAAGTCGTTCATTTATTTAATCATTATTATCCTATTTACTTCCCTTGCAGGTTAATCAAGTATACAATCCTTCGTCACTCTCCAAGTGATCAGACCTCGTCTACCGATGACCCTCTTCAGAGTAGGAAAGAATCCATCATCTCCAAAATCGAGATCATCCAGGTTCAGGTGCTTTCGGTAGCGCCATACCTCCTCAAACCTCAAAACGCCTCCATTCTCATTTGCGAGGTGCTTATCTAAAAAGGTGGCCGAGCGTGGCGCCACAAGATATGTGCCGGTTTTTTCATCCCGAGATGAATTGTTGACCTTGGCATGGCAAGTGGCCAATTTCTCTAGCTCTTGAAGCATGATATCGCCTTTCATCCCCATGAGATCATGTGTGGTAAGAAATTCGTTCTTCCCATCCAAGAGCCAGATTGGCGGACTGTACGTTTTCCACCAAAACACTTGGGTAGCATCTGCTTGCTTGCTCAGAAACACCTGGGTTGGAACGATCCCTCCCTGGTGGTATACACCCATCAGCAATCCAAAGAAGACGTTGAAAGCAATCCAGGCCGCTGTCCAGAGCCTCAGCCGAGTTTGATTTCTGGGTAATTGTATCGAAGATAAGATTAAAGGAATGGTCGGAAGCAAGAATCGAGCCTCTTGATGTTGAAATATCGAGAGAACAAAAACACCCGAGATAGCAGAATAGAGACGCAACGAGAAATGTGGCCGGAGTAACAGCAGAAGAGCTGCAGGGCCGAGGAGTTGAGGAAGGTTGAATAGCACGTGTTGGTAGCGAGCGTGTAGACCATGAAGAGCCAGGTTGCTTGTAGCCATGTTATAGGTGAGGTTATTAAGAGGTGTAATGGTCGGGTGAGAGAAGAGGTATGACCAAGTCACAGATTGATCAGTGTAAAATCTGGTGTCGAGATAGATGGCAATAAAACAGGTTACCAGGGCGGTTATTATCAAAGAGAGAAGTGAGAAAGGTCTATTTGCTGTTAGCACAATTCAAGAAAACATAGGCAGTTACTTACTTCCTGATGAAATGGGGTATCAAACGAAGACCAGGTATGATCAAGAAAGCTGGGAATGTAATGCGGTTGAAAATGCCAAACACAACTACAAATGCAAGAATCGAAGAAGCAAAAAGCGAGGAGCGTTGCTAGCCAGTGTTAGCTGTGATTCTGTTCCATCTTCTAGATATCTCATACCTTGTCTTCCACAATTCTCTGTATCAGAACAAGACTCCAAGCCACCGCGAGCGTCTCGATCGAGTTCGAAAAGGTATGCGTCTGGTATGTCCAGGTCACATAGGAAGAAGCCACCAACATGACCGCTAGACGTCGATGTCGCGAGGACTGTACGAGTTCATGGATGGCCCAGTCTTCCAGGACAAAACTCAGTGCGAACATCAGCACCCTCAGAGTCCAGAAGACAGCTATCGGTGGTATCTCCCCATCATTTCCATTTCCTATCCACAACCATCGCAAGAGTAGCATCGGAAGACCATAAACAGGCCATAATGGAAAAACGCTTCGTACAGGATTCTCGGAGGTAAATTCCCAGGTCAATTTGACGGGGTAGCTGAAGATTTGGCCTGTGGAAGTAACGTGTGAGCAGAGTTACACCAAACACATGAGCATCAACAAGAAGCAAGATCTCCTGAAGATAGCAGCAGAGAAGATATGCCTCCTCGAGCCCAGCACCCCCGCCCTCCTCTGGGCGGAGGATTATGCGAAAACACAGACGTACCAGCAATGACCTCCGGGCCCTGGAAGTTCTCATCCGGATGTAGATAACTCGGGGTGAGGGCGAAGTAGAGTCTCACCAGAACCAAGAACAAGTAAACGCGCCTCCACATGGTTCAGGTGTTATTGGTATGACATTCGGGGGGAGGCTCTGTGAGAAGAGCTTGGAGGAGGAGGAGGAGGCAGTTTGCGGGAGGAGGAGAGCATTGGTATTTACATAACCTCCTTGTGTCGAAACGTTGGGGCTCCGGACTGGGCCTTTTTGCGACTGCGATGGGGCCGTGATGGGAATCTCGCGTTTGACTTTGCAGGGGTCAGCTTGGTGGAATTGTCAGCCGCCCGGGCGGGTTCGAGTTGGTCGTTTTCGCTTGGGCTGGGGAGCAGATAGACTTCTGTTTATTTTGGGTGACAAAGATAAACAAAGCGAAGAGATGAATCTTTATGCAGGCGTCGGACAGAGATGGTTTCCTTTTATTCCGGGTGCGTTGTTGATTCGGGATCCGAATACGCTTCTTTTCTCTCTCTCTCCCTCTCTCATTCTCTCTTGCGGCCATGATCATGAGCCTCGAGCTCAACATGCCACAGCATTGTTGTCAACAGCTGATCACAACCCCATCATAATAGGGGGTATAGGTCGATCAGGTGCTGTTTTCAGAGACAATTTCCCTTGGTTCATTATTACCAACAAAAGTGAATAAAGGGCCCCATCCCATGTCAATGTCAGCACACGGCATGGACAGTGGACACAAACACAAAGCCAGAGATCCTTGTGCAAAAGAAATAGCATTTTTGACATTGTCGTACGGAGTACCCTACAACTGAGAAGGCTGTAAAGTAGAAGTAGAGTAGATGGAGTCCGAGCACAAGGCTGGCGAGAGAGAAGGCACAAAGCACAAGCACCTCAGGGGTCAGGCTTGTCAGGCTGCAGCAACGTGACGTGACGTGATGTAGGTATGACGAGGGTACGCGGTGGAAAAAATAGTTGGCCGGTTTTATCACCCCCCATAAATCATTCATATTTCGATCGAACATAGAACACCTAGAGTAGCAATTAAACCCCAAGCCTTTGGGAAAGAATAAAACTTTACCACCTGAGTAATTCTCACATACAAGTTTTATCATTTACCCTTCCTGATTGCTACGTAAAATTCTCAGGTCGAGGTAATGAATTACTCGGTTGATAAAAACCGGCCAACAATTATTTCCACCGCGTAGAGGGGACCCTGGGCCTGGCTAAGAGATGGTACAACGTATGGCTCTGGCTCTGGCTGTGGCTCTGGCTCTGGCTGTGGCTGTGGCTGTGGCTGTGGCTTGATTGCTGTGGCTTCATGCCAGACACGCCAGACCAGACAAACGCCAAGTGCCTGCGTGCCTAACGGATAAATTAAACGCGCCGGCTGAGTGCTTCTCCTGTCCGGGCCCATTGTGGTACGTGCACGTGCACTGCTCCTGCCGCCTACCTGCTACCTGCTACTTGCTCCTGCTACCTGCTCTGCCTAACTCCCTCGATCCCGTGACGTGATCTACGACCGGACAATGCCTATTTCGCACTACTGAGTGGCCGAAAGACAAAGAGAACAGCAAGAGAACAAAGTTGGTACAGGTGCTGCCTAAGAGAACACCCCCATTCCCACTCTGTTCCCGCCCCCCAGAAGGTATTTTCATTCAGACTGATTCATTCATTCTCACACCGCGCTAAGTAAGCGAGTATTTAGATCTCAATTCAAAAGGTCGCCCTATCTTCCACCAGTTCCATCTTTCCACCATCCATTTCCAACATCGATTCTACCTTACCCACACAACCGTTGAACATCCATCCGTCTCCACACACAGAACCATCTTCTTCTTCTTCAAACGCTTGAAAGATGTCTACCGAAAACCAGAAGGTTACCCTCGTCAGCAATGATGGAGTGACCATCGTAGTTGGTATGCTACCCCGCGCCCCGCCCAACGCGCAGCGCGCAATCTCTCCCTCCTCTTATGCCTTGCTAACCTGTCTGCTCTTCACAGATCGCCCTGTCGCCGAGCGCTCCTTGCTCATCAAGAACATGATGGACGATCTAGGTGATAGCGCTCTCGAGACCGAAGTCCCCATTCCCAACGTCAGTGCCTACTCTCCATGATCTGCGCGCTCTGTGCTAACATATCCGTAGGTGAACGAGTCCGTCCTCAAGAAGGTCATCGAGTGGTGCGATCATCACAGATCGGACCCTCCCGCTTCCCAAGATGACGATTCCGACTCCCGCAAGAAGACCACCGACATTGAGGAATGGGATCAGAAGTTCATGCAGGTCGATCAAGAGATGCTCTTTGAGATCATCCTCGTATGTGACCTTCTACTCTGTTTAGAGATCTGATGCTAACTATATGACCAGGCTTCGAACTACTTGGACATCAAGCCCCTACTCGATGTTGGCTGCAAGACTGTCGCAAACATGATCAAGGGCAAGTCACCAGAGGAGATTAGAAAGACATTCAACATCACCAATGATTTCACCCCCGAGGAGGAGGAGCAGATTCGCCGTGAGAACGAATGGGCCGAGGACCGCTGAGTATCGTAAGAGTCTCGTATGGTTCTACCTCGAGATGACAGGGATTGGGTATCGCGTCTTGCAGTTTGATAACACTACGCATGCAAGGTGTTATACGGTCGTTCCTCAAAAGGAGTTATTTCGGCGGGCTTTTAGTCTCATGGCACCAACGTCTGCATAAGATTTCTTTCTGTTCACCGGTGCTGAAGATAATGGACTAGGGGCGTTCTGGTAATATGCTTTTGAATTGAATTAGCATGGGGTTATGAATCTTGATTCCTCTCGCGGGGGAATTCATCGATAGGTTCTCTTTGTTGCGCTAGATTGCTCCTACAGAAAAGATTACTTTCTAAAAATGTTTTTTGCCTGTGTGACCCCCAATCTTGTGATTCCGGTACTCTACTTTGATTTAGTTTACTCTAGGTGATAAGTCATGTCCTTGCCTACAGAAGCCTAATAGGACAGATTACCCTAATGGCCGCCAATAATGCATTTAGTCGAGACATTGCACACCCAGTGATATTAGAGCGCTTTTTTAACTAGGCAGCTGCATACCTACAGTACTGGCCAGATTACCTAGATTTGAAGATGAACGGGTCACTACCAGCTAGTTTATATGGTCACGGGATCCAATATTATTGCCAGGTGTTGGCTTGACTTGACTGGAGTTGGATTGGGTTTGCTTGTTTTCTTTCTTTGTTTATTTTCTTTCTTCATTCCCTTTCCTCGATGGGATTGCTGGACCTTGGAATGGGGATTTGAAAGACATGTCCTAGACTGCTTGACCACAGGTGCATTGGAATGAGGCTGAGACAAGACAGGTACCTTCATCATCGCGAAGGCAGGTTTGAATACAGCCCTTCGTTCAAAATTCTTTGTACAGAGACCTACTTTCCCTTCTTCACGTTTTCGGCGCCACTTGTACCTCGCCCTGCAATGACAGAACTCTTTTCAAAGAGCAAGCACAAGACACAGATCAAAGCAAAGAAACGACAGCATTTGATTCCGGTTTCGCATTTTTGATGTATGCTACAGCCCATAGTAGAGTCTTTACTCCTCAATTCCTCAAAAAAGGAAGCCGAAAAGAGCAAAGGAAAAAGATTTGCCGGTTCCCCATACCCATCATCCATGCTTTATTTTGCAATCATCGAAATACCATAACGCAACCCACCGCGATCCAACGCAAAGACTTGGCAAAAGAAAGATAAGGCCCATGAAATTCCCCCGACGCTCCAACGATAGGTGGGGTTCGGACGGTACAGGTGATCGTTGGGGCAAGAAAAGGTCTGCGAGGTGGGAGAGGATTGAGGGATCCCATAAACCGTATCTCCTTCTGCGTTGTTTTTTCGAGGGGCGAGTCGATCAGATGCCGATGCGGGTCTTACGCCAATGTCTTCGCTTCGCATTGTATCTGCCGTATGTGTTAGTCTGTCTTTCTGGGCCTTGTCTTCCTGCTATCTGCATCTCAAAGATCGTCGTACCTGATGGTGTTTCCTGTGCGCAGACGGATCCATTGTGGGATGGGTCTGTTTTGCTTCTGGGCTCTTGCGAGCTTCTGCTTCGTGCGGAAGGACTTGTGGCTCTGTGAGGGAAAGATATCGTCAGCCGTCAATTCAATTCTTCAATTTTTCTTTCTTTTCTTCTGCCTCCGACCCCGCGCGTCCGGATGCTTTCCATCCTCTCTTCTTTTCCACTCATGTGCAGGGTCTTTGGCTATCGAAGGAGTCGGGGATACGTACCGGCATCTTGACGATATGTCGTTAATGTCGAGATTGGTGTGTGGTCGTTGGTCGTTGATTATTTCGAGAAAGGTCGCGAGAGTGTGGGAGGATATGAGGCTAACAAGCGAGGGCTCCTCCGGGATGCCTCAGGATAAGGGGCTCAGAGTGGTGCTGCATCACGTGGTCGGCGGTAAGTTACTCAATAAGCTTAAATAAGCCAAAGCGGTCAACGAAGGTTGCTTGTAGTTGAAGGTCGATCGGATGCCGAAGTCGACACATCTTCAACAAAGAAACAATAAACCTCCACGCGCCATACTTGTCCTTTTGCGGCTGCCTTATCCATCCTAACCCCCACACGCCGCCGTTCCATTCTTTGTATACATTTCGCAACCGCATTTCGGCCTTTGGAGCTTGATTACCCAGTCTTAGGGGGAAAAGGGAAATCACCGAGGAACAGCAGTAGAGAGGTATTAGGTCATCATGGGTGCGAGTGTTTCGTGGCTGTCCGGCATGTTATGGTCGAAGAAGGAGATCCGCATATTGATCCTTGGACTGGTAAGATTTGCTCTGGGCTTTTGTTTCCCTCTCCAAGAAATCCCGTCCAAGAATCTTGGCTGACTTTATTTGGGATACGCATAGGATAACGCTGGAAAGACAACACTTCTGTACAGATTGAAGGTCTGCCATACCATCCCCTCCCGAGTGGATTGGTGCTGATTTGTGCTTGGTAGATTGGCGAGGTGGTTACTACAATACCGACGATAGGCTTCAATGTTGAATCCGTTACATACAAGAATCTGAATTTCAATGTCTGGGTATGTTCTTCCTCTCTGGATTTATTCCCGCAGTAACTGACTGTGACCCATAGGATCTTGGAGGGCAAACCAGCATACGACCTTACTGGAGATGCTATTATGCGAATACAGCTGCCGTCATCTTCGTCATCGACTCAACAGATATTGATCGTTTAGGCACGGCTTCGGAAGAGTTAGCGGCAATGTTGAATGAGGATGAACTTAAGGATGCAGCGTTATTGGTATTTGCGAATAAACAAGATCAACCCGGAGCCAAAGGCGCGGGAGAGATCAGCGAGGCACTGAGACTGGGAGAGCTGCGCGACAGGAATTGGAGTATCGTTGCCTGCAGCGCGGTAGACGGGAGCGGTGTGGACGAGGGAATGGATTGGCTTGTGGTAAGGCTGCTTCCCCGGCGATGACAAAGACCCCAAAGACTAATTTACAACAGCAAACCGTACAACAGGACTCATGATAGGGAGCACGCGAGGACCAACGCACGAAAATCTGTACCATCATCACGGACCGAGAGAGTGTGGGGGATATGACATGCAAGGGAGGGGAAACGTTTGGATGTTTAGCGACCACGAGGTCCCGCTCTAATACGGGAGGGGATACTTTGATGAGCATTGGGAAGACAGGCAGGCAAGCAACGACACGTACCTTACGTACCTTACGAAACGCGAATGCGAATGCCTGATGAGCAAAGGCAAGAGCGTCGACCCTTTTTAATACCGGTGTATGAAGAATTGCATTCTTGATTAGATTGTAACTAAGTGTTTCTAAGTCGTGATGTGTGGTTACGAGGTAGGCTATGCAGACCTGTCGTTCTTGGAATTCACGATGGCTCGCATGTCAGGTGGGAAAGTGGCTTGACTTGTTTGGCTTTTCAGAGTAGGGTTTTCTATCTACGATTTTCCATCTTTCAGTCGTATATTATGTGAAGACTTCTTTTCGTTTCCACCTTTCTCGGATTTTCTGTTTCTTTTCTCTCTTCCGGTTGAGCTGGAAAACACAGGAAGAGAGTAAAATTCCTACTTGAATGCTCATGGGAGTGATATAGACGAGTGGAGAAGTGAGGGATATATGACATGATGGTATCGAGAAGAGGAGAACACTGAGGAGGGCGTTGGAGAGTGCAAAAGAATCAAAAGCCACCGCTACCAAAAATCGTTCACTTACTGACTCGAGCCTCAAACGTCAAACCTGTCAAGATACCATGAGATAACGCTGTTTCAACCCAATTCCGGTTTTCTCTTGCACGTCGTGAATCGTGTGGGTTGCAATTGTGGGACGTTGAGTAGGTGGTACCGGTGCCTTTTTTATTTATTTTTATATGACGAGGTACTTCGTAAGGTACTAGTAAGTAGCAGGAAACCGACAAGATACAGGTTTGCCCCTCCTCCCCCTCCGCTGGGGAAAACAAAAGAATTCAGATCAGGTCGTCAGTCAAATCAATCAGCATCCAGTGATTAAGCAGCAGCGGTCGCAAGACGATCTAGACCATCGGATCGGGCTTGGTGGGCTTGGTTGCGATCTCGGGGTCTGCTCTGCTTACTGGGCAAAAGCACAAAGCACAGCACAGTACAGTACCTGGATGGGATTTGACAAGGCTCTACTGTAACTGTATCAGGATTATCGATGATGTCGGTGGGACGGAAACCACTCCCGAAAAGAGACCGGGTCCGAACCGGGTTTTGTTTTTATTTTTGTCTTTTTGCTTTGTGAGGGGTCTGCTCTTGATTCCAAAGTTATCCTTGCCACAGTTGACAGATAGTATAGGACTATGGTGATACTCTCTTATTGCTAGGATAGTCGCCGGAGCTCCGGGGGAGGGTAAGCATGAAATGTTTGGATGTATGCCGAAAGCAGAGCCGAGCTTGAGTTTAGGTGTGTGTTCGTATGGCGAGGAAGATGGAGATTCCAAAGCCCGAACATGGTGGTATCACGAAAGGCAACGGATATATACATAAATGCTACTCTTTCTCGGGAAGTGAGCCATGGCAGAGCAGACAAGCCTTTTTGATTTCACCCTCACATCAGCAGAGAGCTTTCCCGGCCCCGCTTCTTCTCACAACTCGCAACTCACAACTCCCAGCTTACCAGCCCTGCCTGCCTGCCTCCCACCCCACACTACTGGCTGCTGCTCTCTTCCAACCTTGTACATTACGCACCTCCAGGGGTTGTTGGCTGGCTGTCTTTCGAGGTTGGATACATCGTCATTGTTATTGCATCTTTAGTTTAAAGGATGTTCGTGTGCAGGCTGTCATTGTTGCTTAGCGTCCAGGGTCGGTAAGGTGTGTGGGAGTGAGAGGTGGGTCTAAACTACTTTAGTATCTCCAAGAGCCTGCGTATATAATGTGTTAAAAAGGATGGTTTGACGGAGAAGAGGGAGAGGATGAAATGACGAAGAGAGAGAGAAAAAAAACATGTTGAAAGAGAGGGGTGAAGCATGACGTTGCCCCTCTTGCGATAAGGATTGTGGTCCTCTATCAACCAAGGTCACTTGTGTTTCCTCATCCAGCAACGATGGAAATTAACAGGCCCATGGCACGCAACCAATGCCCCAAACAGGACTAAGGTTACACAGTAGAAGCAGAGGAAGTTACTGGAGAAACAATAGTTTTGGCGGGTTCTTTGGGGTTATGCCTATTCGGTGATATTCCGCAATCTGCACGTCCAGGCTCGGGATTCAGTTGCAGCATTATTACAGCTGTAGTGGGGCCACTAGATTCTGGACGATGATGCTCTTCTGCAAGCGATCTACAGTTCTTCGTCAAACCTCGTCAGCTCCCTTCCTGACAGCACCTCTTCTCCTCCAGAGTTCGAGACCCTTCAAGTTGACAAATGGGCTTTTAAACATGTCCCGTGTGATTGGCCCAGCCTGCTCGCCGGCTCGCCACTTCTCCTCGGCGACCTGCCGTCACTCAAAGTACATAAGAAGCTCTCCCACTGTTTGCCTCACACTTTTTTGAACAACAAATACCAATTGCTTCAACACACCAACTCCAACATTACATCTTTCTTCTGCAACAAGCACCCGTCACCAATTCGAACAATAATACACTGAACCGCCATCATGGTTGCCGACGACAAGCCTGCTTCGACCTTCCATTATGCTGACAAGCCCGTTTACACAACCTCCAATGGATGTCCCGTCCGAAACCCAGAAGAGTTCCAGAGAGTTGGTCAGAATGGCCCTCTCTTGCTCCAGGATTTCCACTTGATTGATCTGCTGGCTCACTTCGATCGCGAGCGCATTCCAGAGCGAGTTGTCCATGCCAAGGGAGCTGGAGCGTACGGCGAATTTGAGGTCACTCATGATAGTAAGTCAACCATTCAACAGCCACAACTCAATTGCTAATACTCTTCTGCTACAGTCACCGACCTTGTATGTTCCTCCTTCCGAACTACACCGTACCTCACTTGCTAATAATAAAACAGACGACGATTGATATGTTGAAGTCGGTTGGCAAAAAGACACCAGCTGTTGCGAGATTCTCGACTGTCGGTGGCGAGAAGGGCTCCCCAGATACTGCCCGCGATCCAAGAGGGTTCTCTGTCAAGTTCTACACAGAAGAGGGTAACTGGGACTGGGTCTATAATAACACACCTGTGTTCTTTTTAAGAGACCCCACTAAGTTTCCTCTCTTCATTCACACACAAAAGCGAAACCCACAAACCAATCTGAAGGATGCTACGATGTTCTGGGATTATCTCTCGACTCACCATGAGGCTATTCATCAGGTCATGCATCTCTTCAGCGACCGTGGTACCCCATACTCTTACAGACACATGAATGGTTACTCAGGACACACACATAAGTTTGTCAAGGCAGATGGAACCTTCAACTATGTCCAGATCCACTTGAAGACCGACCAAGGTAGCAAGACCTTCACCAATGAGGAGGCTGGAAAGATGGCCTCTGAGAACCCAGACTGGAATACCCAAGATTTGTTCGAGGCTATCCAGAATGGTGATTATCCATCCTGGACCGTCTACGTTCAAGTCCTCTCACCTGAGCAAGCCGAGAAGTTCCGCTGGAACATTTTCGATCTTACCAAGGTCTGGCCACAGAATGAGGTTCCTTTGAGGCCTTTCGGAAAGCTCACGCTAAACAAGAACGTCGAAAACTATTTCGCCGAGATTGAGCAGGTCGCTTTCTCACCTTCTCACTTAGTCCCAGGTATTGAGCCCTCAGCCGACCCGGTCCTTCAATCTCGTTTGTTCTCTTACCCAGATACCCAACGTCACCGTCTCGGTACCAACTACCAACAAATCCCCGTCAATGCTCCTCTTCGAGCTTTCAACCCATATCAGCGTGATGGTTTGATGGCGGTCAACGGAAACTACGGTGCAAACCCCAACTACCCATCATCATACCGTGCGTTGTCCTACAAGCCAGTCAAGGCCACCAACGACCATGAGAAGTGGGCTGGTGCTGCCGTCTCTTTCTTGTCAGAGGTCACGGACGAGGATTACGTTCAAGCCAACGGCCTCTGGGAGGTCCTCGGAAAGCAACCAGGCCAGCAAGACAACTATGTCAACAACGTTGCTGGTCACCTGAGCGCGGCGAAGGAGGATACTCGCAAGCGAACATACGACATGTTCTCCAAGGTCAACAAGACGCTCGGTGCTAGGATCGCCGAGGAGACGGAGAAGTTGGCGCCTGCCCCCAAGAGCACGGCTGCTGGATCTGCTACGTCGCGCATCTAGACGAGACATAGAAACACACTTTGCAATGACTGATGATTGATATTTGGGAGTGGGTGGCTGCTGGGTGGATACCCCCCTACGGATTACGAAAAGAGAAACTGGGCGGGATTGGCATGAGCGGAAATACCAGAATAACTTAAATAATATGACTTTCAACTACTTGTGATCTTTGATACGGCGCATGAGTGGTTTGCAATCGATTCTGCTTTTTCCATTTCATTTCGTGTCTTGCTCGTTTGGAGAGTTTGGATTACTCAAAAAGGCATTACAGATCTTTCGTAAGTTCTGATGGCTCCTCACACTGTATGTATATCCTCTTTGCTTTCTTCTTCTTTTTCACTTATTTTCTTCTCCTTCATTTAGAATACATGATTAGATTATGGTTATGTATGGAGGAAGTTTGGCAAAGAAAGCAAGGTTGTGACGACGAGTCGGGAGTGGGGGCTTAAGTTAAGCGACAGGAGGGAAAGAGAGACACGGAGAGAGGGTGTGTGAAAGTGGGTGAGATGCGAGCGGTTTGGATCCAGGTAAGTTATTTTGATTATTTGGTCTGTCAGCTGAAGTGCGCGAGAAGATTGTGTGTGAGCATGTGTGTAAATTTTACCTTTGTACCTTGACAGATTCTTGCTGTAGTGTTAGGTGGAAAAGAGGGGGAGCATGAGCGGATCTTTAGAAGTAGGGGCTCCAGAATGGACCTGCTTATTACACATATAACTGCATGTAATCAAATTCCTCGGATCCTGCTTTCGTTCCTCTGCTGCCCCCGGCACTGCTCCCCTTGTCACACAGATGATACAGTACCTCTGTACTGTAGATTCTAGCCGGAGATCCGGATTCCGGACTCTCTGAAGCGCACGCACGCACGCACGCACGCATGCGCGCACAACGACATCAAACCCCGTCCGTTCCCTGTATATCACAGTATAGCAAACCCAAAAGGCGCCGGCTTCTTCGGCCGTCTTGAAAGGAACTAAGATGATGGAAGGAGAAAAGAAAACCAATTCTCTCTCCTTCGTCAGTATCCGAATCCTCGCTTCGACTTTCTCTGCGCCTACTCCTCTTGGTTGAGGTGGTCGTGGCTCTGAGATGACGAAGAGGGATGGAGATTGCGAAATTGAAATAGCTGCTGAAACGTCTGGAAGGGGGGGAAGTGTCGTAAGCAAATGTCGGCTGGCTACTGTACCTAGATAGATACCTGGGTACTCACCCGCAAGCTTGTGCTTACGTACTTCTAACTTTGACTCAGGTACCTGCTTTCTTCGATTGTTGACCGCGTGGTGAAAGATGGCGCAAAGTGAAGAACATCTGACGCATGTGCGGTTCGGCTTTTGGGAGTGGGAAATACTTGTAGGTTTAGGAGGGAAGGAGGGGAGGAAAGTGGTCGAAGCGTTACTGCGAGAGCTCACACAAACCTTCAGTGCGATAGATACCCAGGTTCCTGCACCTTTCACATCATTATTCCGGCACCTGTGGTCTCTCGACCATTATTCACGAGTTTGATCTGCAACAGAATAAGATCTTAATCTTTATCTATCTTCCTTACACACTTAGTCATATCTGTGCCCCTATAACCTATCACTATATTCTGAAATGATTGACAACTTTAAACCTCACCGAGATACTTTTCCATGCGCGTTTAAAAAGCCTCACGTCCAAAGCGTGCTCCGAAGAAGAATGCAGAGTCAATATACCTTGGGATAGAGAAGTAACACACCTTATTCCGCAAAAGAAGAACCAATCGAGCTGTGCTCGCTTAAAAAAGCCGACTTAGATATCTTACCTGAATATGTCACGGCAGGTTGTTTAGATACAGACTAGATAGCTGTTTGTGAAATTAGATTCGATAGGGTGAATTGATTTGAGGATATATAAACAGTGAAATATCAGGCTTGAGAGGATCACTCATCGTTGCCGAAACTGTGAAAGTAAACTAACCGCCGTGCATTACTTGTTATCTGGGTTCTTCAGCTGTTGATTCGTCCTCGCTTAACTGGGAATACGATATTTTCACCTGACCAGACTCATGGTGTATTTGTAAAGTGGTTAGAAATTACGATATTCCTAGTTACTGGTACGTAGCTGTTCAAAAACACCAAGGGGGTTGACCTTCATGCGTCAAGTCAAATATGGACTTTCTACTTCAATCGTACCAGGTTCACGTTCTAACTTTTCAAATAGTCTTGCTACTTGGTACATATAAAGGGCTTTTAAGAGACGAAACCATCCAAGACTAAAGACAACCGAGAGAGGAATAGAGAAGAGGAAACATCCTTCGTGTGTAAGAGAGACCTCTACATAAGTCCTGCCAGCCAATCTACAGAGCCAGATCCAAAAAAAAGCCTGCGTTCAAAAATGCAAGCTTACTCCCCAATCTCCCGCCTCTCATCCCTAATCATAAAAACCTCCACAAACTCCTCCTCATCAGGCACATGAACAACCAAGCGATCCACCTCCCTAAACCCAAACCTCTCATAGACCGGTTTCCCATCAGGGCTGCCCTCAAGATAGCACTTCCTACACTGGCGATCCGCCCTCTCAAGACCCCATCTGATCAATTTCCCAGCAGCGCCTTTCCCCTGCCACCCAGGCCTCGTAGCAATAAGCTCCAAGTACCAGAACCTCTCAGAGTCCACCAGGCCATCGCCGACGAGAGCCAGCTTCTTGCGCACGAGCGCACCGAAAAAGAAGTCCGCGAGCACGGAATCGCTTGCTTCGGGCCACGCCGGCAGAGCTTGAGAAGAAGGAGGATAGAACTGCGGAGCGTTCCATTTGGCGAAGGAGACTATAACTTCTTGCTCCGCAGCACCAGACTCGACATCGGGATCCGGAGCTGTAATGACCAGGAAATGTGCGTCCGGCTCCGGTATCTCTTGCCGCAGCATGCTGAGCCAGAATTCGTGGCTCGATGGCGAAGAGCGCGGAAATACGCGCTTCGATATCAGGTCGTGCTCGAAGGCCGACATGTAGATCTCTACGAGGGCCTCGGCGTCCGCGATGGTTGCTGGTCGGAGTGTGAAAGCCATCTTTGTATTTTCTTTTGCTTTCTGTTCAAATCTTCTTGCGGAATTGGTTTGAAACTGATTTGCTTCCAGAGTCCAATTTTGCTTGCGGATTTTCCTTTTCCTTTTCCTTTTGTTGAGCGATCAGGAAGTCAGTGAGTACGTTGAACATATATATTTCTTGCACCTCTTGGACCTTCCTGTTTTAGCTTCGCTCTGCTGCTTTAGTAAGCAATGCTAGCTCGAGTTTTGAGGATATGGTGGTGACTCGATCGGCCAGAGCAAAACCAGCCCTAGGAAACAGTCAGTGTTTTGAGAGGACGTTTTCTTTCATTATCCAGCACGAAAATGGAAATAGACGCAGGAAGATGCATCCACTGAGACAAATCCAGCTGAGGATCTATGCTTCTCTGCTTCTCGAGTTCTCGACTTGAAGAATGCCGTGTCGCTTGTTCGTTCGTCTTTCGCTCGCTTCGGCCCCCGAGCATTATTTACTGCGAGCTCTTTGAGTAGCCATGCAAAACCATCAGGTAGGAAGCAGAACAACAATTTCTTGTCGAAGAAACCAAGGATAAAGATAGCTTGTTTTACTATGTACATCCACCTAACAGATTTCTTTTTGTATACAGAACCCTCACGACTGAGGTATGCCTCCTAGCATCTAACTTTCGAGACAGCTTCTTCCTTACACAGCCTTGGCATTCATAGCGGCAGCATGGTTTGTAACCTATAAACGACAAAATCAGCTCTACTCCCAAGAAGGATCTCATTGAAAAGAACAAGAGAGCACGAGAGAGGAAGAGAGAAAGATACATACCAAAGAAGTATACAGGTCTGTGCCGTAATAGATAGCATGCCCATCATCATGCGTCTGGCCCCACGAGAAGGTATCGCCATACTGCCAGTACAGATCCCCAGCGATAGTACTCTGCAAGACGGCCGTCTGCCACGCAGGGATATTAGCCTTATCGGAAGCGCCATACTCCTCAAGGATAGCGGGTTTGCCCACAGCGAGGGCAGCGGCGGCATGGCTAGCGATCCAGCTAGCACCCCACGAGTCGGCCTGTCCCCAGCTACTAGGATACAGGTGAAAGGTGCCGAAGTCAATGGTCGAGATGGCCAGGTTCGCAGTCCAGTTCGTGCCGGGTCCGTACGTGTATGGGTAGCTCCCGTCGGAGCCAGTGTCCAGCCCGAATCCCTCGTCGCCAAGCGTGACCATGTGATTCGAGTCGAGCGATTTGATGTATGCCGATGTGGTCTTCGCCCAGTTGGTGATGACCGAGGTGGAGCATCCAGTGCAGCGCGGCTCGTTGGCCAGCTCCCATGCGAACACGGCAGGGTTGTTCTTGTAGCGCGCCACGACGGTAGCGATGTATTTCTGATATTGCGTCTGTGCCGCGCTGGACAAGTACCATTGTGATTCATCGGTCGTCGAGAGGCCGTAGTAGGTCCTGTAGGCGTTCATGCCGCCGTAATCACTCCAGTTGTTGACGAAGTTGATGATGAGACTGATTCCGTGAGCAGCGGCTGATTCTACCACATAGTCGAGTCGCTGGAGTCCGTCGGCTCCGGTGTTGATGACGGGTGACTGCCCTGGGATGAGGGATTGGAACCATACTTGGCCTGAATAGGGTGCTGCGGTGAGGTCACTGAATCCCCAGACTCGGAGCACTTTCAGACCAGTCTATACATGAGTTAGTATCTCTTCAAAATAACCGAGGAAGTTTCTTTATGTCCATACCGCTGCCAGATGCGTAAATACGAGATCAACATCAGCGTTATCAGTGAGGAATCCAATCCAGTACGAATTGGTGCCGGCAAAGTATGTCTTCTTGCCATTGATGGTGAAGACATTTCCCGAGACCTTGGAATAACCACTGATACCAGTGGTTCCGGTAGGGGTAGAAGCGGTAGTTGTCTTGCTAGTCGTCAATGTTGTCTTCGTACTTGTTGTCGATGATGGTTTGGAAGTTGTCGAAGAAGTGGGTTTCGCCGTCGATGTTGAAGCTACAAGAATCTGAGTTAGTATAAGTGATCTATTGATACGAGTATCAAGAGACGCTTACCAGTTCCTGGGACGCACTGTGAGTAGTATGCGTTGGAGTAATAGCAGTAGTAGCCTGCAACGCAAGTCGTCAAGCCGGTCCAGTTTACCCCTCCACCTATAATGATTTCAGCAAAGCTATAATAGAATCAGGAGTGACCATCAAGAACGTACACTGTGCATAAGCTGCATTCTGGGCAGCAGCGACAGCCAGTGTCCCTGAGAGGGAGAGCAAAGAAGCAACACGCATTTTTGCAGTAAAGCCCAATCAAAGTCTTGAAGAGAGAAGTATAAAAGAATCCAGCTGTAATACTAAAGGAAGAAGTAGACCAGAGAGTATATAAAGGTAAGCGGTTCCTGGTTGAACTATGCATTCTTAGCCAGGCAGAGAAGTCCACCAAGCATAGTCACCTTCATTTCCAAATCCAGCTCTGGTTCGTGGAAACACCTAGTCCATCGTCTTTTAATATCCAAATTAATTAGACTCCACAAAGACTGCCCCTCTATTAGATTCAGGGTCCAAAGTCAAAAACTCATTGATCAGGAGGCCAACCCTGCATCACATAAACCCTCGAGACCGGCGCGAATCCCGTGTAACCAATGAAATTTCGAAGAATGGGTAAATGACTGAATCCCGGGGTAAGCTTTAAGGTTAATAAGTTTCCTGGTGCTCCCGACGGCCCTGGAGGTTCCGCTTCCTAGAATGGACACCTCGCCTTGCTTTGTTTTGCGGCTTTGCCGACGAATCGTTACCAGCTTTCGAAGAGGTTGTGGCTGGGCATAAAAGAAAAAGCCAAGTGAATTTGTGATAATTCTTGAGAGATAGGAAGCGGTGTCTGAAAAGAAACAAGACATGTGATGGTTCTGCGGAGTATATCACAGCCAGTGCTGTCACGTGCACCGTTACTTGCAAGAAGCTGGCCGAACTTTCAGCCAAGCTTGTGAAGGAAAATAATATGATTTGTCTCGTCTACAAGCTCTATAGTAAAATGTGTAAGAATGGCGCAATTGAATAGCAAAATATCCCTGCCAGGAGCCTTGGAATTCCACAAAAGCTTGGCCTCCTCTTCAACCACCTCAATATCAATCACAATTGGGTTAAACAGCGTTGCTCTTCCGTCTCGTCTCTCGAATCGTACCATTTTTCGGCATGACTCGTCCTGGATGCCAGATTGCCAGCATAGTAACTGCCAGGACCATAGGAGCAAATTCCAGAGCTCCAAAGAAGGCTTCATGAGTACTAAGGTACGAGAAGACACCCTGGGCAGTTTCGGCAAGACGGAAGATGGTCCTTATATAAACGAGAAGACTGGCTAGCGATAGTGCAGCAAGAAATTGCGCAATCCTCGCATAAGACTTAAGATTTGGAAGGCGGATGACGAATAACGTAAGGAGGACGAGGAAGATGGAGAAGAAGAAGGTTTGGCAGACAAGCCCAGAGAGCAAGATATTATTGGCGGTTGTAGAATCCTTGCCATTGGACTCAGCACTGCCGATTAGAGCCGCCCCGGCAATCTGGAGAATTGTGGAGAGAACATCAGCAGTGATGAAAATCCAGAGAATCCATTTCGGCTTGCGGAAAATCGAGACGTTTGGCAAAGAATTGTGAGATGATGCCCAGTGGATTAACTTTGTCAAGCATACATAGATGCTTGCGGATATAAACACCGGCGCCGTTACAATCAAGAAGTATTGTACAACAAAGTAGATAATGTGGTACGGATCTTTACGTGATGATAGAGTGCGAAAGGCGTAGCCGATAACCTCCATCAAGCATGCAAAGGTCAAGGGGCTGAACGACCAGGCCTTGTAGATCCATACTTGAATGGCGTGAACAATAAAGCATATGGAAAAGAGTACCATGGCGATAACACATAATGTAAAATTGGGCGTGTAGCTACACATTTCATTAATACAAAAAACCAATCAGGTTGAAGTAAATATTTACCCATAGATGATGATCCTTGCATCGTTAGGTCCCATAGGATTGGGAAAGTTAGGATCGACATAACCAGTCGGTGCTGCCATAATAGCCAAACCAAAGACCTTCAGTTAATTGCTTTGAGAATATGTTTGGTTTGCAGGTTAAAATCCTAGTGATATATCCTCGTGCTTGTTTTGGATCGTGTACGTAATTTGTGACGGGAGCCCCTTGGGTGTTCAAACGAGGAATGAAGCTACTGCAATCGATGACTTGACGTGAAGACATCAACTCAAACACAGCAACTACGACCAAGTTATATACCAAGGTATTGCTCGTGGCAGTACGAAAACCAAGAGTAAGACATTCAGCACGGAGTGTATACATTCGAGATACAATACTTGCTTGCGGTGCCAAAATATAACAATAATCACCGATGGCGTTGAATGGTCGACTAAGGGTCAGCCTCATCTTGGCGACTTATCAGATTTCTACCATGAGTTGCGTCATGACTTTCTCAAAAGCCTCATAAATATCCAAACTTGATCAGAGGGCTGCGAAATACACGGCACTAGTTCTCTAGTGATGACATTAATATGTAACGTATAGACGAGAATGCAGGCAATCATCGATAGGAGTTTGCATGTCAGCTGTATAGCACGTGACCGGGACCGGGTCAAACCTCTATGGCTTGCGTGTCGTTGTCGGGATGCCAGTTTAGGCACCGTCGACATGAAGGGCGGCATCGGCTTATGTCCAAACACCCGTGAACCTCCGTTGAAGGTCTAAGTAAAAATTGATGCGAAAAGAAATCCATTCGTAGAAAGTTTGTCCGATGCCGATCTTCGACTATGGAACGCACCTGCAATGCGTAAAGTCCAAACGGAAAGTATCTTTGAACGAAGGCGTGGTTAGGTTTTGGTGCCTAGAAATAAATATTGAGGAGGGTATCTTTTGTACAATTGGCTGAGCATAAACATTCTCATGCTTCCGTAACTCCTACACTTCCTGTATATGCCTTGATGTTTTGTCTTTTACATATGACTTTGATTGCCATAGCCCCAATTGTACATATCCGACATCTGCAAGTTGTTCAGATCTGGTGGGACTGTCATGCTCGGTTCCCATGACGTGATATCGCAGCCGAAAGAACTTCCCATATCGTTGAATATTGCCATGATGTCATCGTCCATATATCCTGAGTTTGGCGGTTGAAGAGTATTTGCTTGATCAAGTTGCATTTTGTCATCCGTCAATGTTGACTGGTCTTTTTCGTCCTTGACATCGTCCTCAAATTGAAGAACGACGATACCCGTGTTGGCATCTGGAGAATGCTCTGTTGTGGGTGGAGGTGTCAGATAATCGTTAGGCCCAAAGAGTGTTTTAGACTCCGCTTCTTCACCTCCTAACACACTCGATCTAACTTCTTGATCTTTATGCCACTTTCTAAGTCGCATCAAAGCACCTAGGAAGGTATATGCCGATCTGAACTCGACTGCGCCAACTGCTTGCATCATGACTTCGATCATGGTATCAAGATAGAAATCGACTTTCAAGCTTGCGATATCCACAGCCTCGCCAATATAACTAAAAGGATGCCGAGCTGAAGCATGTAACTTGACGAGAATTATTGCACTGTACATTAGTCTAGCGTAGTTGGAGCTGGGAAAGGCTCTCAAGACTTCCACGTCAGTACTCTTGAACAGGTCAAAGCAAGCATGCGCAGATGAGACACAAGAAGCAAGTGAATCGACGTATTGCGCCACGTTGGTGTTGGGATGTTCACTAGGAATAATAATATTCATTCTGTATGGAGGTCTAAAATCCTCGGGTGAATGGTTGTCATGCATAGCAAGCCTAGAAATTCAATAAGTTAGTAAACTGAGGTTATAAACAAGGCACGTGCCTATCTGATGAGACATTGGTGTGGATATGTCTCTTAAATCAAAGGCGTGCTTGAGAGTTTTGGATCTGAAGTTGGATGATAAAGGATTACTTACTCGTTTACAAAACAGCTGACGTGATAATAGGCAAGCATCAGTGATACTAGGGATTAAATTAGCCTTTTTACTCAGGGACGCATGAATACCCTTACCATCAGTATCTGACAGAGGAACTTCCTTCTTCCATGCTTCCAGGCGCTTTTGAAAGCCCTTGAGCATTAACTGGACTTTGGGCTCCGAAAAGCTGACAATAGCGCCCAGATCATCAAATGAGAAAGAGGAGCTGACTTCTTCTCCGATGTTCACCAGCCTAGCCCAACGGGCCATGCATCTGTCCTCGGAGGAAGCGTATGGAGACTGGGACAAAACCTCAATACAATCTCCAATGCGGTGGTTGAATCTTAAGAGACTTGGTCGGCGTAAATTCATAGCAACGCTGTAAAACCGTTAGATTCTGATCATTTAGTCTGTCTAGCACATTTACTAACCTGGTCGTCATAACATAGCATGCAAGAAATGTCCTCCGTTTGACAATATCTGACAATTCCTCTTCTGTGGCAGGCTGACCAGGAGTCGGGGTAGTCACTTCGGTTGGGGTTCCTCGGGGGGCCCGTTGTGTGCGAGGGGTTGATCCAATACCAATGTCTATAGCCATCGTCGCAGCCATATGTATATACTCATAGAACTTCAACTGAGAGAATTTTCCGGGCGGATAATACCAGAGAACTGTGATAACCATTGCTTGAACCAACTCAAGATTCTTCTCGCTAAGTACCAGAGTCCTATGAGCATAAGCCAAAACAACTTCGCTATGAAGTATACTGTATAGAGATGGATCGACCTTGCCGGAAGCCGCAGCGACTACGGCGAGGAATAAGGTTGGTTTGGTTTTGCGAAGCTCATCAATAGAATCACCATCGTGGAAGACCACGGCCGGAAAATGAGGTGTAATGTCCTTCTTATAAATCTGAAATAAATCCCTTGCTTGATCCATGGTTATTATACCACGATCAACCACGTCAACGGTGTGCCCCAGCAAAGGAGCTGGTGTTGGGGCATGAGAAGACATAGCAGGCGTGGATGAAGCTGCGCCGCTCCCCGCATTTCGTGGCCAAGGCACTCCGTTACCCAGAGGAGCAGAGAAATCGAAGTCACCAGCACCAGTTCTCAAGCCTGCGTTCACATCCGTCTCATTCTGAGGTTCAAGACTCGTCATGCTCGTCCGGTCACGGGAACCAGCTGGGGATCCAGATCCTTCGCTCTTTTTTTGATCGAAGAGTGTTCGCATGGCCTGAACCTCTCTCTCCAACTCGGCGACCCTCGTATCAGTCCGCTTTCGCTGTTTTCTCTTCTGAGGAGCGGCAAAAAGACATTCGCGATTCATCTTGGCGCATCTTTGACACTTCCCTGACGCGGCTGTGGGGTCTGGGAGACATCGAACCTTGTGGTGACGGCAAGCATCACAGGCTCGATTGAAAGGCGAGTCTGGAGGGTTTCGAGCACCCGGTCTAGGTGCACTGGTACTCGCCATGTCCAAAGCCAGGGAGTTGTGTACTGTTTCTTTGCATGGGGTTGATAGAGTGGATGTTGAGTTTGAGGTTATTTAGGTTTGATCTGCCACCATATGATAAGTGCCACCACCCCTGTAAGACTTTGACGTACTTCTGCCTTGGGAAATGCCTGCTTACTGCGACTTCATTTTGTAAGCAAAAGGAGTTCGCTAGGGCTTGAAGTACGTCTCTCTATTGGATCACCTTATTCTTTGCTTTGCATTCAATCTGGAAACTATAATATATTTCAGGATACTCATCATGTGACCCGATGGATTAATCTATCGTGAGACACCAAAGGCTCGATTACACGCCAAATTCTACGAAAAGGCAACAAAGTAAAAATAATATGAATGTTATTCGGGCATGATCTGTCTCCAAGACCTCTAAAGTTATTGAACGGAAATTCACTAATATTACAGTATTTATCAGGTATCTCATTATCCTTCAACCTTTGTCTCCTGAACACCAACGTTGACCGCAGCCTCTAATTCTTCTCTTTCTTCAATCGTCATTTCACTCTCTGCCTTCTTGATTTTGACGAAGCAGGCTAAGATAATGAGAGCAACGGCGGCGGCAGCAACCTCGAACCAAAAGACGGCATGATAGCTCTTTCTCATTCCCAATCGGTCGACTGTATATGCATTGATTATGTCTGCAAATCCAAGACAGACAGCTATTCCAAGGTGAAGCAAGATCATAATGACGGCGCCAGCGAGACCTTGTTGTTTCCGAGGTAGGGAAGTGGTGATAAAGATATTGGCGACGTTAAATGTAACATCAATACCGACGGTAGCACAGATCATCGATGGAAAGATATAGGCCCAATAATTGGCACCTTGTGGTGCGATAGCGAAGAGAAGAGGAGCAATTATCCAGGCTGTGCCGGCAATAAGAATAAGTATTGTACCTGGTAAGAGGTGCAGGACGAAGCCGCCAAATGTCGATATGATGCATCCCCCGAGAGCCATTGGAACATACCATGCCACGACTTGAAGTGGGCTGGCTCCCATAACATTCTCCATATAAAAGGTAGCGTAGAGGAGGAAGATACCCAGTGACCCGTAGGTCAGGAAGAGGGCAGCGAATAGGGCGGGCATACGAGGTACAGCAAAGAGGGACGATGGGAGCAACGGTTGTTTAGCCACACTAGATTCAACATAAGCTGCAACAAGCAGCAAAAGCGAACCGACTATGAAAAGCACGTAAATGTAAGGTGTTTTCCATCCTTGTGGTGCATGGGCCGAATCGATGATTGCGAATGTGAAAAGGATCAGGCCAGTGACGATGAGGATAGCACCGAGCCAGTCCATCTTTACTTTCGTCACTGCGTTCCGCTTCTCATTGATATCGGAAGGAATCGTAAGGTATGCTGTGATAGATGTGGCGGCCGTAAGGAGAGTCCCTATCCAAAAATACCATCTCCAATTTGCATACTCGGCAGTGACTCCGGCAAAGAAAATCCCAATGAAGAACCCCATCGGCGCACAGGCACCGTAGATACTAAAGACAAGATTTTTCCGCGGCCCAGGACGGTATATACTTCCAAGGATCATCATGCTGGAAGGTAAAAATGCGGCTGGGCCAAGACCCTGAAGTGCTCGACAGAAATTCAACATCAACTCATTTGTCGAGAAACCCGCAATAAGACTCCAGACCATAAGCCAGATAAGACCTGCCACATAGACAGGATATCCGCCATACATATCGGCCATTCGTCCAAAGATAAGGAGAAAAGAAGCCACGGTCAGAGAAAATGCGCTCGCAGGCCATGTCGCTGACGCAGCTCCAATATGGAGATCATCAGCCAATGTTGGAAGAATAACAGTGAAACCAGAAACGAAGAATTCCTGAAACAATTAGTTTTCTGTTGAAGATATACTGAGGAAGCAATTTACCGAAAGTACTTGTGACATGGAGATGGAGAAGACAAATCCGATCTCTGACCAGATTGAATCAAATGCATCTGGTCTTGCTCTACCCAATCGCTCGATACGAGCTTCTATAGATTCTTCGACTGTGGGGCTGCCTGGACTGGAGTCGTCTCTAGGCATGTCTGGCGGTTGAAAGGTGATCTCGCTTGTGGTGGATAGTGTCTGCTGTAGTGAAGGAGAGGTAATATTTCCATCATGTGTTGGATTGGACCTGGTATTGTCTGTTGTATGTGGGATTGGGACAGCAGCTGATTGGTTGTTGCCATCGACTGCCATAATGAAAATAGGGATGAAAACGATTTTTTTTCTTTTTCTTTAAAGAAACGAAAATAAAGATGGGGCCAATATCTTGGTGAGAAAATGTTGAAATTGAACAAAGCGAAAATGAGGTTCAAATAATATATGAGCACTTGCCATACTCACAAGAAGCACTCTGGTATGAGGAATACTCGGAATTTGTAAGAAGACAAGAGGGAGGGCGTCACGGTGCATTGTCGTGGGCGTCACATTTCGCGACGACAACACCCCGTCCAACTCCTTTGGTAGAATGACGACCCGGCTGGGAATCCGGCTGACTCGACAGAGGAAAAGTCTTGCCGCATTACGAGATGAAAATCCCAGTCTCGCTTGAACTCATTTAACTTACCCTTTGCAGCTGTACCAGGAGTTTTGCAACCGTGGTCGATACAATCACGCCTTGTGCCACGGCAATAGTTCTCCTGGTCATTGTCGTGGATTACTCTGATGTGATAAAACATCTTTGGGTCACCGAGTACCGGGGGGAAAGGCGGATCAGCCATAGGAGAGGCGAAGGACATTTTGACGGCGGCTCGATGCATCTCATGGTAGAAGTGTTAGCCAACAAAGCGGAGAGGCATATGAGAACCGTTGCGACATGCTGTGTTCTGTAAGGTGTTGTGTTCTGTAAGGTGTTGTGCTCTGTAAAATGTTGTGTTCTGCATGTGAACCACGAGTCGTGACCTTGTGGTTTCTGTGCGCCCCACACTTCTCCGAGGGAGTTGCACGGCCAGGAGGAGAAGAATGCAGATCTAGTGATCATGTGTTTGACCTGAGTATAGAGAAGGCCGAGTCACCCACTCAGAAGTAGTGGATTACCAAAAGACAATGAAGTTGGGCTTGCTAAATTAGAGGCAGTACGAAGTACAGAGTAGCCATTTTTTAGTGGCGAGACCTCAGTGTTCTTCGGCCGCTGACACGTGCCTGAGAATGGACTCCAAGCAAACCCAGCAAACATCATCATGCGGCACCAACCCCCCCACGAGTGCCAGAATCCCGAAGAAGACACTCGCTAAGGGCACTAGCGCGGCCAGGAAATCAATCAGCGCAGTATAAATATCTCGCGGCGAGCCCAACTCTGGACTTTTCTTCTCCATCATCAGTAGAGGTTATAATTAATACTTATAACATTTATTTACTGGGCGCTTCGCTACGGCGACTTGCTGAGGGTTATTCTTATTCACTATGGGTTTTCCTCCGTTCCCGGCGCCCTCGAGAGAAGGTGCCCGTTCTTTCCTACCAGCGGTCCGCGACGATTCGAGCGGTTGATCACTGTGGGATGGTCTCTACATACTAACGTTGTTGCATGTGTTTTTTGTTTTTGTTTTTTGTTTATCGGATTGTAAGATGGGAGTACTGGAGGGGTTGCAATGCAGATGGATTGGAGGGCTAGCAGTGGTTGTGAAAATTCTGCGCGAGAAGATGCGCGAGGAAAAACCCCACCACTCCTTGTTCCATAGCCTTAGTCCAATGCATTATCATCTGTACTTCTGGTCATTCTGCGTTCCCTGCGTCGTGACAATGGCCGCCGAACACAACATGACTTGAGGATTTATTTTCCAGGCCAGCAAGTCAACCAAACGCCAATGATGAAAATTTTACAACCCACGCGAGCCCTCCACCTCGACCCCTGGGAGAAAATTGAAGAATCCAATGTCAGGAGCATCAGTTGAGCAGTAACACCACATCTCTACGGTCCTATCAATGAGCATTGTGTAGATTCAAGTCACAGTTGCAAAGTCTTGGCCAAGGTGTGAAATGTTTTAATGATCATGCATTGCATTTGGATTGATATCTGGCTACAAAGCTATGATCCCGTGTTCCTCCATACTAGCAACTCAGTAAAGAGCAACCACTGTGAAACCATCTAGTAGAGGCGCTTGGGAGGAGACATGGATGCCTTGATCGTCAAGCTGCCAACATTTTGCCATCCCTTCTTCAACAAGGAGACGAGGTAGTTGATGGCCAACATGATGTTGGAGATCAATTGATCCTCGGTCATTCCAACGTTTCCGACAGCAACACCCATACACAAGACCTTCTTCAATTGGAACTTGATGGTGGACTTGACTTCGGTGATCTTGGCGGAGAGATCTTCGTTGTGGGAGACTGGGGTAGGGAATTTACCGGCTACACAGTTGTTAGTTTCGCTCAAAGTATTTCCGGAGGTGCAAAGGGAGCTTACCCTTGGAGAGACCGGGACCCAAGAGACGAGGAATCTGCTTGATGAGGGTGTCGGAAGCGACGAAAGCATCGTACTTGCGTGCGAGCTTCTTGATCAACTTCTTGTTCTTGTTGAGCTTCTTCAAATCGTCGGAAGACATGGCGTCGACACCACCGTGCTTGGCACGATCGATATCGTGCTGGTCACCGAGAATGCTATTGAGATATCAGCCGCTGCTCCCAGTGTATCGTTTTGAATACTGCTGAACGTACCAGATGGACATTCCTGGGCGGGGAACGACTGGCAGACGGACGGTTCCAGAGAAACGCTTGTCACGTTGAGGATCATAGTTCTTGAGGCCGATTTGGAGCTCGACGGTTTCGAGGAAGTTTCTCTTCTTGGTCTCAAGAGAGTACTCGAGAAGACCTTGGACGTTGGTACGCACTCCGGCTGTGGCAAGAATGTATCAGCATTGTGCGCAGACGACATGGACGAAGGATGGTGAAGATGGGGGAGGGGAGGACATACCGACTGTGATTTTCGACATGATGACAGTCTTCCAGTAGAATTGCTGAGCTTCTAATGGTGAGGATTTGCGTAATTGTCTTTTGAAGATCGAAAAGACTGGGGGGATTTCGCGGCTTTTTGTAATGTGCGCGCGGGGACGCCAAGATTTTAGCCTGGATCACGTGCGTTCTGAGAAAGTTTCAACTTTGGATCATGATGACTCTTCACGCCGAGTGACGATGAGACGATGCAAAAAACTCTCTTGATTACCAGACTTTGGCTAGTATGGCCAATACTAGTGAAATACTAGCGAAAGCTTTCTCCTAGAGCCATCCGGGTTAGCCATCATATTGGTACGCTAAATTAAATCTACCAGTGTAGAGATCGTACAGTAGTAACTTGGAGTTCTGAAGCTCTGAAGCTCTGAAGCTCTGAAGCACCGAAGTGGTTGGGGATGAGGAGTCTACTTTGGGCAAAAGATAGCAGTGAATATTTCATTATCAGCGAGTGATTTTTATTGAAATCAACTTTGCTTGATGAGCAAGACCAAGTCGTCTTTTCAGGTAGGGTTCATTTCCATTCCATGTTCATCCTACAACCTCATCACCACCTCTCATTGTAATAGTCTACTCTACATCTTCTTCTAATTTAAATTACTGCGTTCAATTTTCAATAACCTCTCAATCAATTGACCGCCATGACGGGCGCAAACCAAAAGAGACCTCGGGTCTCTCTGTCGAGCTTGCTTTTCGGCGGTCCTCTTGTTTCACCTCCACCGCCCAAGAAGAACCGCAAGCCAAGCAGTAAACAAACTTCTCCTCCTCCTGCTGCTGCAACTCCCGCCCCAAAGGAAGACGCCGCACCAGAACCCGCACCCGAAGCACCCAAACCCGAGGAAACGAAGCCAGAGGAGGCGAAGCCTGAAGCTGAAGAGAAGAAAGCCTCCAAGGAACCTCACTACTCAATCAAGAAGCTTGACAGTGGTCAAATTCAGGTCAAAGATAAGCGGGTACGCTGTCATTCTTTGTTTTCATCCGGGGCGAAGAAGCTGATATTTAATTCCCTCTAAAGACAGGAGAGAAGACCATTTTCAACGACGCGAAAGACGATGCTCTGTCTATAGACGAGGACGGAAAAGTCAAGATTGTGCTACGCGTAAGGAAGAAGGGTGCGAAGGACAAATTAATCGACATCAGCAAGAAAGACGAGTCTAAGTCGAAGACCGATTCTGAACCTAAAGCAGACTCTGAACCCAAGACTGATTCTGCACCCAAAGCTGACTCTGCACCCAAGGCTGACGCGAAGGCCGAAGAGAAAAAAGAAGAACCAGCAAAGCCAGCAGAGCCAGAGAAAAAAACACAGGAAGAGAAAAAAACAGAGAAAGAGAAGAAAGCCGATGATCCCAAACCCACCGAGAAAGAGGAAGAGGTCAAGATGCCAGGTCAGTGGAAGTCAGATGATTGGAGCGCAGAGCAAGACGCAACCATCACTCAGATGAAGAACGACAACAAATCCTGGAAGGACATTGCCATTGAAGTTGGCGCGAGCAAGAAGGATGTCCAAAATCGCTTCAAAGAGCTGCAAGCTGCCAAGGCTGATACTCCCGCTGAGTCGAAACCCGAGGAGAAGAAGGATGAGGCAGCTGCGGAAGAGGATGCAGGATTTGGTGAGATGGGAGGATTATTCGATGATGCTGATGGTGGGCCTAAAGAAAAGGAACCAGAGAAGCCCAAACAGAAACCAAGCAAGAAGCAAAGCAAACAGAACAATAATACCGATAAAAAGGAAAACCAAAAACAAAGGAAGCCAGAGCCAGAGCCTGAAACTGCCGAACCACAAGCTGCTCCCCAAGCCATCGAAGAACAACCTGCAGAGAAATCAGCATCACAATCGGAATCACAACCACAGCAACCTGAATACCAGCCCCCAGCAAGCCTCAAAGCCGACGACGTCTGGACGAGCGATGACTGCAATGTCCTTGAGATGCTGAAGGAGCGCTACGAGCAGCACAAGTGGCAACACATGCAAGCTGGCTTCTTCAACTTTACTGGCCGTATGATCGGAGCCGAGCTGATTGAAAAGAAATTTCGGGATGATGGTATTTCTTTAGGATCGTGAGATACAAATGAACAGCTCGAACTTGATCCTGGAGTATGAATGCTGGAGGTTTCTTTGCTAGCTAGCCGGTAGGGAGACTGGGGAGTTTCTCTTATGATATTACTGATACCACGATGAAATGAACTTGGGGGTGAAGTGCAGCTATTTGCCGTAATCAGAAGACACAATTCACAAATTTAATAGATGTTCAATCCAATTCAAGAAAATACAACAAGTGAATCCATTGTCTATACACAACCACCTTAAAGACTTTTCTTTTTCAAGTCCGGAAAGCACCAGAACTGTCCGTGAGATTCATACATGGCCTAGAGTGCTTTATCAATAAAATCCTTCACATGTTGAGATATCAAATAATGCAGATATCGTCCTAACCCATCTCTTGTTTCTGCATCTAATTTTGAAGTCCTGTGTATTCCTTATTTCCTTCTTCACAATCATTAGACAAACACTACTCTTACCTGGCTATGAAAGGAATAACTGGATCCAGAAACTCGAGACAGAAAAGGATCCGCTCCACAATTTACGAATCTCAGTCAAGACATCTCCATTATTATCAAAGCCTAGGAAGAATAGGTACATGTTCCATAAGTTCAGCCACTCACCTAACAATTACGACATGTACAATCACCTTACGTTCAATAGAAACCAATTTGCAAAGGAACCAGGCTTAATATCGATGAACAAAAAAGCAAGCTCAGATTCGAAGGGTATTTAGGTAAGAGTAAAAAACAAGACACCAAAAAGAAACAAGTAAAAAACAAGGCTATCCTTTCACAGAGAAAGGCAAGAGAGAGCCAACCACCACACCATTACGTATTTTAACATCCTTCTTTCCTTCCCTTTCTCCATCCCCATATAAATTCAGTAATGTACAAGTGTAAGTAAGAATCCCAGCCGAACGCCCAGCCATGAAATATGCAAGCCCTCTCTCCGGTCCTTATATAGCATTGTCCATGCCAGGACTCGCCATGGGGAATTGAGCAGGAGGGGGCCCGAGATGTGCCGTTTCAATCGTTGTACTACGCGGAATTCCTCCCAGGCCTCTCTTCATCATGCGGCCTAAGATGCCCACCAATTCGGCGGCATCCTCAAACATATCGTCATCCATTCCCTCTTGGGCATTATACACTTCGGCGATGGTCGATTTGGCCAATTGGCGAGAGGACTCCTTGTCATTCAAGCAATCGTACAGGAAAGCGGCGAACTCGACCTTGACTGATAATCGCAGAGGATGCGAACCCCACAAAAGTCGCTCAGCTAAACCGGTGGCTTCTCGAAAACTATTCAGCGCGATTGGTCGGTAATCTGCTGCAGGGACGAGGAAGCTCGGCGCCAGTTCGATAGGGAGGTTACCGCCAACGGGTCCGCCTTCGAGCTGGTGGGTAGGTTGGACCGAACTCGGCCGGAATATATCTGGGGAGTTGAGACTTCGATCTAGTGCCTTCCCCTTGTCTGGCCGGCGCGGTGATTTGAGTCCTGGCGGCGTTGTAATTTGGGGTTTTATGGCTCGGACTGTAATCGGAGGCGAATTGTGGAAAAGTACATAGAGGTGATAGTACGATGCTCGGAGCTTGTAGGCAAGGACTTTAAGCTCGCCGTATTTATCGACCATTGGAAGAACAATACTCTCTAAAATAGCCAGACCTTCTCTTGCGTACCAGATAATGCGGCAGTAGAGATCGACCGACTTAGTATCTCGAGTCGTATCAAGTCTCCGAAGCTTTCGAGCTCTAATGACCTTGTCGGAAAGCATAAACATATTGCCAATGATCATGGATAGATGCTTGGACAGGAAGGGATGGTCGACTTCAATGTTCTTGGCGAATTGTCCTAAGAACTTCATGTCCACCTCCGAAGAAGCCATTCCGTCTTCAGCGGTGACTGTGGTGCTCCTACTTCGAGTATATACGTGTACTTGTGTTTCTCGTAGTGGACAAAGTACCAGTGAATTTTGACAAGTGCGTAATGCCTGATGATCCGCTGTTAAAGCAAACATCGTTAGTCTCTGCACTGCTAAGTGATCTTTCGATGAATAAGATGTGACCGTTTGGTGCCATCCACATGACGCGGTTCTTAAAACGAACTAGATCGACTATTGTCGATCCGATGAAGAGAGAGATCTGAAAAATAAAAAGGCATATTTTACTTACGAGTTGGTTCACCTAGAGATGGTTTACCTCGAAACGGAAGTGCTCGACAAATAAATTTGATACCTCGATGCCTCGGTGTCTCGAGATGTGATAGTGTAATCCGTGGACGTGTTGTGGTTGAAACCGAGAAGATATACTCGAGCACTCGGCAAACGTCGTTAATCACCAACAGTCACGCCTCACACACCTCCCCCAACGCAACAAATCTCTTCTCCTGACCCAGCTGAAAACTCCCAGCACAGATCTCCCGTCGTTCGGCGGCTGACCTATATCGCGATATTATATTAAATGATAATGCGCTGGTAATTGGTGATTATTATCTTCGAAACTCGTCCCCGACAACTCAACCTACAACCTGACGGTCAGTACAATCCCACGTCGCAAGGGATTTCCTCACGAGGTCCTCCAGCGCCTCAATTGGACTCGAACTGACCACTATATCGCGGATGCAATCCCTCAGGGCGCAATTGGCAATGGTCCCAGAGTCAATGGCAATCAGACAACCTCCACCACCACTTGCAAGCTCAGCAGACCGGTCGCCGCGAGCCTTTCAATCCTTCGAACAAGATACTGGAACGCGCACAAAGCATTTCGACCCTCCCCAAACCCGGAATTCGACCTGAGACAAGGCAGCGTGCAAAAGGCGGTGAAAGACGTCAATGATGGTCTCAGCACCTTCAACCTTGAACTCGACCCTCGCCACGCGCGTTGATACTCGTACTGTGGAGGCCGAGAGCTCAGGAGACAGAGGAAACGCAAACAACAGCTCGGAAAAGAAGAAAGATGCGATGCGCACTCAATTGACGCGGGACGACAGGGCTTGCAGGCCACAGAATGAACGAGCGTTATGACGGCAGCGCGTCGAGATAGGGTACAGCACAGCACAGGACAGCAACACGGCAGCAGGAGCAGGAGCAGCAGCAGCAGAAGAACAAACAGGAGTAGAAGCAGGAGATGGAGGAAACTTCCAAATATTGCTGCGACCCGCCGATGAGTGAGACGACACTTCCAAATCCCCTCTCTTATGCAGCTCCGATTGGGAACCCCGTCGCGCAGCAAAGTATGATCTGGCTGCAATGCGGACCGGCTGTAGGTGCATGCGTAGGTGCAGGTGTAGGTGCAGATGGGGCATATTGTTGGCGTCGAAGCTTGGGGGACCTGCAAGATACGTGGCAGCGGACCAGCCCAGAATAGGTCCAGTGCACCCTCTGCCACTCTGCCACTCTGCTTCGCTGCCAAGGGCCAGCAGATCAGACTCTCCCTCCCATGTGCATCTGAAGCACTGCCAGTAGGAGGTGGAGGAGAAGGAGAAGGAGCACTCTACAGTACAGTACAGCATCCGCAGCAATCCGGCCCCCTTCCAGCGATGGCTTCCAGCTGTCTTGATACGAGCAATATCAGATTGCAATGGGAAAATCGCCGAGAGGCTGCAAAAGGCATGCGGGGCTTGTCTTGCAGTAAGGCTACCGACCTTTCCACGACTCTCACTGGATGATAAAGGGACGTCAACCATGCGAATTCCATGCCATTCATCCTGGACCACCCAATAGCAGGCACAATTATGACCTTTCATCGTGGTGGCATCACTATCTTCAGCACAGGCCTGAGCCAAAGCCAACGTCGTCTCATCAAGAGCAGCATATTCGTCCAACCTCACGGTTTTCCAGCTTACGAGACCTGGTGCCAGCGCATCAATAATGACCTCAGCTGGTTGTGAGAGTTGTCGCACTTGGCCTCTTTATATGCGGCCTGCCCTTTCCTCCTATCATCCGCGACGGTCCAATTCCATGGTTGGAAGTGGGAGGATGGGGGCTGGTCGGCAAACGACCTACGAACGGATTGGCGGTGAAGGTGCCACTAGACTCTGAAGAACCACGAAACTTGCGCAACATCGCCTACAATCGCAGGTATTGTGTTTTTGAAGGATGTCCGGCAAGGCGGATGGCGGGGTATCCAAATTCCCATTCTGCATAGAAATCAAAGCCGCCCCCACTCGGGATTTCCCCTATTTCGACCTTCACACTTTGGAAATGGGCTACAAACGGTACGTATGACAAGATGAGCTCAACCCACTTGCTAAGGTCCAAGAGGCAAGGAATGTCCTTGCCATATCCGTGCCTTAGAAAGCATAATTACTATACTTTTATCTGCAACTGATGCTACTACAGTGTATAGCTACCCAAGCAAGGAGAAATAGGCCAGATCAAATTCTCATCTAGAAAGCCGTAGTGCTTTCAGTGGCATAATTTAGTGCACGGTTGGTGCAGGGAACATTACTCACCTCCTGTACCTCCATACGTTTCTGTCATTTTTGGGCCTCTATTTTTGGTGAAGATCAGTGCGATCGTCCTTTCTGTGTTTTGAAACATTCTTACGCCCTGTCAAATCTCGAGCTGCTTCGATCAAGCAAGTTGCCGGCCTTCGGTGTGAATTCTTTTGTTTGTTCTATGCAGCCCTACGACGGTGCACCTGCGAGTTAGCCTTCCATGCGATGAGGCTACCTATCCGGGCGGAAGTGTGTCCGGTAGGTATCTAAAGCAGGTAAACGGGTAGCCGTCCTTGACAACTATCTTAGTAGATCGGTATCAAGTCCCGTTCCAATCCCGAAGAACAAGCTTGCCCAAGCCGTGCTGCTCGGCTTCTGTAATGATGCATAGAAGGATACCATCTCAGCTACGTTTGTTGCACAGGACCCTTACATCGTCCCCAATCTCATGATATACAAACACAAGTAGCACAAGAAGTAACGTTTATGGTCAACAATGAATGGCTTCGGTAGCAAGGCGTACCTATCATTTGTGATAGCGAGATGATGAAACATGGAAGTGGAAGCAATGTTAAGATGCCGCTGTACATGCGAGCCACTTATTAGCAAACCGACATCACAAACTCAACATGAGGATTTGGATTTCATTGAGCACGAGGCGAGGCTGGAATTTCTATAAGATGAGCTTTGTAGTGCCAAAACGTCTCATCACAGGACTCGTCCCAGAATCGAATTTGCCAACACGCAAGATCAAACAAGCAATCGTTCTACACACCTTTTCTAGCTCTATCCTGTCAATTGCCTTCATCTCAAATACCTTCACGAGTCTTGTACGATAACACATCTTCGAATCATACCCAACGCAATCCATATCGAAGTCGAGACGGACTTCCATTTCAGTCCTGATCAAGCATCCCCGCCACCGCCACCACAGGAGATACCTCGTTGATCTTCTCTCTGTTTGGCCATCATGTGTCACTGGTACGCCCACCAATACAACTGCAAGCACGTTACCTACGCTCTTGGCAAGTACTGCACGGATGGGAACTTGGTGCAGACACCGTGCAAGAAGAAGAGCATCTGGCAGACAATCCGCATGGGCGAGGATTGTGAGGATTGTGCAGTCCCGGAAGACAGAGCTCCAAAGCTAGCCGTCAAGGCTAGCAAGAAAGGTTCGAAGAAGACCCGCACGTAATGCGAACTCGAGGGCTCTCTTGTCAAGCACATTTTGGGATAGAATTTTGGCGCACTCGTTATTTGTTGGAGCGACTAGAGTTTTTTCCGTTTGTCTCTCTGGGGGATATGGGCTTGGTGGCTTGGTTGTAAGTTAGGGAGGGCTTGGGAATGGAGTATGTGGTGAAGAGGGATTGGAAAGTTAGACACTCGTTGATTTTTAATCTTTATCTTGATAGATTTCAGGTTTTCGGATCACACGCAATCGAGGAGCTACACAGCATTCTTTCTCCTCTCTAGCTCTTGCTTCTTCATATGCATACGACTATAATGTCTTCCATAGTTTTACAACTAAAAGGTATTCTATTCAATATCTAAATCAAAAACAAGTCGATGATTCGTCATGTCATCCCATAATGTAATCTATTTTTACACACTTTGGTGCCCAAAGATCCTTCTCCTCGTCTCCCCAGCCTGGAAACCCACCACCTCGTCCAGGAGGTGGACCTCGATGATCTGGCTCTCGCAGGTTTCTCGATGGGTGAGGTGGCTGAGGAGGATGAGGAGGGTGATGGCCGTAGCCAGGTGGTGGCCGTGGGCCTCCTCTCTCTCGATGTGCCATTAATGGCCACATGGGGATAAAGCATTTCTCCTACTTATCGTCAGCGACTTTCACCATGAGAGAGAAAATGAAGTTCAACTCAGCAGGAAAGAAAGAAAGGAGAAAAGAAAACTCACATCCCAAGCACATCTCTCACTACAACTCACCCACTCACCCGCCCAACCCAACCAAGTCATCAATTCCTCTAATCCTTCCACCCATCTCCCTACCTCTCTACTGATTTCCCGCTCCGTCTCCTCAATCTCTTTGACTTTCTTTGCTGTTGTTTCTTGACTGGGAATGTTGAATTTCGCTTCCCATATCCTTTCAACTGAGAATCCAATATCAACAATTACATTACATATCTCTCCCGTCGTCTCCTCTACTGCTTGCTTAATGTCTTCTTCTTGAGTATTCAAGTATATGCCTTCATCGGGAGAAAGTAGTCTCGTATGATGAAAGCGGCATCTTGAGTACGTGGTATTGAAGACTTCCGAACCGCGAGTCCAATCCTCTATCGAGGAAGGATATTCGAGATAAGGTAGAAGAAGAGAATGTGCCTGTTCCCGTACAGAAACGAACCATTTTCTCACAGCGGTATCATTCCTAATTACGGTCTCGGGGAGTTTGTTGTACGAGGAAAGAAGATCAACCATCCCGTTCAGAACTCGTGCGTGCCGTTGCACGATCTCGTTCGTCATTACCGTCCAGTCCAAACCGCTACAGTTTGGACTTGCACTCAGCAGATCCTGTAATACTTTCTCGGATGTATTTTTCATCTTGACTGCCTCTGCAACCGAGATGGATGAGAGGGTATGTGCTCGTCGTCGACGTGTGAGATGCGTTAACGCTTCTTTCCTCGTCGCGTTGGTACCTGGCCCTTGCCACGACCCATCCTCCGTCAGGTTCAGAGATTTTCGTTCGAGTACCGCTCGTGCGTCTACTCCGCTCGTAAACTGTGGAGAGTAGTAACTTAAGATCCCGCATGTCAGTAACTTGACTCGCATCTCGCCTGGCCCCGAAGAGCCATAATGCAAAGTCGCGCTCTCGAACCACCCCCAGCCTTGCGAGCGCAGGAATGGTTCACGATCCTGGTCTCTCCTCCAATTCGGTGGTGCTGGCGGATCGGTAGGATTGGCAGCTCGATCGGAACGTGTATGTGCAGGAGGCAGCGGATAATACGAAGTCACATCTGCCTTTCCCACTTCGGCCTCTCCTTTCTCCTTCGCCTCACCCAATAGAGGAGCCGTAACATTAAGTCTCGAAACAAGCCTCAGACTCGGACTGGCAAAATCACACACGATCATCTCGAAGCCAGCGTTCATCCTTACAATCCCTTCGAATTCACCCAGCCCGGCGTCGCTTAGCCAGTCACATAATCCCGTAGCGCGAGCATACTCGTCGTATAAACCACGGAATCGACTTTCGGGAGGAACTGGCGGTCCGCTCACGTTGCCGTATAGATGCAACATCTGCGTATCCATCTGGCCGGAGCCAAAGAGCGTGGCGGATTCGCCGTCGAAGTAGAGACATTTCATCGGGCGAGTGGTTTGGTACGTCAACATGTGCGAATCTCGAGAGGATCCCATGATTCCATACGCCATCTCTCTTTTCTCCTCATGAGCATTTTCGATCGAGGAGAAGGAGGAGTAGTGCTGAGAGACTTACATGTCGAAAGCAATCCATTCGGGACTTGGTGGCTCTTCAGCATCTCTCCGTCCGTGATATAGTTTCGTGAATGGCGGGATCTCACACGGGACGATAGAGTGGCCATTCGGAAAGAAGGTATTTGGCCATTGCTGCAAGAGTCCATACACCGAGGCAAAATAATGTGGTGCTGAAGACGAGTAGTTGAAATTCCAGGCTGGTTTTGTCGTTGGAATAACGTCGGTATCGATCAGTGGTTTCTGAGTTAAGTCCCGCCCACTCACGACCTGCAAGCTTGATAAGACAAGCCCGATTGCTCCTGGCTTCATGGCGCTTTGCCTTCTCTGTTATTCTCTACTGATGCGTAGGATCCGCTTCTTCTCTTCTGGGAATTATGGATCTCAGCAGACATGTTAGGATGGTTATCGTGGGAGATGGAGAATTATCGTTTTGTGCTTGGTCCTGAGTGACGCGTCACCTGTTGATAAGAGGAAGTGGACGGACGTCATGTGATGGTGACATGTTTCTTTTGTAACTATGTTGTGGGATGGAAAACACGTAGCTTCTAACATTGAGGCTGATATTTATTCAGTTGCTATTGATTCTTGTGTGTTTGTTTCTGTGGAGGAAAAAACGTCGCGTTTAAACCAACTTTTTTGTACAACTCTCTTGATACTTCGGTGTCGTTGTACAACTTTGGAGACATAATTTCAAGTGACTTTCCAATCATGAGAGTAACATGAATCCAAATTATAAATTTTCTAAATTCAATGCTTTACTAACTCAACAACGTGAGTTTTTCTAACAGAAATTTACAGTTACTTATCTTGGAAATGTGTCAGTGAATTATAGAGCCAAGGGTTGAGATCATCTTACATATTCTCGGCTAAAAGGACATACATTCATTATATGGCAGTGCGAGTCCATTATGCAACAGCAACACAGCTCAGCAAGCAAAAACTTGAGGACGTCAAGAAGAGAACGGTCGTTGTATCCAGACAAATATCCAAACACAGGCAATTTACTTGGCTGTTCTGCCAAGATGAAGGCTCTGGAGTAAGCGCTAGACTTGACAGCCGAACTGCTGCTATCGTATGATCCCGCAAATAATGAAATTGCACAATATGGCGTGTCTATCAAAATGGTGAATATTTTGTTATTCAAGTAAGAGGCGGTGATGATAAGCGACCATTCTCAGCATTCTGACGCCGTTGCTTCTCTAACGACCACCACTGTCCAACCCTGTAGCTGTCATTGCAATGGGATGAGCGATGTGGTCCCGTGTATCGTTGGCTCTTCTCACTTCCTCCAACTCTTGATCTGTCCATCCGGCTCTTCTCAGTATCTTCAGAACCACCGCATTCTTCCCGGTGCAATATGCGTCAACATCGGGCACCTCCTTGTGGGCCATCGCTACCTTGACTTGAGCGTATTCCTGCTTCAGTCCAGCATCTTGCAGTATCATCCGCTTGAGGTCGAGATGGTTCTTCAAACACAGAGATCCTTCTATAACGGCATAGGTATTTCTCCTCATCTCAACACTGCTCGCATCGGGTTGACGGAAGGCAACTCTGCCAGGAATTCCCAAATCCCCTCGATCGACATAGCCTGCGTGCACCATTGCCTTACGGACAACGTCCATGTCATCCTGCTTGCAAATAATATCGATGTCAATGATCGGTTTCGCAAGCAGGCCAGGAATAGATGTGCTTCCGACGTGCTCTATGGCCACAATTGGTACCCCGGAAAGAGCACGCTCAAGGTCGCTTTTAGTGCGAGCAAACTCTTCAAACCAGGCCGGATTGTGGGGTTCCAGATGTACATGCATGGTTAACCTCTGCTTATAGTATGTCTCAACGAGGTCTTAAAATCGATTTCTCCGCAATTGTTCATGTAGCAGAAGAGGTGGGACTTATCAGACCACTTTCATCCTGTCGTATCACATGATCTACAGACACAATGGAAGATTCGGAGACATGGAGACTTGGCAACCAACGCTGCAGGACTGGATGTGTAAGCAAGTTATAGCGCTTCCTTATGCTTGGGTTCTATTACACTGCCTTTAAAATATTTCTTATCTAGATATCGTCTATCTTTGATAAATCATGCCCCTTCAAGCTTCACTGACGTCACTTCTTTTAAATGCACCTTTCACATCTAACGGTCATCAATTAATCCTTGCCATATTATCACATACACGAACTAGCTCTGGAAACACTTTAGTGCACGTTTTTATATAGCAGCATGTTCGAGCTCTCCTTATGTACAGAGCTGTCAATTAAAAAACCCAGACGTCCCATACTTTACAACAACATTAGCAGGGCTGTTTTGAAGCTCGTTTATAAGAACCAATTCAAGTTATTTTCAGCCAAGTCCAAATGACTGTCAAGTCTCTGAACATCATTGTGGCTAGTTCCCATGCACTCAATCATGATTGCAAGGCTAATAGTCGCAGGTCGGAGGTTCTCTCGGAGGCCTCTTTGCAGGCATTGTGCTGAAGCGGCTCGGACACACTGTCAAAATTCTTGAGCGTTCTCCATCCGGGCTTCTTCATAACCAAGGAGCCGGAATTGTTGCTGGAGGAGCCGTTCAAGAATTCTTTGATCGATTTGATCGTTCCAAGACTCCCATTTCAATCACAAGCCATACCCGACAATATTTAAGCAAGACTGGCGATGTCATTGTCAGTAATTGTTTGTGTGTTACGAAGTGAGTCAACTGACAATTCACAGGATAGCGAGCAGCAGCAGCAAGAAATGACAAGCTGGGATTTGTTATATAACATTCTACGAGCAAATTTCGATGGCATGGTTGAAGAAGGATACTGCTCTGTTCCCGACGGGGAAAGCAGCGACGGTAAAGCTGAATATCTTTACGGTAGAAAAGTCAAAAGTATCAATGATCTTGGATCTTCTTTGCCTATCTCCATCAAATTCGAGGAAAACGGCAATGAGGATAAGATGGAAGCCGACGTACTCGTTGCTGCAGATGGACCAAGTTCCACTCTGCGCGGGGTTTTACTGCCGAAAGTCGAACGAACTTACGCTGGATATGTGGCATGGCGAGGTACTGTGGTCGAGTCCGAGGTTGAAAAGGATACGCTTGAATGTTTCAAGGAAAAGTTCACTTTCTTCCATGCTCCGGAAATCCAGATTCTAGCGTGAGTTTTCCTTCATTCATTACTCAGCCCTAGTTGATTGTCTTACAGCTATCTCATCCCTGGCCATAAAGGCACTCTTGAACCGGGGCAAAGACTCATAAACTACGTCTGGTACTGCAACTATCCAGCCGGCTCTCCAGAATTAAATGATCTCATGACGGATTCCGAAGGCAAATCCCACCAGTTCACTCTCCCAGCTGGAAAGATGAAAGACTCTATTTGGAAACAACAGAAGATATTCGCATCCAAAGCACTACCGCCGCAATTTGCCGAGCTTGTTCACAAGACCGAAACGCCTTTTATTCAAGCTATTACTGACGTGCTGCCTTCAAAATCAGTCTTTGCGGATGGTAAAATCTTGTTGGTTGGCGATTCAGTGGCAGGTTTTCGCCCTCATACTGCAGGGAGTACAGGACAAGCTGCGTGGCATGCTTTGCTCCTTGGTCAGTTGGAGATTTTTGGAGCTGGGAAATCTTCATTGAAGGAATGGGAAGATTCTGTTTTGGAGTGGGCACGTTTTAGGGGCGGGCAAGGTATTGAGATGGGTCAGAGGAGCCAATTTGGTAGCCATCCTTTAGCAGATGATAGATAGAGTCTTGCCTGCCAGATAATTGTTTGTATTTTCTTTTAGTTGTGAGTAGGAATCAATTTAATTCCAGTCTTGCAGTTTAGACAGTTAAACATAACCGCAAAATTGATCAATGTATTGTATTTTCTGCTATGTTTAGAAAATCAATTGAAAATGAGAAAATCCGAAAGAGAATTTTCCTGACAGGCGCAACCATACAATACTAAATACCTAGGTAGTCAGTGCCTATTAATGTCAGTTTTCTAGAAGATATTGGTCACGTGGATCAGCCGGAATCTAAATAGATTCCGAGATTCCTGCCACAGTAAAACCAGCAGCAACGGCTCCTTTTCTTTCCGAAAAATGTATTTGCTTTCCTTTCAACACTCTGCTTAAGTCATTCATCGTCAAGGGAGAATATTCTGCACCAGAGTAGGTTGCATAAGACTCCGCTTCCGTCTTTACCATGAACCCAAACGATACCACCAGCAATGCTGGCTCGGCTGAGAAGCCGAATCCCAAGCTACGCCGCTCATGTGAGAGCTGTCGAAGTGTGAAAAGTCGATGTATACCAAGCCAGGAAGATGAAACTCGTTGCCAAAGGTATGCTACGTCACTTCCACCCTACATGGAAGGGAAGAAGAGTCAAATTTGGTGACACGATACAGGTGTGCCAAGGATGGGAAGCAATGCCTCTTCCTCTCGGCGAAGCCACGTCCGAAAAGATCAAAGTCTTCACGAATACGAGTAGCTGAGATGGAACAGAGGCTTGAAGATTTGATGACGTTGTTGTCATCTCGCACAACCGCCGAGCCTCTCACGAACAACCCTCTGCCGGAAGAGACTCACGTGACACCATCAGAGCCAGAAGACATCCCTCAAACGTTCAGTCCAATTCGATCTCAAAACCAATCTGCCAAGTTCCGAACACCATGGGGAAATGTTCCATTCCCTTTTTTCTCTCCGCCTGTAACTGTATTCGATGACTATCAGGATGTGATCTCAAGAGGACTGGTCAATCTCGAGAACGCAGAGACATCTATACATTATTTCCGTACGATGGCAACAAAATTCCCTTTTGTAGTTGTTCCGGATCATGTATCCTTAGGCTTTCTCCGTCGTGAGAGGCCTTTCTTGCTATTGGCAATTCTCGCCATTGGAGCGCAATATAACTTGAAGCTTCAGGGCTTCTTAGATGAAGAGCTGCGCGACTCTTTATGTAAAAGGGTGATCATGAAGGGAGAAAGGTCTATGGATATATTACAAGGGTTGCTGATCTACCTTACATGGTATCACCACTTCTTTAATCCTGAACGTCAGCAACTTTTCCAATTTTCGCAACTCGCTGTGTCGATGGCAACGGACCTTGGAATCACTAAACCATCCCCACGACCATCAGCGGAGAACTCCCTCACAGTTGTCCTGCCTTCTAAAATTCCCAAGGATGATTCAGGTATGATGGCAGAATCTGAACAGAAAAGAGCTTTCCTTGGTGCTTACTATCTCTCGTCAAAGTAAGCATTATCTTGTTTTATATTGCCTCGCTAACACTGTAGATAAGCTTGTCCCTCATTTTAAGGAAGACAAGCAATTCAACATATAGGCCATATATGGAAGAATGTAGCCGGAGTTTGGCACACAACGCAGAGGTGGAAACCGACAAGCTGATTCCTCATCTCGTGCAACTTCAACGATTAAATGAAGAAATCAATGCAGCCTTTGACTTGGACGGCCAAAAACAGCTGCCAACACTTGACCCCCTACGGATCGATATTCTTGTTAAATCATTTAACGAGCAGCTTAACGTTATCCAGAGCAAAGTCCCACATGACATGTGGAATAACAGTAAGTAACATTAGTATTGGCCAATGAAGAATTTCTACTAACCAAGATATAAGCTACGATCACTTCATCCTATTATCACCTGCGTATCTATGTAAATGAGGTGGCATTTCATGTCACTCGGCCCTCTCCAATCGAGCTCGAAATGCCATATTCAAACAATAGCTCATGGTATTCTGCCAATTCGAGAATAGAAATGCTGATTCGTTGCTTGAACGCTGCTACAACTTACCTGGATCATTACCTCTCCGTACTATCAGACGACGTTCGTTGCTTCACTACCTCGGAACATATGAAGATACTGTATGCAGTTCTGATCCTTGGAAGGTTTACGACGTCTGTAAGGGAAGACGCACCCTCATTGGATGCAGAACTTATTCGCACAACAGCAAATCTAGACTACTATCTAGGTTCCATAATTGAAAAGCTTGAGGGCCTTTTCACAATCGGCACGGATGGCCAGATCGTGAAAGACTTCATACATCACCTCGCATTTCTTTTTCGGCATTCCAGGAAATGGTATACGCAACTTGAAGGTCCTGGTGACGGTGGTATGGCTGTTGATTGCTCGGAATTGTTCTGCATGGATATCGTCCCAATATTGTATTGCTTTAAGAATAGCCAGGCTGAGAAAGAGGATGAGTTGTGGTCCGATCTCATGAATGTCTGGCCAGCGTCGGCTGGGGATGCTTTCGATATTCCGATGGGTGCTCCACTGCCTCCGCTCTGAGAGATGAAACTCGATGTTGACAATTGTTATGAAGAGGTCTTTCTTTGAATCGCTTAAATGCCATGTTCTCCCTTCTCAATCAAAGGACTTCGTCTGGTAGACAGGATTGGTATAACGCTGTGCCACCTGCTCTTAGTATGGTAGTTCAAGTCAGCCAGTTGCTCGCAAGATGGGTTGGTGCCAGCTTGATTGATAAAAAGCAATGGATTAGGGGACACTTCACTGATCTCAAAACTGGAAGATGATTGGCTGTAGTTACTGCTCTTCAGGAGCACCGTACCTTAGTGTAACTGCTACACTGCCGACTGGAAGCCTTTGTTGAGATACGAGGAGATACTAGGATTTGATAAAAATCAGTGGCATTCCGCACTCTACTTGGAGTTCAGTACTGTCAGACTTGACACCATGAGCTTGGAAACCCTAGCAATGCTTCAGGAAGAAACTTGGTACGCTAGGACATATTCGGGATATTGTTGCAAGCCGGCATAATGATTTTCCAATTCATTTGTTCAAGTTCAGAGTGTTGAAGCAACCGGAGGCCGACGGACAAGTATTCTCCTGTTCGCCTGGACTCTGCTCTTGGCTCTGCAGCATGGGATCTAAAGGGGCTATGTCAAAGTAGTGTGAATAGCCTGGCAAATCTCGTGGTATTTGCCTCCGAGGATCGTATGACTAGATGTCATGAACTCTTTACGTGGAGTCTTTTCGCCGATGAAACTAAGTCTTATTGATGAAATCCTTCAAGACCACTTCTTTGTACTGAGTCTTGAGTACGAGATCAATATATGCTGCAAAGAAATCGTGTGATGCTACTACTCCGGAGACACCGCTCAGCTTCCATCGCTAAGAATGCAGCGCAGGTATTTTGATACCGTACCTGGCAAAACTCAAAGAAGGTTTAAGCAACAACAGACGAGCGACTAGGAACAGTGCGGGGAGACCAAGACAGACAAAAAAAGACCATAAAGCGGCCTCCATGTCAAACTTCGCTCGCCATATCTCGAGGCCAAGCACTATATATTGCACTTTTTGATTACTTGAAGTCAAAGTGTGTCAGTTTTCAATGTCTTTGCTCTCCTCTGAAGGTGCAGCAGGCTGGGATGGGTTCACTTTCACCGCTTGCTTCCGACTGTCTCGAAGGGTCTGTCTTGTCGATCTAGTGTACAATATTACAAGGGGCACGACCTGAGCAGGAATGGACATCTTTGACAACTGCCATTTCTAGAAATGTGATCAAGCTGTACCCATGCGGCCAAGCTTTCCCATTTCCCAAAACTGTGGGAGATGGCCTCTCTCCGCTCGTATGCTGTGCCGCTGTGCAGAGAGCCCCGTTGTTCTTGACACACAACGCCGTCGACTTTGGATGAACCGTGGGAGTGGAGATGAGCCATGTCACGTGGAAGCGGCATTTAATTTTTCAATCGAGGTGCATTGAAAAGGCCGGCAGTGGAAAATAATGACTCCACATGAACATGTGAGGCTTATCGGATACAAAATCAGTTCTCGCTTTTTGGTGGCGAGCTCATTTGTTTCAGAGTGACTAGGGGTGCCAAGGTGTTGGTGGTGTTAGAGATACATGACATGAATGACATGGCAGCTTAGCGACTCGACGGAAAATTTCTGACTCGAAAGACACAGTCAGACTAAGAGGATGTTACAATTTCACACACAGAGTTCCCGAGTTGCGCAATGTGCCGTATATACCTGCGAAATTTCACCGGTGTTTCGATTGCGATGGAACTCAATCGCCTCTGCTGTCATGATGTTAAAGGCGAGCCTTGGCCCCCTTTACCCGAGCAGAATCCAGGAATCTAGGCCAGCCTTAATTCTCAGACTGAACGGACTCAACGGACAAGTGTTTTAGTGCCTAGACAAGCCTCTACAAGCCTCGCTTGGTGTGCTGCAATACGATTTCTACCAGGTCGCCTCTCAGGTTCAACTCCCGATTTCCAAGACAGTCGCCTCCGGCTGCCCATATTATCCACCCCCTGAATTTATCACACCAACGCATTAGGACACACCCAAGCCGGAGTACCGCACAGAGAAAGCACTGTGAATCCGAAGTTTGACTCTTGCAGTATGCATGAATTCAACCTTAATCGTCAAAACGACCAATCGGATTCCATGTCGAGGGAAGAGATGCTGCACTCTAACCCAGGAACCATAAGATCTCTACTTATGACCTGGTATGGCAGTCCACACACGCCCCCCCAGAATACATATCTTTGCTTATCTGATGGATCATACCGTGAACCATGACAGATGGTTCATAAAATCATAATGTTCAGATGAAATAGGTGTCTAGTGACACCCGACGATCTCGTTAGACAGGTGAGAGAAAAAAGCTCCAACTATTGTGGAGTGAGTAGCTTGTCAGCTTCTACGTGAATTCTTCGTTTCTTCTGCCTAGCCAAGAGCTCAGGTAGTGCCTGCTCATCATCGGTGGAACTGTGGCAGGACGAACCAATCTTAACACCGGCTGGTATTCGCACATCTGAAAACGTTGGACTATCAGTACCTAGAGACACAGCTAACCGCGATTGTGCTCCACGGCTCGCGATATGTTTGGTTCTCACCACCCTCACACTCTTGGCTCTCCGTCTTGGCTTCGGGTCGACTTTAAGCTGTTGCCCAGAACTAGAATCTAGCTGTAACGCCCAAGACTTACAGATTGGATGGGAGATTAGCTTTTGCATGGTCGAGCACAGAAGATGCTCATCCCAACAACACCTCGTGGCAAGAGTTTGTCATTTTGACCCGGTAGTACCGTGGGTCTTTGACCGGTACTCTACATGGTGATATTGGATCTTGGATGGGAACGACTGGCTGGATCTTATGATGCACAAACCTTATTCGACCGCATCCGTTGACCCTTGGGTTTAATGTTATCAACACAGGCCGGATCGGGAAATAGAACTCACTCAAGATGGGATATAAGTACTGGAAGAGCACCCTCCATTACAACTTCTCTCCTCACCAACCGTCTTTGTACAGTCTCTTAACCACACTCTTTTCAAATCACACTCTTTTTTATCACACTCGTTATTTCACGCTTAGTCTATTCTACAGCCTTTACTACATTCTCTCGAAATCTCACCGAATTTACATTCCCCCAAATCAGTCAACATGAAGTTCCAAATCGCCGCTGTCTCTGCTCTCTTCGCCGCTCTCGGCTCTGCTCAAACCCTCAACATCCCAACTCGTTCGGGAAGCATCGTCTCGCTCTCTGCTCCTTCTTCCATCTCCGGTGTTAAGGACTTCGCCAACAAGGAGTTCGACCGTGGACGTGCTTGCAACTCTGACGATGATACGGGATCTGCTTCCGCTGTCTTCATCCTTAAGGATGGTGCTACCTTGAGCAACGTCATCATTGGTGCCAATGCCCTCGAGGGTGTTCACTGCGAGGGTGCCTGCACTCTCAAGAACGTCTGGTTCCGTGATGTCTGCGAGGGTACGTTCAGAATTTACTCTCTCCAATCTCTACAATAACTAATTTTCAATTTTACAGATGCCATCACCCTTAAGGGAACCGGAAGCGTCTTGATTCAAGGAGGAGGAGCTCAGAACGCCAAGGACAAGGTCGTCCAACACAACGGCCGCGGAACCGTCACCATCAAGGACTACACCGTCGTTAACGTCGGCAAGCTCTTCCGCAGCTGCGGTAACTGCTCCAAGAACGGAGGACCCCGTAACGTCGTTGTCCAGAACATCAAGGCCAAGACCGTCACTGCCGATCTCGTCGGTATCAACTCCAACTACGGTGATGTCGCTACCATCTCTGGCTCCTGCGGAACCGGCATCAAGAAGGTCTGCCAGGAATTCAAGGGTATCGTGAAGAACGGCTCCCAGGAATCCCCCAAGCTCTCCACCACTGCCAACTGCCGTGGTGCCCAGGCCAAGGCCATCCCCGCTTGCTAAATGTCTTCCTACCTTACCTACCTGGTTTGGTTCTGTGGGCACCGCTTGTTTTCGACTGTTCTCGGTTTGAGAGAAGGGCTTCTTCACTTTAGCATCTGGTATGGCATGGGGGGAACCGCATCTGGCGAGAGGAGAGGTTAGAGAATCTTTTATGGCATGACATCGGGATATGTTATCTTCGGTCGAGCGATCTACATTGATGTGTTCGTATCGGCATCGTTTCACTTTCTACAGTTGTATATAACTTTATTTTTGCTGGAACTCTCGAGAGTTCTGGATCGAGACGGGCTGGGCTAGTTTATATACATACATACTACCTTGAAAATCATTTGAGCTTCCGTGATCTTGCTGGTACTGTGATATTAGAAGCGTTCTACTTCCTTTAGGTTACCTTGTTTGGTCTCATACTCTCAATTTATGAGTATTGATTATCAGATGAGATAGTCATTGTAGATAACTTTGTAAGCTGTAATCAAATTCAACAGAAGGACGCTAATCCAAGTCGCTTACGCATTGCTGACTTGTTCGCATGCCTAAAACGAGTTCTGGATTGACAAACGACAGAAAGAATCTCGGTTCGATGTATCTCATGTTTCTCTTCTCTTTCTCGCTTCCCTCTCCTCTCCTCTCCTCTTCTCCTCCGGCTTCCTCTCCTTTCGAAAATCTGCATCCGGCAACTTTAACCCTTTATAATCTTCCACCCTCCCGAGGCCCTACCTAGGCTCCACAAAAAAGGTGAAGCTAGAAGAATCTATTAGCTATACGCCTCGCAAAGCCTTACTTTTGCCCTACTTTTTCTGTCCCGAAGAAGGAATATTCTATTTCGGGCGATTACTAAAAGTTATAATCTTATATATTATATTATAGGGGGGGGTATAAATAGAAAGGGGGGAGGTTAAATTTTATAAGGATTCGAATAATATAACTCTTAATCTTATAGTATTATCTGTTTTAAAGTTATTAGTATTATAAAGAAATATCCTCTTTAAAAAAATATTATATTATATCTCTTAACTTATTAGAGAGTATAACCTTACTCTTAGAATTATACTTTCGCTTAGTTAAAGTATTTATTTAGCTCTTTTATAAGTACGGTTATATAAGTTAGTATATAACTTTCTATATATAAATATATTTTACTTTAAGTCTTATTAGTATCTAAGCTAAAAATATATTATTATATCTATTTTAAGCTTTTCTTAATATAAGTATTTATATCTAATTATATATCCTTTAAGGTTTTATTTCTATTTTAGCTAGAGTACGGTTTACCTTAGCGTTTACTTTATAAGTAAGGTTAAATACTAACTAGTTTCCTCCTTCTTTTTTTTTTTTCTCTTTAGAAAAAAATAAAAATAAAATCTAATATTCGATCTTTTATTTTCGTTTTAAGATTTCTAAAAAGAAGAAAAAAGTCTAGTTATTTTATTCCTTATTCTAAAGATTAAAGGTATTATCTATTTATATAATATACTTTTACTATTACTTATTATAAGATAATTTTATATTTACGTTTTATATTACTTTTCTAATTATATCTACTTAGTTTTCTATCCTTAGTAGAGTTATAGAGATATCTAGTAATAGTAAGGATATTATTATAATTATTACTTTTAATAATAATAAAAAAGTATTAGATATTACTAGTAGTTTTTTTATATTATTTTATCTAGATAATAATACTAAGTTATATTTAAATAAGATTTATTTTTTTTAGGGTAATATAATTTTAACTTTATTCGAAACTAAGTTATTAATAATAAGTAATACTTACCTTATAATATAATAGTTAAATTATAATTACTAATCTCTTAAGTTTAAATTAATAAATATAATTAGTATTTTTACTCTAGAAAGCTAATATTTATTATAAAATAATATTTTTGTTATAATCTTAATTAATATTAAGTTAAGGTTATATCCTCTTACTTCTATTAAAAAGAAGAATCTTAATATAAAGTATTTTTTTATTATTTTATTAAGCTAATTTTATAAAGAAATAAAAAAGACTATTATAATCTCTAAGATTTATCTTTTATTTTATATTAACTAATAAGCTCTTTAGATATTATTTTACTTTATATATATATTAAGTTAATAATAATTTACTAAAATATATTAATATATTTTAGAGGATCGAAACCTTTTTATTACGTTTTATTATATTATTCCTACTAATAATAATATTAGTAAATATATTATATTAGCTTTTTGTTTTTATAATATTAATAATATATAACTTATATTATTCTTCTTAGCCTAACTTTTAACTTATTAACTAAGAGTACTAGTAATATTATTAGTTACCTTAGTCCTTCGAATCCCTTTAAAATACCTTTAAAGACTCTAAAGTTTAATAAGAAGCTTATCTTATTAGCTTTATCTTTTATAATTATAATACCTACTTTATCTATTTTATTTCCTATTACTTTATTAGCTTTATCTTTTATTATTCTAAGCTTTTTTCCTCTAAAAGCTAGTTTCTTTTTTAAGGTACTAGAATCTTTACTTTTAGAAGTTAATTTCTCTTCTTTTAAGCTTAAATCGACTCCTAAAAAACCTTTTATAAAAATACCTAGTAATAATATTATTTCCGCTTTAGTTAAGCTTAAATCTACTATTAAAAAACCTCTTATAAAGATTTCTAGTAATAATATTACTCTCGTTTTAGTTAAGAAAGTTATTTCTTATAAGAGAAAGAAAAAGATTATATTAGAGAAGATATTAATAATATCTAATAAGAATTAGATTAATCTAACTAATACTACTACTAAGTATAATAAGGATTTCTATAATATTAATAATAATTTAAAAAATATAAGTTAATTATAGGATAATTTATTAAAAATTAAGTATATTAATATTATAGAAAAATATAAGAACGATTCTTTTAGTATAAAATCTATAACTAGATATTATAATATAAGGTCTAAGTAGACTTTAGTTATTATTTATCTAATATATATATTATATATTCCTTTATTTTATATTTATAATATTAAGGTTTTAATTATATTAGTATATAATTTTATTTTATATTTTTAATATAAAATCAACTTTTATATTATAAATAGCTTTATATTTATCTTTAATATAAAATTAACTTTTATAACTTAACTAGTTTTATATTTTTATAAAATAATAATTTATTTCGAATTAGTAAATAACTAATTATATCTCTTTCTAGTTAAAATATCTTCTAATACTTAGTTTATTTCTTATAATCTTATAGCTATTACTTCTTAAATAAAGTTATTTTATCTATAAATACTCGCCTAAGCTAATATTATATTTATTATCTAAGATTTTTATAATCTATAATCTACTTTTAATTCTATTTAATAAGATAATATTAGTATAAGACGACCTAGGTAAGAAATAATAGTTTAAAGTAATATTAAGCCCCTAGCTATTATTAAGATAAACCCTAATTTCTTTATCTTATTTAATAATTTCTAGTCTTCCCTTAATTTCTCTTTTCCTAATATCTCTTATATATATTATACTAGACTACTTTTTAAATACTAGGTTAAATAAGTCTATTATAACTAAGATCTCTTATATCTCTTATAATAATAGCTAGGGGTATTATTAAGAACTAAAATTATTTATTATATAACTTGTATTATTATATATAAGAGGTATTCTAAGTTACTAAGACCTTATATTTATCTTAGCCTAAGTCTAGACTATATAAAGATATTATTATAATACTTACGTATATTCTTTTTCCTATTAAAGTTATAGACTAATCTTAGAAGAACTTAAAGTTATAATATTATTTATAACTCTTATAATATATATAAAACTAAAACTAGATTAATAATAATTATAAAGAACTAATAAGCTATTATCCTTTTTTCTAGTATCTTAGGAATATATTTAGAGTTAAGTATATCTATTATAAATAACTATTATAATATTATATTATTAAAAGAGTATAATACCTAGCTAGTAACTAATAATCTAGTTTATTATTATCTAGATATAACTATAACTATTAGCTTAAATCTTTAATCTATTTCCTAGACTAACTTATAAAATAAGAATTTAGAGTTAAGATCTAATAATATACTAGATATTATACTTAACCTAGACGTTTATTTAGAAATTATAGCTAATAAAGATTATTATTATAATTATCTTCTTATAATATCTTTTTAGAACTTAAGAGATAAAATTATTATATTATTAAGATCTAATCCTAATATTAAGTTACTTCTTTTTTTATAGTTATATCTATAAGATTATAAGAACTTTTAAAAGAATAAAAAGTTTATACTAAATAGAAACTTAAAATATAAGTATATACTCTAAGATTATATTATAGCTTAAGTTAATAAATACGATAATAAATTTTAAGATAATTATTATTATACTTAATAAGTATACTAAGAAGTTAAAATAATTCGGATTTTTTAAAATAATTAATAATAAATTACTACCTATAATTATTAAGCTATTAATAATATCTTACTAAAGATAATATTATTATAATAAAGTATATATAAACCTAAAGTTATTCTTAATAAAAAGTTAATATAATTAATATCTTATTTTATTTAAACTAATAATATATTTTTTTAATAAAACGAATCTAAAATAAGAATAATAATAATAATATTTAATATACTAAATTTATTTATTACTTTAATATTTAATAAGTAATAGCTAGAGTATAAAAAGATTTTAGAAATAACCTTTTCTCTTAATATACTTCTATTAGATCGGCCCTAAGAAGTAATTTAATATTATTATAAGAGGATATAATAATTAGAAATAAAACTTCTTAAAGATCCTAAATATTCTAGCTTTAGTAAACTTAAAGAATATATATATTAGTAAGAGTTTTAACTTTATAGGGTAATTTATTTATATAACTTATATTAAACTAAATCTAATATTTTATTACTTATAAAAAATAAATTCGTTCGAGTTAACCTTCCTAATTTAGTCTTAGAACCTTTACTTTTTACTATTATTATAAAATATAATATTTATATATATAAGTAATACTTATATAATAAATTAGATTTTATTACTAGTTAATATATTAGAAGGATTATATACTTTCTACTTATATCTCTTAAGTTATAAGTATTCAATTAAGTCTTAGTATTTCGTACGAATAATATATTATATATAAGTTAATATATTTATAAATAAATTAACTAATTAATTAATAAAATATTAATATATATTTATAATTATATATATATTATTTATATATATATATAGTTATAAGATAGTTATACTAATACTAATTAGTAGTTTAACTTAACTATTATATAATAATCTTACGTACGAAGTAAGATTATAGATTAGTAAGGTTTTTTAGAACTTAATATATAAAAACTTTTAATAAGATTATTAAAAGTAAATCTTAGCTTATTTAATTAATCTAAAAGGATATTTTATAAGTCTAGCTAATATAAAATAAGAGATATTATCTTTAGATAAAATAATATAATTTTAACTAGAAAAGATTTTTTATAAAACTTATAAGTAATAATAAGTTTTATAATAAAGAGAAAATATCTTATTAACCTTAAATAATAAGACGATAAAATCGATATAACTAATATAAATAAATATACTAATATACTTATTAATATATATATTATAGTAAATATTAATATATAAAAGAAATAAGAGATAAAAGATAATAGATTATAAGATAATTTTAAGAATATATTTTAAGGATAAATATTAGTAATATTTAATATAATATTAAGGATAATTATATCTAAAGTTCGTATATACTTATATATATACGAAATATTTACTAAACTTAAATCGGGATTTATATCTTATACTTAACTTTTAGTAAATCTTTTAAATAAGAAGGAATCTTATATATAAACTAAAGATAAGATTAAGAAGTAAATAAAAGTATATAAAAGGAAATTTAATTTAATATATAAGTTAAAGGACCTAATATATTAGTTACTTCTAGTAAGTATTTTATATAATATCTTTATAATAAGCCTAATAATAATACTAGAATAATATATTTAGCTATTAATTAAAGATATATATATCTTTCTAGGAATAAACTAAGCTTATATAATATAATAGGAAAAGTATAATCTAGACTAATACTTTAACTTTTATATATCTTAGCCTAGTATTTATCTAAGGTTTACTAATATTTTAAATCTAAGTTTTTAGCTTAAAAGATAACCTCTTATAATTTTATACTCTTAAGATAATCTTATATAAAGTCTTTTATAATAATAGTAATATATTTAAGAATCTAGAATACTATTAGTTAATAAGTTAATTATTAAGCTAATAAAAATCTATAGTATATTAAATAAAAGGAAATATATAAGTAAACTATATAATATTCTTAATATAAAAATATAAGTATTCTTTAACTATTATAATAAAATAAGAATACTAGATTATAGCTATTATTTAATATTCTTTATAATACTTTAAGATAAAGTATTTAAATTTTATTATAATAAGATATTTAGCTAAAACTATAATTTTTATATAATAATATAAATAATAAAAGATTACTTTAAAACTAAAGAAAATAAGTAATTATATTTCTTAGAATAATATAAGATTATATTCTAGAGAATTATCTAATAATACCTAGATAAATTAAGACTTAAATATCTTAAGATCTTATTTAATATATTTTATATAATATAATAAGAACTTTTAATCTAATACTAAAATAAATATAACTTATAAGATTAAATATTAAATATATATTATAATATCCTAGAATATAATTTTATATTTTATAAACTAGTCCTAATATTTAAAGGGTTTTACTTAGAATTAAGATCTATTATTATTATTATTATATAATATAATTAATTATTATTATATATCTAAGAGATATTTAATAATAATAATAATAATAATAATAATAATAATAATAATAATAATAATAATAATAATAATAATAATAATAATAATAATAATAATAATAATTATATATAATATACGAGTTATTATAACTACTAATATAACTAATATTAGACTAACTAAAAGTATAATAGCTAGAATTAATATTACTAAGATTATACGAAGTATAATAAACTATTAAATTCTAGTTAATTTAAGAAAAAAGAAGTTTCTAAGAAAATCGAAAAAGTAAAAGAAAATTTAATAATAACTAGAAATATTATATATACTAAAAGCTAGGGTATTAGTTAAATAATTATATAAACGAAGAATAAACTAAGATATATATATATTATAAATCTTAAAACTAATATATCTAAGATAATAAATTTAACTAATTCCTAATTAATTTTAAAGGATTACTTACTTTATATAAAGATTATCTTAATACTAAATTCTCTTCTAATAAGAAGGTATAATAATTTAATATATTTATTACTTCTATTAGTAGCTTAAGAATAATAAGTAAGATACTTATTTAGATTATAAAAATAATAAATAAAGATAAATACTCTATTAATACCTAGGTATATTAGACTAAGATAAAGGAAGAAGAATTTTTATATAAATATTTTTTAATTAATTTTATTAAAGATAATATATAATTTATTAAGATAATCTTAGATAATTAGAAGATAAGTTATTTTCTTATAAGATAAGATATTCTAGGTCCTTAAATAAAATTAATAAGAGAGCCAGCTATATATAAAATAAATAAGTATATTAATAAGAGTAAATATTTATTAGAGATATTCTAAGATATTATACTAAATATAAAAGTATTAGGAATCTTAATAATAAGAGAACTCTAGTTTTAAGTATTATAATAATAATACCTAAACTTATAATTATATACGAATAATAAAAGTAATATTATATACTTTAGAAAAAGACTTTTAATAATAAAAGAAATTATTAATCTTAAGATATTAATTAGAAATATTATATTTTATATTATATTAGTCTTAATATTATTTTTACTTTATATATAAGATATAAATAAGATATTCGTACGAATTAATAACTTATAAAATATTTTTATTTAAGATAAGAAAATTATATTTTTAGTATAAAAATAAAAATATTTATTTATATTATTAGATTAATTAAAGGTAATTATATTATATTATCTAATAGAATTTAAGCTTTATTAGGTATATTATAGATTTAGATATCCTTTTATATAAAGATTAATAGAGATTCTTAAGAAAGTAGATTAAGATTTTAAGATTCTAATACTTAAGAATCTTATAAAGTTTTATAAATATTATTAAATTTATTTTAAATTACTAGAGCGATTTAAATTTATTATTAAGGAAGATATAAATTTTAATTACTTAATAATAATTAATATTATATATTTAGATAAAAAACTAATAATATATATAATTAATAAAATAATATTATTTAATATAATAAAGTTTCTAAAGGATATAAAAGTAGAAATTATATAAAATATACTTTGTATATTATAAATTAATATATATCTTAGTCTATTAGATTTCTTTATATATAATATTAGTATAAACTTTATAGTATCTAAGTTTTAATAAAATATATTAGTAATAATAACTAAGACTAAGAAAGTTCTTATAAAAGCTTATAATAATATTAGGAAAATAAAAAGATATTATATACTTTTATAATATATATATAAAATATTTTATATAAAATTAAAAGATAAATATATTAATAAGAATATTATTTTTTAAATAATTATAAAAACTATTAATAATTCTATAGAACCTAATAAACTAGTACTTATATTACTTATTTTTAGTATTTACCTAAGGATAAGCTAAAATAATACCCTAGTTATATTTATAATAAAGTATAAGAAGGTAATAAATCTAATAATATAAGAAGTTAAATACCTTTATATCTAATAATTAGTTAAAGAAATATTAGCTATATAAAATAGCTCTTATACGAACTTAGTAATATTACTATTATTATAATTAGATATCCTAATATAAAAAGAGAAATAAGAATAAAAAGGATTATATAAATTAATTAGTATTATAAGTAAAACTTATATTATTAATATATCTTATAATCTAATAAATTTCTATTTAATTATTATAAAACCTTTTAACTTAAAGTTATAAGATAATTAACCCTAAGAAGTTAATTATAAGAATCTTATAAGGCTTATATTAAAAGTAGAAAATAACTAGAAGATAAAATTATAAGTACTAGAAGATATTATCTAGACTAAGTAAATTTATATAATACTTATATAACTAAGATTTATATTAATAGTTATATTATTATAAAAATTAATTTATTTCCTTAATAAAAGAATTTCTTATAATAATAAGAAGTCTAATAAGAATTTTATAGTCTAATTTTTATTTTCTTATATATAATATCCTTCTAATAAGTTATCTTAGCTTATATAAAGTATAAGTAATATAAGATAAATAATATTATTAATATATCTAACTTATAAGAAGATTAATAATCTTAAGCTTTTAAGATAATTTTAAGAGTTAGGTATTATTATAATACCTAGGTAATTATTTAAGAAATTTACTAGAAAAGAAATCGAAAGATTAATTATAAATAATATTTTTAAATTTATTAAATTTAATTTATAGTAATATAAAGAAAGGATTTTTAACTCTTAGTTAATATATAAAATAAAAGGAAAAAAAATAATAACTTTATATAAAAAAACCTATTATATTATTTAAGCTTATAATAATATAAGAAAATAATTTATATTAACTTAATTACTAATAATCTAAAAAGTAAGCTAATATTTACTTATTACTTTTATTATCTCGCTTAATTCGTATAAATATATCTTTTATTATTATAATATTACCTAAGTATATATTTAGTTTATTATAGATTTAGCTTATTAAATTCTTATATACCTATTAAAAGAAATCTAATACTAATACCTAAAGGGTATAATTATAATAATAAGAAAGCTATTATATAATATTCTAAAGGTAAATATATATTAGTAGGTAATATATTATAAATATTATATTAATTAATTATAAATATAAATATTTATATACGATTTATACTTACTTATTTCTAACTTTAAAGCTTTTAGAATTATAGGTATATAAATTAATAATATATTAATCTTAGGTAATAATATATTTATTAATTAAAAGGAAAAAAAGCTAAAGAAAACTAACTTCTTAGTAAAATTATTAGAAATACTTACGTATAAAATATCTCTAATATTTAATAGGTATATCCTCTAATAAAATCGTAATAATTCCTTATTATTACTTTAAAAAAAATAAGATAAAAAGATATAACTTATTAACTTAGATTTATCTTTTAGTTAGGAGAATTATTAATAATAATATACCTAAGATATATATATAATAAGTATTTATTAACCTAAAGTTACTTTTAATCTTTTTATTATTACTTAATACTAGAAGCTAATTCTTATAAAAATTATAAAATTAAACGCTCGTTTAAAATAATAAATAAATAACTTAGATTAAAAGATTTATTATATTCCTTTTAATTTATCTTATATAAAATTATTTATATTTATAAATAAGTTATTTATAAATAATAAAAACCTAAGTTCTTAACTTAGGTTTATTATTTTATTAGTAATCGAATCCTAAATAATAATAAAATAAAATTTAATAACTCTTTTATTTATATATAAACTATTATAGAATCTAGGATTAGGTAATTTACTATATAAGGGATTAGGATAACTAAGGTAATCTGCTTAGTAATAAGTATTATTCTTATATAAATACGCTCTTTCCTATAGTCTCTTATTCCTCTTAATTAGATAATATAAATTATACTTTCTATACTTTCTTAATTACTTAAATTAACTCTACTTTTACTATATAATAGTTATAAGCCTAGCTTATAATTAAAGCTTCCTAAAATCACGTTTAAATCGAAAGAAAGTTAGAGAATAATTATTCTTAAGTTTAGAATCTATTACTATTACTATAACCTCTAAAACTAACTAGTAGGAAGCTAAGAAGATCTCTTTAAAAGATTATAACTTATAGCCTAACTAGTTCCTCTAATTCTACTATTAAGCTTATATAAGGCGTATCTAGGAGCTTATAAACCTAAATACTATAAATATAAAAAGTATAAATATTAACCCTCTTATATAAGTATTAACTATTAATAAGCTTATTAATAAGAGAATAATACTTAATTAATAATTATACTTAGATTAGATAATAATTAATAAGCTTTCTAGACTAAAACCTAGCCTATTATAAGACGCTAAGGTTATATATAATAATATATAATATAAGCTTAATACTTAACTAAGAATTTATATTATAAAATAAGCGAGCTAGTTATATAATATAACCGAATATTATACTCTTAAGTAATAGGTTAGATAAATAATTTCTCTCTTAATCTTAACTTTAATTAATATAATAATTAGGGAAAAAGAAGACCTAAGTCTATAAATAGTTATTCGATTACTAAAGTTATAACTCGTACCTACTAATAATAATACGCTAATTATTATCTACTAAGAGTATAATATTATACTTAAATAAGTAAAGAAAGATAATATAAATCTTATATAATAATATTAGGAATAACTTAGAGTATTTTAATAAGCTTAGGTATATAATATACTAGAGATATAAGACTCGCTTATAACTAAGGAGTTTCTTATAATAATATTTATAAAAATAACTCTAGAATAAAGAAGACTTTAATTAATAGAGTATATTAAAGTAAATAAGCTTAGACTCCTAGGTAAAACACTCGAGTAATACGAAAATTAGTTCTTTATTTTAATATATAAAAATTTAGTCTAATCTATAACTAAGAGGGTAGTAATTTTTATTACTCTTAGGAGAAGATTAAATAATACTAGAAACTAATATATTAGCTCGACTTAATAAAAGTAAGAGTAATCTTATCTTTACTAAGATAAAAGAGATAAAAAGTACTTCTAGAAACCCTTAATATACTCGTTTCTTAAGTATATACTTATAAGAAGCTTAGAGAAAAATCTTAGAAATTCTTCTTCTAAAAAAAAATATTATATAATCTAAGATCGTTTATAGAATAAGAACTAGAGTTTAGTATATAATAAGCTTACTAAGAAAGGTTAAAAGACCTTAAATTTTAGGGACTTATCCTAAAAAGGGAAGAAATCTTTTAGAAGTTTTATAAGTAAATACCTAAGGCTTATAAATATAATAATCTTAGATCTAAAGCTTATAATCTAATAACTAGGTATAAGTATTTATATAACTATAAACTTTTTAAGTTACTTATTATCTAATAATACGCTTATTAATAATTATAAAGCTACTTACTTAGTAAATAATAAGGAACTTCTAGTTCTAAGCTTATTAGTTAAAATAAACTTAGATAATATAATAGATATAAGAACTTTATATCTATTAATCTTATTCTATAATATTAGGATTATAAAAAATATATTAGATAAAATAAATAAAAAAGGAATAATAGATTTAATACTTTATAATATTAGAGTAATCGAGAGGTTTAATATTAATATAATATTAGAGATTTTTTTTAAGAAGGTTAGGATTTAGTACTAAGGGTTTAATAACTTATTAAGGTATAAGAATAAGAAGAAGAATATATATATTAAGAAATTAAGACTTTTATTTAATATTATATTCTTAAAATATAAGTTACTTTCCTTTTACTTAAAGCTTCTTATAAATATTCCTTTAAGTATTACTAGGATTCTTATATTTCTTATAATTAGATAAAAGATAAGACTAAGACTTAAGAACTAAGAGAGGTTTTTATATCTAAGGTTAGATTTTAAATAACTTTAGTATAATAAAGTAAGATATCTTAGTCTAGTAGCTCTAAGTATACTTGTTAGATTAGTTTATAATATAAAAATAAGTAGGATAAAAAGAATAAAGTATAAGTATTATTTTATAACTTATACTAGCTAAAAAATATTAAAGTAACTACTAGAAAGGAGATTACCTTAACCCTTTTAGAGAATTAGTTAGGACTTATTTAATTTTAAATATAAGTATAATAGCTTCTCTTAGCTACTTATAATTAAAAACGAATATAATAAAAAGCTTTTTAGCTTTATACTAAGATAAAAGACTTATAAGAAGATATATTACTCTCTTAAGAGCTTTAAGAGTTAGATAAAAACTTAGTATAAGCTTTTAATTTATAAAATTAAGTAAGATAATAATATATTTATAATTATAATTAAAGGTATTACTTATTACTAGTATTAGATAAAAGAAATAGGTATTAACCTTAAGCTTTCTCTAATATATATATATAAGATAAATAATAAAGCGAAGTAAGCTAGATAAGAAGTAATTATAAGATCTATAAAGATAAGAAAGAATATAAACCTTCTAGTAAGCTTATAGCTAGAAATTATACTTATAAGAATCTTCTTATATAATATTAGCTTACTTTAAGCTAATAATATAAAAACCTTAAATAAGATACTTAACTCTTAGTTTTACTTATACTTTTAGTAATATAATCCTAAGTAGATTACTAACTTAATAATAAATCTCTAACTTAATTAAAATAAGATTTATATATATAACTATTAGGTATACCTATTAATTAAAGAATAAGAAGCTAGGAGCTTAGTAAAAGCTTTTAAAACTAGACTATAAGCTTATATTAGATATTTAGTAGGATATATTATATTTAATATCTATAGAATATAAGTTCTTATACTTAATAGAATTATTATTACTAGAAACATTAGATTTAATAAAGATATTAGGTATAACCTAAATAAAAAATAAGAGGAAAACTAATTACTTACGATTACTAGAATAATAGTAAATATAATTAAAATTAGGGAACCTAAGATTTAAGATATTAGATTAATACTTAGTAATCTAATTAGATAAAAAGATATAAGTCTTATAGTCGAGTAAAATAAGAAGCTTATAGGAAGAAGTAATAATACTCCTATTAATCTAGAGGGTAATATCCTAGTCTCTTAAGAGATTAAGTCTTAAGTAGAAGCTAAAGAGCTAATATAAGAAGTTATATTAATATCTTTAGTAATTATAAAATAATAGAAAAGTAATTTACTTAATCGACTTTTAGGACTCTTATCCTCTAATAATATTCCTAAACCTAAAAATATATTAGCTTTAGGAAGTAAGGATAATAATAGAATAATAAGAGCTAACTTAAGTAATTTATTATTAAGAAGAATAATATCTTAGGTAATTATATAATAAAAGAGATTATACGACTAAGTAATAGGTTAATAAGAGCCTTCTTAAGAAGAACCTAAAAGAGAAGTCTTAGCTTAGCTCTTAGAACTAAAGTATAAGTATAAGTATAAGAAATTTAGTTTAGTAATATAATCTAATAAGAGACTCTAAGATAAAAATTATAAGAGTTTTAAGAGAAGTAAAAGAAACGTAATATATTCTTTTATAAAGATAAGAGGTAAGCGACTTAAAGAAATAATAAGTTAAGTTAGATATTAATATATTAATATACTTAATAACTTCTATTATATCTATTAGCCTAATTAGTTAGTAGGATAAGATAAAGATTATTTTAAAATAATATATATAATAATTACTATAATACTATAAATAAAAGTCTTAAGAGTAAGTATATAAATAAGTAGCCTCTTAAGTAAACTCCTAAGCGTCTATTAAAATAATATACTAAAAGTACTAAAATATTAGAAGGATCTAATAAATTATTTACTTAATACTTACTTTAGAGATAATATAAGACTAGAGTTTTAAAACCTAAAGGATAAAAACTACTAGTAAGTAATTAGGATTTTAAAAGTAAAGACTAAACTAATCCCTCTAAAGTAAGTATTTATATATAAACTAGACTCGTCTAAAATAATAATCTAATACTAATTATAAATTATAGTTTAAAGTAATTTATAAGATAATAAATCGATTATATTAACCTATATAATTACTCTTATATTATAATTATTTCGAGTAATAATAGTAATTATAATATACTTTAACCTTAAGTCTAAATAATTAGATATAATTAATATATTTATTAATACCTTAAGAGGAGAGAGTAAAACTCTAGTTACTTACTTACTACCTAATAGATTTAAAATACTAGGAATATATATAAAGATCGATTAAGTATTATATAACTTAAGAGACTCTCTTACTTTATAGTTTTATAAATTCTTAGCTACTTTAAAGAAGCTAAATCTAACTATATATAAAGAAGACTTATATATTTATATAAGTCTAGGATCTAAAGTTTTAATTATATTTTATATTAATAATATATAAGTATTATATTATAAGAATAATAAAACTAAAGCCTAAGAGATTATTTATAAACTTAATAAAGCGTATAAGCTTAGAGACCTTAGGGATATAAAATAATTCCTAAGGGTATATATTATTAGAAATTAAGCTTAGAAAAAGATATAATTAGTTTATAATACGTATATTAAAAAGGTTATTATTAGATTTAATTTAGTAGATAAGAAGTACTTAAGTATTTTACTACTAATAATAAAGTTTATAAAAAATATAAGATAAGCCTTTAAAGCTTAAGTTAAGAAATACTAAGAAAAGATAAGCTTAGTATTATATATTATAATTATAATTAGACTAAATATAGCTTTTATAGCTTCCTAGCTCTCTTACTTCTTAACTAATCCGAATATAAAATATCTTATAGTTATAAATTAGATAATTAAGTATCTTTTTAGAACGTACTTTCTAATAATATAATTTAGCTATAAGCTTAGTAAAATCTAGATATTAATCGTATTAGATATATCTTTTACAGATAATATAAAGATATAATACTTTTTATATAATTATATAATCTTTTTATTTAGTAATCTTATTACTTAGAAAGTAATATATTAACTAAACGTTTTTATATTAATTATAAAAGCTAAACTTTAGGGTATTAAGTTTATAGTAAAGGAAATTATAGCTTTTTAGAGGCTTTTTAAAGAATTAAGTCTAGAGATTAGAGAGCTATAAATAATCTTTTATAATAACTAATAGACGATTTATTTAATTATTAGAGAAAATATAAGAATTATAACTAAGCTAAGATATATAAATATTTAAAATATATAGCTATACTAAGAATATAATAAAGATACTTTTAAAGTATCTTATATTCTTATAAATAATATATTAGCTAATAGTCTTATAAAAAATCTCTCTTAATATAAGTTTAAATATTTTTAAGCTTTACTTAATATATAAGATACTTATAGTAAGATAGAAAAGTAATTTTAAAAAGCGAAGGAGTTTTTACTTTTATTTATATTTTTATTTATAAATTTCTTTTATTTAAGTAAAATACTTTAAAGCGTAGTAATAATTATTAAAATTATAATAAGAAGTATTCCTAAGTAATACTTATAAGTTACTAAGCTTATACTTATATAAATAATCAAATAAAGATAAACTAAGCTTTTAACTAAGTAAAATATTAATTATATTACTAGTTATCTTTATAAGATAAGTCTTCTTCTTATCTTACTTACTAGGACTAATAAACCTAAAGTTATACTTATAATCGTAAATTCCTCTAACTTATTTTAACTTATTATAATTAGTATCTAGTTCTAAAGCTTAATAAATAATTAAGTAATACTTCTCTAGATTCTAAGAGTAATAAATTAATAAAATTTCTACTTAGAGAAATATAAGAATATACCTTAGAAGAAAAGAAAGCTTTTTCTTAAAAAGTAATAATAAAATACTTAATAAAAGGTAAAACTAGATTAGAAATAAAAATATAAACGTATCTAGATAAATATAATAAATAATACTTACCTCTATTAATAGTCTTAAAATAATAATTATTACTCTTATTACTTAAGACGCTTTTTAAGTAGCTAAGATAAGAAATTAAGCGTTTATTCTTAGGAACCTAAAGGGTTTTCCTAAGAGACTTTATATTAAGCTTCTTAATATTAAGCTTCTAGTATCTAGAAAGCTAATTAGAATCTTCCTCTTAATAAATATAATACTTATAAAGATAGCGTTTATATTTAGTAGTATATTAATTAAAGATATTACTATTATCTTTATTATTATTAGATAAACTATCTAAATAAAAGAGAGTAATATTATCTAGACCTTTAAGAAGCTTAGGAGTATTACTCTTATAAGTATAAGTAAATATAAGTTAGTTTATATAATCGCGCTTATTATATAAAATAACTAGATATTAGTTAGTAATAATATAAATATTAGATAAAGATACTTATAAGAGAAAAATAAATCCTTTAAAGTAAGAAGCTTTTTATAATTAGAGTTATTAGTCTTATTAGTAAGTTACTTAAACTTATTCTTAAGAGCTAAGAAATCGTACTAAAATTTCTTATATATACTAAGTATATACTTAGGATAAGGATTACTAATTATATTATACGTAAACTAATAAAAGCTATCTTAAGTTAGTTAAAATCCCTAAGATATTATACTAAAGTAAAAATACTTATTAGAAGTAAGCTAAATAAGAGAAAAAAAGATAAAAGAATAAGTTATATAAGAAATAAGAGTTATATTAGCTAGCTTAGTATTAATAGTAAGGAGTATTATAGTAGGTTACGTAAGCTTATTAGTAGATATATCTCTAGCTTAAGAAGAATTATAAATATCTATAGCCTATAAAGTAATAAGTAACTAATATAAAGTATAAAAGATTATTTATATATTAAGAAAAGGAAAAGAAAAAGAATAAATCTTATAAAAGTCTCTTTTATTTTATACGCTTTTAATAGGTTTTTTATCTTTACCTTATAAGTAGTATAAGATATCTTTAATTTACCTATTAAAAAGAGTAAATAATAAGAAGAAAAAGAAGAAAAATAAAAGGAATACTTAAGCTTAATAGTATTATAGTTATAGTTAAGATTAAGATTAAGGTTATAAGAGAGAAGAAGGGAAAAGTTATAAAGTAAGGATTTTATAGGTAGGATCCCTAATTTATAAAGTAATAATTAAGCTACTCTTAGTATTAGCTAAATTAGAAGGACTAAAGATAATATAAGGAAATCTCTAATTTATAAACTTAATCTAATAATTCGATTAGTAAATAATTATATATAATATAATTACCTAGGTCGTATTATTTACTTATTTAGGGATAATACGCTAATCCTAAGCTCCTAGAAAGTAGTACGCGTACTAAGTATAATAAACTATAAGATATATTATAAAATCTAGGATTAGGTAATTTATTATATAAGGGATTAAGATAACTAAGATAATTTACTTAGTAACAAGTATTATTCTTATATAAATACGCTTTTTTCTATAGTTTCTCGCTCCTCCTAATTAGATAATATAAATTATACTTTCTATACTTTCTTAATTACTTAAACTAACTCTACTTTTACTATATAATATAAACTAAATAAGTTTACTCTTAGAAGAAATATAATCTACTAGAGTAATATAAAAAGTAAGAGAGTTATAAGAAGCGTACTCGTATTAGAAATTTATAGTATAATAATAAAAGTTAATATTATTATTATTATTAGTAATATAATTAATAAAATAATATTATAATTAAACCTTTTACTAAGACTTATAATTATATATACTAATTTATACTTATTATACGAATATCTTATAAAGCTTAGAACTACTAAAAAAAAGCGCTTAATAATTAATATTATAATATTATATTAATTATATAAAAGAAAAAAGCTTATAAAAGTTTATTAGATAAATAAACTTAATAATTTAGCTAATATTATAATAAAAAAGAAAGCTAATAATACTCTTAAAAAATTCTTTAATAATAATAAGATTTTTATATAAATTAATAGATAAATTAAAAAAAAAGAAAAATAACTAAAAGATAAGAATTTTTATATATTATTATATTAATTTTATTTTTAGAATTTATTTTCGTTTATTTTTTAGTTACTTCTTTAAATATTTAGTTATTTAAAAATTAGGAAAAATAAATAGATATTATTTTTTATATAAAAATAAAAAGCTAAATAAAAGGAAAAAAAACTAAGATAAAATAATACTAATATTAGTTTTATTATTACTTCTATTACTACTACTAATACTATTATAAGAGTTACCTAAAGTATAATTAAGATTATTATTATTACTATTATTACTAAAACTACTAGATTAATAATTAATATTATTATTATTCTTTAAATTAGTCTAAGTACTTATAAAATTAATAATATTCCTAATACTAGAGTATATATAAACTAAGTTATAAGAAGAATTATTTTCTTTAGTAGTTAACTAAGTAAAAGTAATATAATAAGCTTTCTAATATAATTATTATTAGGCGATTATAGCTTTTACTTATTTAATAATAGTAAGAGGAGTAAGATTAAAGTATTTATAAATACTAGAATAATATCTACTAGAGAGATCTTAATAAGAAATATTATATAAATTTACTATAACTTATAAACCTAATAAGAAAGAAATTATTATCTAAAGTTAATTAATTATAAAATATAAAAGAATTATTTATAAAATAAACTTATAATACTTATAATAATAATTAGATTAACTTATTAGATATCTTTTATATACTTTATTATTAATCTTAAGTTCGTACGTATAATAAGATAAGAAGTAAGGCTTATAATAACTACTAGGAACGTATATAATATATTACTAGTTTATCTATAAATAATTTACTTTTTCTAAAAACTAAACTAAAAGACTAAGAATATATTAAGAATAAGTTTAATTAATATACGTATTAAGTAGATTATATCTTCTAGGTATAATAAGAATAATAGCTTCGTATAATTATTCTTAGAGCTAATATTATTAAAAGAAACGATTAGATTTAGCTAAATAATAAATAATAATAATATAATAAATAATAAGTAGCTAAGAGTATTAGAGATAAACTCGTATTACTTTTCTATTATATATATTAAATATACGATCTTATATTTCTAGGATAAAGTTATTAAAATTATCTTAATTAATTATATTAAAAAGGTTACGATCTTCTTTATAATTAGATATTATATTTTTTATAAGACTAAGTTAATAACCTAAAATATACTAAAGGTAAAAATATATAATATAAAAGTAATATATATAAAGTTAGAGAAAAAGAAGAAAAAAAAGAGAGATAAATAATTAGTTATAAGTAAAAAGAAAGGAGAAATAAAATTTAGTTATTAATAGGAAAAAAAGAAGAAAGTTAAGTAGAAAATTCCTAGATATTTATAATTATAAGAAGACTAGGTAGCTATTTAAGTAATAATTTACTTAGTATAAAGTAATTTACTTAACTTTTAAGATAATTTATAATTATTAAATACTAATTTATATAATTATTCGCTTTATTTATTAAAAGATAAAATTAATAGTTTACTTAAGCTAAAATTACCCTTTAAAACCCTAGTATATAATTTACTAATATTATATAATATTTTTCTTATATTTATTTAGTAGATTATTTTCTTATATTAAATATTTTCTTATTTATATTTCTTATATTTATAAGTTTAGTATTTATAAGTATTTATCTTTAATTTCTTAGTTACTTATACTCTCTTAGTAATAATTATCTATAATATTATACTTATATAATATTACTTTATATAAAATATAATTTAATTTAATATTTCTTAAAAAAGAAAGAGTTACTAGTATTAGAAGGATTATATACTTTCTACTTATATCTCTTAAGTTATAAGTATTTAATTAAGTCTTAGTATTTTATATAAATAATATATTATATATAAGTTAATATATTTATAGATAGATTAATTAATTAATTAATAAAATATTAATATATATTTATAATTATATATATATTATTTATATATATATATAATTATAAGATAATTATACTAATATAATATAAGAAAAAATTCCTTACTTTATTAGTATATTTAATATTTTATAATAACTAAAACTTAAGATATACTTATAAGAGATTAAAAGAAGAAGATTATTATATAGTTTTATATAACTTAAGGATTCTTCTTTTATAAGATAAGTATATTAATATCTAATATTATATATTAGATAGATTAATATCTTATATCTCTAAATATATTATAAAATTAAAGCTAAAATCTCTAGTATTAGTAGAAAGTATAAATTTTATAATTATTTACCTACTTATAAGACGTATTAGATTAATAGAGAATATAATCTTACTTCTTAGCAAGTATATTTTCGATTTTAGTATTATATACTTATATTTACTAATAATTATATTAAAGGAGAGAAATAAGATAATAAGACTAATATTTATATTAGAATAATTTCTAGAAGATCTTTATTATCTAAATACTTTAGATAAATATTTTATACGTTTATATAATAATATCTTTAAAAATATAATATACTCTAAGTATTTTTATCGTTTTAATATAATAACTAAAAAACTAAGTAATAAATATCTAAACTAAAGGAATAATAAAAGATATTATATAATTAAGAGGTTATTAGTTAATAGTTCTTATAATATAATAAAAGTAATAATTTATAAATATTTTAAGTAAGGTTAAACTAACCTTTTTATATAATTATATTTAATTTAGATATTATTAAGATATATAAGAAATAAAAAGTTATTCTTTTTTTCTAAACTTCTTTAATTATAAGCTTAGAGATCTAATAAAGAAATCCTAAGGAATAAGAGTTATTATAAAGATTAAATATTTTATCTTTTCCCTAATATATTTAAAGAGATTTTAGTCTTTTAATAAGATACTATTAAATAAGATTATATTATATATTATTTAATATATCTAGAACTTATATAATCTCTTATAAATAATTATAATTAATTACTTAGACTTATTCTTAAAAATTAAATAAACTAACTTAAGGCTACTAAAAGATTTACTCTTATACTAATATCTACTTTAATACTTTAAGGAAGTTAATATTAAGTATATAATAAAGTTATAAATTCGATATCTTTATCTTAAAAAGGCTATTATTTTTTTATTATTAGATTAGTTAGGATAAGAAAGTTATTTTTATTAAGAGCTTTTTAAGTATTTAGAGAAACTATATATAAGTTATATCTTTTACTTATATCTACTAATAAAATAATATATAATATTAGTAGTTTTATTATTTATTTTAGTTTATTATTATTTAGTAATATCTTAGGCTTTAGTATATCTCTTTTTAGAGATAAAACTAATATATTATTATACTTAATAAAACTTTATTATATTAAGATACTTATTATTAATAAAATTTCTATAATCGACTTACGCCTTTTTATATATATATTAAAGTTATTTTAGAAGATTAATTATACTTTAGAAGTCTTTAGTAGTATTTAAATAATTATATTTAGGAATCTAATATAATTACCTTTAGTTATAAGAATCTAGATCTTTAAATTATTAGCCTAGTATTTATTTTACCTTTTATTTCTTAGAGAACCCTAAAGATAAAGTAATAATTATATATTCTTTTATCTTCTTAATAAGATTCGGTTTAAGAATATTAATAACTTAGTAAAATAAGTATTATAAGAGAAAGTATCTAACTTTAATATATAAGAAAAAATATTTAAGATAATATTTTTAGTTATATTAAAAGATTAAGCTTATCTTATTAATAATATTATAATTTAAGTATTTTCTAATATTAGTTAGAAGGATAATATCTTTTTTACTTAAGACTTTAAAGATAATAAACCTATAAATAAGATAGCCCTAGGGTATAATCCTAAGCCTTTTAAAAGAAATATAAATTTTCCTCTTATTATTATATATATAATTAGATACTAAGTTATATATTTTATTAACTATTTATTTAATAAGAGAATCTCTAATAATTTATATAAAGTAATTATTAGTCTTAGGGAGAAGAGTCTTTCTAATATAATATTTCCTACTAATAAAAGTATTCGAGTTATTAATATTAACTATAATTATAATAGATTTATAATTAATAGTATTCCTTATAGGAGGTTATAATTATTTATTATAAATACTTATATACTAATTATTTATAAAGTCTAAGGACTTAGTCTTAATAATATATATCTTAGTCTAAATAAGAATATTTTTTAATACGATTAAGTATATATTACAATTAATTAAGTATATAATTTAAGTTAAGTTAATATCTTAAAATTAGATTAATTAATATTCTAGACTAATCCTAAAGTATTAAAAGAATATAAACGGCTTAAAGCTATAAGTAACTAGGTTTTTAATTACTTTAACTATTAATTAGTTTCTTATATATATTCTACTTAGTCTTATTATAAATATATTATCTACTTAGAAGTATTTGTTAGTATTTATAACTCGAAACTCTTTCTTATAACTAGCTTTTATTATCTTAATTTTAGTATTTCTTTTTTTTCTCTTTTATATTAATTTTATAATCTTCTAGGTTTATCTTAGTTCTTCTTCTTTTACTTCTTTCTTTAGAAGTTATAGTTTTATATTCTTATTAACGTCTAGATTAATAAGTAATAATAGTTTTTATTCGTTTTATAAAAGCTAGCTATTTTACTAGATTTATTTTATACTTTAATTAGTAATAAAATATAAGTTATATATAAGTCTTTTTCTCTCTTACTACTTAGCTCTAACTAGGATTAGATTATATTAGTAGGGGAGGTATATCTTTAATTATAATAATATTAGGTATACTTAACTTTAAATTTTAAGTTATAAGATTATCTAGATTTCCTTTCTTAAATATACTTATAAGAGTACTAGGCCTAAGAATAAAAGATAAGTTAATTTTCTTTTCTTTAACTTAGACTTATAATTCTTTAGAAAAACTAAAGAAAAAGAGAATAAATCCTTAAAATTACTTTCCTAAGAATTATAAGTCTAAGTTAAAGAAGAAAAGATTATTATTAGAGTTTTAGTAATAAACTTTTCCTTAAGATATATTTTATTCCTTTAGTATAAAGCTTAAAGAAATAATAAGAAAAACTCCTACTAGTTACCCTAAATAAATTATACTTCTATTATATATAAACTATTATATAATAAAAGTAATATATAACTTTTATATACTTATAAGCTTACTTTAATAACCTAGAACCCTTTTGTAAGCAAATAAATTCTTAGCTTTAATCGGTTTAATATAATAGTTTTTATAATACTAATAACTAAAGCTAAGAGTAAATTTAAGATATTCTAAAAAAAGCCCCTTTTATTACTAAGAAAGAAATATTAAATAAAATAAGAATAATACTTATATATTCCTAAACGCTAAAAGTTTAGCTAGGTTTATTATAATTTAGTATCTTACTTCTTAATTAAAGGTTATAGCTATTACCTAAATATTAATTTTAAGAAGATTATATAAGTTTATATTCTTAGATAAATAATATAACCTATAAAAAAGCTTATATAAAAGTTAGGAACAAGTATATTATTATATTACGTTTTATAATATAATTACTCGAATAAAACTAAAATAAATAACTTATTAAATCTTATAAAAGATTTAGAAATACCTAAATATATAAGTAGTTTAATAAACTACTAAAGTAGAATAAGAAAATAATTCTAAAAATTATAGATTTATATAAAAACTATAATTATATAATCCTAAGTAGTTATATTTTCCTTTTACTTTAATATATCTTTTATTATACTTCCTAATATTCGAAAATTCGAAACCTAGAATTTATAATAATAAAAAATAAAGTAATAAATATAAACGACTTTTAAAAGATTATTATAAATTCGTAGCTTTTACAAATAATAATAAAACAAAGGAAATATAAAGAATATATATTACTAAGAATTCTATTAATTCTTCCTTTTATATTATATTATTAAAGTTGAAAAGTTAAAGTTAATAATATAATTAAAAAGCTTAAGATATTAGTCGAAGTTTATAGGCCTAGAACGTCTCTAAAAATATATATTAAGTCGAACCTTATTAGTAAGAAGTTAAAATAAGATTAAAATAAAAAGAAAAGAAGGTTAAATAAAGATTAATATTTTACTTATCTACTTATTATTATATTTCTTAAGAGAAAGATAAGCTAATAGGATATAAAAGGATTTAGTTATTAGCTAATACTTTATACCTAACTATAATAAACCTAGTTACCTAGAAGGCTTTTAGGCTATTATAATTTAACTCCTACTTATACTAGTATAAGAAGCTTACCTAGGTTATATATATTATTAATAATAAGTTAGGATCGAAAACTATAAAATATAAAATAAGATATCCCCTAAGAAACTATAAGATATTACTAATATATTAAAATACTAGTAAGTAAAAAAAAAGTAATAAGAATTATCTATAAAAATATTAGTAAGAATAAGTAGTTATAAGAGAGGAATACTTCCTAAAATAAATATTTATTATAAAGTAATATTAAGAGATAAGGAAAGAATACTAAAAAGTATCTATAAAAATATTAGTAAGAACTAGTAATAATAAAAGAGGAATACTTTCTAAAATAAACGTTTATTATAAAATAATATTAAAAGATAAGGGAAAAGTACTAAAAAGTATTATAAAAGTATTAGTAAGAACTAGTAATAATAAAAGAGAAATACTTCCTAAGATAAAAACGTATTATAATATAATAGGAATAAATAAAAGTATATAATTAGGTTATTCTAAGAACCTAAGAAGCGATTAGCTATAAAAAAAAAGGAGAAAAGTATTATAAATTTATTAGTTATATAAAAGTTTTCTATTAAAAGGTTAGCTTAGTCTTAAACTCTAGAAAAAAAGATAAAAAATAAAAAAAAAGTTAATATTATCTACTTGCCTAAATCTATTATTTAAAGATTAACTAATAATTATAAGATTATACGATTACTACTTTATTAATACTACTTATATTATATATTATATATTATAAAGTAAGACTAGTAAGAAAGATATAAACTAATCTTACGTATAATATTAGTTAGCTTAAAATATAAAATAAGTTAAAGTAAGAATACTTCTAATTATAAAAGTAGCTAATATTATAGTTAAGATATTATATAATTACGTAAAAAGAAAGTAAAAGAATATTATAATAGATCGAAGGATAAGATTATTATAAAAAGAGTTATAAGAAGAAGGAAAAGAAAGAAAAATTAAGAAGTTAAAGTAATACGTATAATATTAATATAAATAAGAAGTAAATAATAAAAGAAATTATAAGAGGAAGAAAGAAAGAGAAAAATAAAAGAGAAATAAGTAGAGAGAGAGTTATAAGAGAGAGAAAAAGAGGGAAAAAAAAGAAGAGTAAAAAGGTTTAAATAATACGTATAATACTAATATAATTAAGAGATAAAAGTTATTAAAAGAGTTATAAGAGGGAGAAAGAGAGGAAAGAAAGTAAAAAGTTAAAATAATAAAAAGTAGGGTTAATATATTTAATTAAAAATATATATAATATTATTAATAATATACTTATTAATAACTTTAGGAGAATAATATAAATATAATTTAACTTTAATTAAGATAAAAATTTTTTTCTCTTAAAAGGTAATATTAGAATTATAAATTATATTAAAAAAAAATTAAAAAGATTTAATATTATTATAAATAAAAAGATATCTTATATAATTAAGGTTTAGGAAAAAAGAAAGATTTAATTACTAAAGGATAAGTAATAAATTATATATATAATATTAATATTAAAATCTTTATATTTTATAAGGTTATAAAATATTAATATATACTTATAAGTATTATAAAAAGCTATTAGTTTTATTATTATAATCTATAAGATATATATAATATATATAAAAGGTATATATATATTAATAAATTATAATAATAAGGATAATAATAAAATAATAATAAAAAAGATAATAATAAAAAAAGAAATATAATTATAATATATTATATAAATATCTCTTACTTATATCTAATTTTAATTTTCTTTCTTCTTTTCCTAAAAATCCCTTAGATCTAGAATATAAGTAATACTTTAAAGGCTATAACCTTTTATAATATTATAACCTAATAATAAGAGGCTATAAGCTATAAATAAGCTATAACTAATTATATATAAGTCTAAGAAAATTATTAGTAGTAAGGATATTTATAATATCCTAATACTAATATTATTACTATTACTATTACTATTATTATTACTATTATTATTACTATTACTATTACTATTACTATTATTAGATAATATAATTATACTATTACTACTATTATTATAAATATTTAAGGTTATAGCTATCTAAAATACTTATATTATAATAATAATATTTTAACTTCTAGTCTTATAAGCCTTAGTTTTTTATATTAGTTATACTTTTATAATTAGTTATACCTCTAAAGAGGAAGCCTTTTTAGGTTAAGAAAGAGAGGTAAAATAACTTAAAAGAATCGCTTATAATTAGTATTAGGATAATTCTAGGCTATTTATAGTTTATATTATAGTTATTAGTTAGTTTATAGGCGCTTATACTAACTATTATTTTAACTTAGAGGATAATACTTATATTATTTATACTAGTATATTTTTATTAATATTATATTATAATAATATTAATAAATAATAGTTATTATTATTACTAGAGCTTTTATTATTCCTAAGATTAATAGCCGCCTATTATATTACTCTTACTAAGTCTAAAGATAAGTTAAAAGTAGTTATAATAATAGGACTAATAAGTATAATATAATTAAGATAACTTTATAAGTATAAGTAACTAACTTATAATAGCTTCTAATATAAGTAATTTATATTACTCTTAGTCTCCTACTAGTAAGTTTTAAGTCTTAGTAAAAGAGTTTTAGGCTTTTACCTTTATTAAGAGAGTAAGAAAGCGTACTTAGCTCTAATAAGAGCTTATTACCTATTAGGAGGATTATATATTTTCTACTTATATCTCTTAAGTTATAAGTATTCGATTAAGTCTTAGTACTTCGTATAAATAATATATTATATATAAGTTAATATATTTATAAATAGATTAACTAATTAATTAATAAAATATTAATATATATTTGTAATTATATATATATTATTTATATATATATATAATTATAAGATAATTATACTAATACTAATTAGTAATTTAACTTAACTATTATATAATAACCTTATATACAAAGTAAGATTATAGATTAATAAGGTTTTTTAGAACTTAATATATAAAAACTTTTAATAAGATTATTAAAGATAAATCTTAGCTTATTTAATTAATCTAAAAAGATACTTTATAGGTTTAGCTAATATAAAATAAAAGATATTATCTTTAGACGAAATAATTTAACTTTAACTAGAAAAGATTTTTTATAAAACTTATAAGTAATAATAAGTTTTATAATAGAGAGAAAATATCTTATTAACCTTAAATAATAGAATAATAGAATTAATATAACTAATATAAATAAATATATTAACGTACTTATTAATATATATATTATAGTAAATATTAATATATAAAAGAAATAAGAGATAAAAGATAATAGATTATAGGATAATTTTAAGAATATATTTTAAGGATAAATATTAGTAATATTTAGTATAATATTAAAGGTAGTTATATCTAAAATTCGTATATACTTATATATATATAAAGTATTTACTAAACTTAAATTAAGATTTATATCTTATACTTAACTTTTAGTAAACCTTCTAAATAAGAAGGAATCTTATATATAAACTAAAAATAAGATTAAGAAGTAAATAAAAGCGTATAAAAGGAAATTTAACTTAATATATAAGCTAAAAGATCTAATATATTAGTTACTTCTAGTAAATATTTTATATAATATCTTTATAATAAGCCTAATAATAATACTAGAATAATATATTCGGCTATTAATTAAAGATATATATATCTTTCTAAGAGTAAACTAAGCTTATATAATATAATAGAAAGAATATAATCTAAACTAGCGTTTTAACTCTCGTATATCTTAGCCTAGTATTTACCTAAGATTTACTAGTATCCTAAATCTAAGTCTTTAGTCTAAAAGATAACCTCTTATAATTTTATACTCTTAAGATAATCTTATATAAAGTCTTTTATAATAATAATAATACGTTTAAGAACCTAGAATATTATTAGTTAGTAAGTTAATTATTAAGCTAATAAAAATCTATAATATATTAAATAAAAGGAAATATATAAGTAAATTATATAATATTCTTAATATAAAAATATAAGTATTTTTTAATTATTATAATAAAATAAGAATACTAGATTATAGCTATTATTTAATATTCTTTATAATATTTTAAGATAAAACGTCCGAATTTTATTATAATAAGATATCTAATTAAAACTATAATCTTTATATAATAATATAAATAATAAAAAACTACTTTAAAACTAAAGAGAATAAATAATTATATCTCTTAGAATAATATAAGATTATATTTTAGAGAATTATCTAATAATACCTAGATAAATTAAGACTTAAATATCTTAAGATTTTATTTAATATATTTTATATAATATAATAAGAACTTTTAGTCTAATACTAAAATAAGTATAACCTATAAGATTAAGTACTAAATACGTATTATAATATCCTAGAGTATAATTTTATATTTTATAAACTAGCTCTAATATTTAAAAGGTTTTACTTAGAATTAAGATTTATTATTATTATTATTATATAATATAACTAATTATTATTATATATTTAAGAGATATTTAATAATAATAATAATAATAATAATAATAATAATAATAATAATAATAATAATAATAATTATATATAATATATAAGCTATTATAACTACTAATATAACTAGTATTAGATTAATTAAAAGTATAATAGCTAGAACTAATATTACTAAGATTATACGAAGTATAATAAACTATTAAATTCTAGTTAATTTAAGAAAAAAAGAAGTTTCTAAGAAAATTAAAAAAGTAAAAGAAAATTTAATAATAACTAGAAATATTATATATACTAAAAGCTAGGGTATTAGTTAAATAATTATATAAACGAAGAATAAACTAAGATATATATATATTATAAATCTTAAAACTAATATATCTAAGATAATAAATTTAATTAGTTTCTAATTAATTTTAAAGAATTACTTATTTTATATAAAAATTATTCTAATATTAAATTCTCTTCTAATAAGAAGATATAATAGTTTAATATATCTATTATTTCTACTAATAACTTAAGAATAATAAGTAAGATACTTATTTAGATTATAAAAATAATAAATAAAGATAAATACTTTATTAGTATCTAGGTATATTAGACTAAGATAAAAGAAGAAAAATCTTTATATAAATACTTTTTAATCGATTTTATTAAAAATAATATATAATCTATTAAGATAATCTTAGATAATTAGAAGATAAATTATCTTCTTATAAGATAAAATATTCTAGGTCTCTAAATAAAGTTAATAAGAGAGCCGGTTATATATAAAATAAATAAATATATTAATAAGAGTAAATATTTATTAGAGATATTTTAAGATATTATACTAGATATAAGAGTATTAGGAATTTTAATAATAAGAGAACCCTAGTTTTAAATATTATAATAATAATACCTAAACTTATAATTATATATAAATAATAAAAGTAATATTATATATTTTAAGAAAAAACTCTTAATAATAAAAGGAATTATTAATCTTAAGATATTAATTAGAAATATTATATTTTATATTATATTAGCTTTAATATTATTCTTACTTTATATATAAGATATAAATAAGATATTTATATAAATTAATAACTTATAAAATATCTTTATCTAAGGTAAGAAAATCGTATTTTTAGTATAAAAATAAGAATATTTATTTATATTATTAGATTAACTAAAAGTAATTATATTATATTATCTAATAAAATCTAAGCTTTATTAAGTATATTATAGATTTAGATATCCTTTTATATAAAAATTAATAAAGATTCTTAAGAAAATAAATTAAGATTTTAAGATTCTAATACTTAAGAATCTTATAAAGTTTTATAAGTATTATTAAATTTATTCTAAATTATTAAAGTAATTTAAATTTATTATTAAAAAAGATATAAATTTTAATTACTTAGTAGTAATTAATATTATATATTTAGATAGAAAACTAGTAATATATATAATTAATAAAATAATATTATTTAATATAATAAAATTTCTAAAAAATATAAAAGTAGAAATTATATAAAATATACTTCGTATATTATAAATTAATATATATCTTAGTCTATTAGATTTCTTTATATATAATATTAGTATAAACTTTATAGTATCTAAGTTTTAATAAAATATATTAGTAATAATAACTAAGACTAAGGAAGTTCTTATAAAAGCTTATAATAATATTAAGAAAATAAAAAGATATTATATACCTTTATAATATATATATAAAATACTTTATATAAAATTAAAAAATAAACGTATTAATAAGAATATTATTTTTTAAATAATTATAAAAGCTATTAATAATTTTATAAGACTTAATAAACTAATACTTATATTATTTATTTTTAGTATTTATCTAAGAATAAGCTAGAATAATATCTTAGTTATATTTATAATAAAGCGTAAAAAGATAATAAATCTAATAATATAAGAAGTTAGATACTTTTATACCTAGTAATTAGTTAAAAAGATATTAGTTATATAAAATAACCCTTATATAAACTTAATAATATTATTATTATTATAATTAGATATCCTAGTATAAAAAGAGAAATAAAAATAAAAAGGATTATATAAATTAATTAGTATTATAAGTAAGACTTATATTATTAATATATCTTATAGCCTAATAAATTTTTATTTAATTATTATAAAATCTTTTAACTTAAAGTTATAAGATAACTAATCCTAAGAAGTTAATTATAAGGATCTTATAAGACTTATATTAAGAGTAAAAAATAACTAGAAGATAAAATTATAAGTACTAGAAGATATTATCTAAACTAAGTAAATTTATATAATACTTATATAACTAAGATTTATACTAATAATTATATTATTATAAAAATTAATTTATTCTCTTAATAAAGGAATTTCTTATAATAATAAGAAGTCTAATAAGAATTTTATAGTCTAATTTTTATTTTCCTATATATAATATTCCTCTAATAAATTATCCTAGCTTATATAAAATATAAGTAATATAAGATAAATAATATTATTAGTATATCTAACTTATAAGAAGGTTAATAATCTTAAGCTTTTAAGATAACTTTAGAAGTTAGGTATTATTATAATACCTAGGTAATTATTTAAGGAATTTACTAGAAAGGAAATTAAAGGATTAATTATAAATAATATTTTCGAATTTATTAAATTTAATTTATAATAATATAAAAGAAGAACTTTTAACTTCTAGTTAATATATAAAATAAAAGAAAAGAAAATAATAACTTTATATAAAAAGACTTATTATATTATTTAAGCTTATAATAATATAAGAAAATAATTTATATTAACTTAGTTATTAATAATCTAAAGAGTAAGCTAATACTTACTTATTATTTTTATTATTTTACTTAATTCGTATAAATATACCTTTTATTATTATAATATTATCTAAGTATATATTTAGTCTATTATAAATTTAGCTTATTAGATTCTTATATATTTACTAAAAGAGATCTAATACTAATACCTAAAGGGTATAATTATAATAATAAGAAAGCTATTATATAATATTCTAGAGATAAATATATATTAGTAAATAATATATTATAAGTATTATATTAATTAATTATAGATATAAATATTTATATACGATTCGTATCTACTTATTTCTAACTCTAAAGCTTTTAGAATTATAAGTATATAAACTAATAATATATTATTATATAATAAAAGTAGAGTTAATTTAAGTGATTAAGAAAGTATAGAAAGTATAATTTATATTATCTAATTAGGAGGAGTGAGAGATTATAAGAAAAAGCGTATTTATATAAGAATAATACTTATTACTAAGTAGACTATCTTAGTTATCCTAATCTCTTATATAATAAATTACTTAATCCTAGATTCTATAATATACCTTATAGTTTATTATATTTAATACGTGTATTACTTTCTAAGAGCTTAGGATTAGTATATTATCCCTAAATAAGTAAATAATACGACCTAGGTAATTATATTACGTACGATTATTTGCTAACCGAATTATTAGATTAGGTTTATAAATTAGAGATTTCCTTATATTATCTTTAGTTCTCCTAATTCGGCTAATACTAGGAGCGACCTAATTACTACTTTATAGATTAGGGATCTTACCTATAAAATCCTTATTTTACGACTTTTTCCTTCTTTTCTCTTATAATCTTAATCTTAATCTTAACTATAATTATAATATTATTAAGCTTAAGTATTCCTTTTATTCTTCTTTTTTTTCTTCTTATTATTTACTCTTTTTAATAAGTAAATTAAAGATATCTTATATTACTTATAAGACGAAGATAAAGAACCTATTAAAGGTACGTAAAGTAAAAGAAACCTTTATAAGATTTATTCCTTTTTTTTTCTTTTCCTTAATATATAAATAATCTTTTATATTTTATACTAGTTACTTATTATTTTATAGGTTATAGATATTTACGATTTTTCTTAAGCTAGAGATATATCTGCTAATAAGCTTATATAACCTATTATAATACTCCCTACTATTAATACTAAGCCGGCTAATATAACTCTTATTCCTTATATAACTTATTCTTTTATCTTTCTTTCTCTTATTTAGCTTACTTCTAATAAGCGTTCTTACTCTAATATAATACTCTAGGGATTTTAATTAACTTAAGGTAGCTTTTATTAATTTATACGTAATATAATTAGTAATCCTTATCCTAAGCGTACGCTTAATATATATAAGAAATTTTAGTATAACTTCTTAGCTCTTAAGAATAAGTTTAAGTAACTTACTAATAAGACTAATAACTCTAATTATAAGAAGCTTCTTACTTTAAAAGATTTACTCTTCCCTTATAAGTATTTTTATTTAATACTTATATTATTATTAACTAATATCTAGTTATTTTATATAATAAGTATAATTATATAAACTAGCTTATATTTACTTGTATTTATAAGAGTAATACTCCTAAGCTTCTTAAGAGTCTAGATAATATTACTCTCTTTTATTTAGATAGTTTATCTAATAATAATAAAGATAATAATAATACCTTTAATTAATATATTACTAAATATAAACGCTACCTTTATAAGTATTATATTTATTAAGGGAAGGATCCTAATTAGCTTTCTAGATACTAGAAACTTAATATTAAGGAGCTTAGTATAAAGTCTCTTAGGAAGACCCTTTAGGTTCCTAAGGATAAGCGCTTAATTTCTTATTTTAGCTACTTAAAAAGTACCTTAAGTAGTAAAAATAATAGTTATTATTTTAAGATTATTAGTAAAGGTAAGTATTACTTATTATACTTATCTAGATATATTTATATTCTTATTCCTAATCTAGTTTTATCTTTTACTAAGCGCTTTATTATTACTTTTTAAGAAAAGACTTTCTTTTCTTTTAAGATATATTCTTATACTTCCCTAAGTAGGAATTTTACTAATTTATTACTCTTAGGATTTAGAGAAATATTACTTAGTTATTTATTAAGTTTTAGAACTAGATACTAATTATAATAAGTTAGAATAAGTTAGGGAAATTTATAATTATAAGTATAACTCTAGATTTATTAGTCTTAGTAAGTAAGATAAGAAGAAAGCTCGTTTTATAAAGATAACTAATAATATAATTAATATTTTACTTAGTTAAAAGCTTAGTTTATTTTTATTTAGTTATTTATATAAGTATAAGCTTAATAACTTATAGGTACTACTTAGGAACGCTTCCTATTATAATTTTAATAATTACTATTATACTTTAAAGTACTTTACTTAAATAAAAGAAATTTACAAATAAAAATATAAATAAAAGTAAAAACTCTTTTACTCTTTAAAACTATTTTTCTATCCTATTATAAGTATCTTATATATTAAGTAAAGCTTAAAAATATTTAAACTTATATTAAGAGAGATTTTTTATAAGACTATTAGCTAGTATATTATTTATAAGAATATAAGATACTTCGAAAGTACCTTTATTATACTCTTAGTATAATTATATATTCTAAATATTTATATATCTTAGCTTAGTTACGATTCTTATATTTTCTCTAATAATTAAATAAATTATTTATTAGTTATTATAAAAGATTATTTATAGCTTCCTAATCTCTAGACTTAATTCTTTAAAAAGCCTCTAAAAAGTTATAATTTCCTTTATTATAAACTTAATACCTTAAAGTTTAGTTTCTATAATTAATATAAAGATATTTAGTTAATATACTACTTTCTAAGTAATAAGACTATTAAATAAAAAGATCGTATAATTATATAAAAAGTATTACGTCTTTATATTATTTATAAAAGATATATCTAATACGATTAATATCTAGATTTTACTAAGCTTATAGCTAAATTATATTACTAGGAAGTATATTCTAAAAAGATACTTAATTATCTAATTTATAGTTATAAGATATTTTACGCTTAGATTAGTTAAGAAGTAAGAGAGCTAAGAAACTATAAAAGCTATATTTAGTCTAATTATAATTATAATATATAATACTAAGCTTACCTTTTCTTAGTATTTCTTAACTTAAGCTTTAGAGGCTTATCTTATATTTTTTATAAACTTTATTATTAGTAGTAAAATACTTAGATACTTTCTATCTATTAAATTAAATCTAGTAATAATCTTTTTAATATACGTATTATAAACTAATTATATCTTTTTCTAAGCTTAATCTCTAATAACACGTACCCTTAGGAATTATTTTATATTCCTAAGATCTCTAAGCTTATATATTTTATTAAGTTTATAAATAATCTCTTAGGCTTTAGTTTTATTACTCTTATAATATAATACTTATATATTATTAATATAAAATATAACTAGGATTTTAGATCTTAGGCTTATATAAATATATAAGTCTTCTTTATATATAATTAGATTTAACTTCTTTAAAGTAGCTAAGAATTTATAGAATTATAAAGTAAAAGAGTCTCTTAAGTTATATAATACTTAATTAATCTTTATATATATTCCTAATATTTTAAATCTATTAGGTAATAAATAGGTAACTAGGGCTTCGCTTTCTCCTCTTAAGATATTAATAAATATATTAATTATATCTAATTATTTAGACTTAATATTAAAGCGTATTATAATTACTATTACTACTTAAAATAATTATAATATAAGAGTAATTATATAGGTTAATATAATCGATTTATTATCTTATAAATTATCTTAAATTATAATTTATAATTAGTATTAGGTTATTATTCTAGATAAGTCTAGTTTATATATAAATACTTACTTTAGAGGAATTAGTTTAGTCTTTATTTTTAAGATTCTAATTATTTACTAGTAGTTTTTATCCTCTAGGTTTTAGAGCTTTAGTCTTATATTATCTCTAAAATAAGTACTAAGTAGATAATTTATTAGATCCTTTTAATATTTTAGTACTTTTAGTATATTATTTTAATAGACGCTTAAGAGTTTACTTAAGAGGCTACTTATTTATATACTTACTCTTAAGACTTTTATTTATAATATTATAATAATTATTATATATATTATTTTAAAATAATCTTTATCTTATCTTACTAACTAATTAAGCTAATAAGTATAATAAAAGTTATTAAGTATATTAATATATTAATATCTAGCTTAACTTATTATTTCTTTAAGCTACTTACCTTTTATCTTTATAAAAGAATATATTATACTTTTTTTACTTCCTCTAGAGCTCTTATAATCTTTATCTTAGAATCTCTTACTAGATCGTATTACTAGATTAAATTTCTTATACTTATACTTATATTTTAGTTCTAGGAGCTAAGCTAAGACTTCTCCTCTAGGTTCTCCCTAAGAAAGCTCTTATTAACCTATTACTTAGTTATATAATCTCTTTTACTATATAATTACCTAAGATATTATTCTTCTTAGTAGTAGATTACTTAAGTTAGCTTTTACTACTTTATTATTATCCCTACTTCTTAAAGCTAATATACTTTTAGGTTTAGGAGTATTATTAGGAGATAAAAGTCCTAAAGATTAATTAGGTAAATTACTCTTTTATTACTTTATAATTACTAAAAGTACTAATATAATTTCTTATATTAGCTTTTTAGCTTCTACTTAAGACTTAATCTCTTAAGAGGCTAGGATATTACCCCCTAGATTAGTAGGAGTATTACTACTTCTTCTTATAAGCTTCTTATTTTACTTAATTATAGGGCTTATATCTTCTTATTTAATTAGATTACTAAGTATTAATCTAGCGTTCTAAATCTTAAGTTCTCTAATTTTAATTATATTTATTATTATTCTAGTAATTATAAGTAATTAGCCTTTCTTTTATTCTTTATTTAGATTATATCTAATATTCTTATTAAATCTAATATTTCTAGTAATAATAACTTTATTAAGTATAAGAACTTATACTTTATAGATATTAGATATAATATATCCTATTAAATATCTAATATAAGCTTATAATCTAATTTTAAAAGCTTTTACTAAGCTCCTAGCTTTTTATTCTTTAATTAATAAGTATACCTAATAGCTATATATATAAATCTTATCTTAATTAGGTTAAAGATTTATTATTAAGTTAGTAATCTACTTAGGATTATATTATTAAAAGTATAAGTAGAACTAGGAGTTAAGTATCTTATTTAAGATTTTTATATTATTAGCTTAGAGTAAGCTAATATTATATAAGAAGATTCCTATAAGTATAATTTCTAACTATAAGCTTACTAGAAGGTTTATATTTTCTCTTATCTTTATAGATCTTATAATTACTTCTTATCTAGCTTACTTTATTCTACTATTTATCTTATATATATATATTAGAGAGGGCTTAAGGTTAATATCTATTTCTTTTATCTAGTACTAGTAATAAGTAATACCTTTAATTATAATTATAAATATATTATTATCTTACTTAATTTTATAAATTAGAAGCTTATATTAAGTTTTTATCTAGCTCTTAAAGCTCTTAAGAAAGTAATATATCTTCTTATAAGTCTTTTATCTTAGTATAAAGCTAAAAAGCTTTTTATTATATTCGTTTTTAATTATAAATAGCTAAGAGAAGCTATTATACTTATATTTAAAATCAAATAAGTTCTAATTAATTCTCTAGAAGGGTTAGGGTAATCTTCTCTTTAGTAGTTACTTTAATATTCTTTAGCTAATATAAGCTATAAAATAATACTTATACTTCGCTCTTTTTATCTTACTTATTTTTATATTATAAACTAATCTAATAAGTATACTTAGAGCTACTAGGCTAAGATATCTTATTTTATTATATTAAAGTTATTTAAAATCTAATCTTAGATATAAAAACCTCTCTTAGTTCTTAAGCCTTAGTCTTATCTTTTATCTAATTATAGGAAATATAAGGATCCTAGTAATACTTAAAGGGATATTTATAGGAAGCTTTAAGTAAAAGGAAAGTAGCTTATATTCTAAGAATATAATATTAAATAAAGATCTTAATTTCTTAATATATATATTCTTCTTCTTACTCTTATATCTTAATAAATTATTAAACCCTTAGTATTAGATCCTAATCTTCTTAAGAAAAATCTCTAATATTATATTAATATTAAACCTCTTAATTACTCTAATATTATAGAGTATTAAATCTATTATTTCTTCTTTATCCGCTTTATCTAGTATATTTTTTATAATCCTAGTATTATAAAATAAGATTAGTAAATATAAAGTTCTTATATCTATTATATTATCTAGGTTTACTTTAATTAATAAGCTTAGAACTAGAAATTCCTTATTATTTACTAAGTAAGTAGCTTTATAATTATTAATAAGCGTATTATTAAATAATAGGTAGCTTAAAAAGTCTATAGTTATATAAATACTTATACCTAATTATTAGATTATAAGTTTTAGGTCTAAGATTATTATATTTATAAGTCCTAGGTATTTGCTTATAAAGCTTTTAGAAGATTTCTTCTCCTTTTAGGATAAGTCCCTAAAATTTAAGGTCTTTTAACCTTTCTTAGTAAGCTTATTATATACTAAACCCTAGTTCTTATTTTATAAATAATCTTAGATTATATAATATTTTTTTTTAGAAGAAGAATTTCTAAGATCTCTCCTTAAGCTTCTTATAAGTATATACTTAAGAAACGAGTATATTAAGGGTTTCTAGAAGTACTTTTTATCTCCTTTATCTTAGTAAAGATAAGATTACTCTTACTTTTATTAAGTCGAGCTAATATATTAGTTTCTAGTATTATTTAATCTTCTCCTAAGAGTAATAAAGATTATTACCCTCTTAGTTATAGATTAAACTAAATTTTTATATACTAGAGCGAAGAACTAATTTTTATATTACTTAAGTATTTTACTTAGGAGTTTAAGTTTATTTACTTTAATATATTTTATTAATTAGAGTCTTCTTTATTCTAGAGCTATCTTTATAGATATTACTATAAGAAAACTCTCTAGTTATAAGCGAGCCTTATACCTCTAGTATATTATATACCTAAGCTTATTAGAATACTCTAAGTTATTCCTAATACTATTATATAGGATTTATATTACCTTTCTTTACTTATTTAAGTATAATATTATACTCTTAGTAGATAATAATTAGTATATTATTATTAGTAGGCGCGAGTTATAACTTTAATAATCGAATAATTATTTATAGGCTTAGGTCTTCTTTTTCCCTAATTATTATATTAATTAGAGTTAAGATTAAGAGAGAAACTATTTATCTAACCTATTACTTAAGAGTATAATATTCGGTTATATTATATAACTAGCTCGCTTATTTTATAATATAAATTCTTAGCTAAGTATTAAGCTTATATTATATATTATTATATATAACCTTAGCGTCTTATAGTAGGCTAGGTTCTAGTCTAGAAAGCTTATTAATTATTACCTAATCTAAGTATAATTATTAATTAAGTATTATTCTCTTATTAATAAGCTTATTAATAGTTAATACTTATATAAGAGGATTAGCGTTTACGCTTTTTATATCTATAGCGTTTAGGTTTATAAGCTCTTAGATACGCTTTATATAAGCTTAGTAGTAAAATTAGAGGAATTAGTTAGGCTATAAGTTATAATCTTTTAAAGAAATCTCCTTAGCTTCCTATTAGTTAGTTTTAGAGGTTATAGTAGTAATAATAGATTCTAAACTTAAGAATAATTATTCTCTAGCTCTCTTACGATTTAAATATAATTTTAGGAAGCTTTAATTATAAGCCGGGCTTATAACTATTATATAATAAAAGTAGAATTAGTTTAAGTAATTAAGAAAGCGTAAAAAGTATAATTTATATTATCTAATTAAAAGGAGTAAGAGATTATAAGAAAAAGCGTATTTATATAAGAATAATACTTGTTACTAAGTAGATTACCTTAGTTATCCTAATCTCTTATATAATAAATCACCTGATTCTAGATTCTATAATATATATTAATCTTAGGTAATAATACGTTTATTAACTAAAAGGAAAAAAAGCTAAAAAAAGTTAACTTCTTAGTAAAATTATTAGAAATACTTATATATAAAATATCTCTAATATTTAATAGATATATCCTCTAATAAAATTATAATAATTTCTTATTATTATTCTAAAAGAGGTAAGATAAAAAGATATAACTTATTAACTTAGATTTATCTTCTAGTTAAGAGAATTACTAATAATAATATACCTAAGATATATATATAATAAATATTTACTAACTTAAAGTTATTTTTAATTTTTCTATTATTACTTAATACTAGAAGTTAATTCTTATAAAAATTATAAAATTAAATACCCGTTTAAAGTAATAAATAAGTAACTTAGATTAAGGGATCTATTATATTTCTTTTAATTTATCTTATACGAAGTTATTTATATTTATAAATAAGTTATTTATAAATAATAAGAACTTAAGTTTTTAATTTAAGTTTATTATTTTACTAGTAATTAAATCCTAAATAATAATAAAATAAGATTTAATAACTCTTTTATTTATATATAAATCGAATAAATTTACTCTTAGAGAAAATATAATTTACTAAAATAATATAAAAAATAAGAGAGTTATAAGAAGTATACTTATATTAGAAATTTATAATATAATAATAAAAGTTAATATTATTATTATTATTAGTAGTATAATTAATAAAATAATATTATAATTAAATCTCTTACTAAGACCTATAATTATATATACTAATTTATACTTATTATACGAATATCTTATAAAGCTTAGAATTACTAAAGAAAAGCGCTTAATAATTAATATTATAATATTATATTAATTATATAAGAGAAAAAAGCTTATAAAAGTTTATTAGATAAATAAACTTAATAATTTAGCTAATATTATAATAAAGAAGAAAGCTAATAATACTCTTAAAAAATTCCTTAATAATAATAAGATTTTTATACGAATTAATAAGTAAATCGAAAGAAAAGAAAAATAATTAAAAGATAAGAATTTTTATATATTATTATATTAATTTTATTTTTAGAATTTATTTTTATTTATTTTTTAGTTACTTCTTTAAATATTTAGTTATTTAAAATTAGAAAAAGCAAATAAGTATTATTTTTTATACGAAAATAAAAAGCTAAGTAAAAGGAAAAAGAACTAAGATAAAATAATACTAGTATTAGTCTTATTATTACTTCTATTATTATTACTAGTATTATTATAAGAGCTACCTAAAGTATAACTAAGATTACTATTATTACTATTATTATTAGAATTATTAGATTAATAATTAATATTACTATTATTCTTTAAACTAGTCTAAGTACTTATAAAGTTAATAATATTCTTAATATTAGAGCGTATATAAACCAAGCTATAAGAAGAATTATTTTCTTTAGTAATTAACTAAATAAGGATAATATAATAAGCCTCCTAATATAATTACTATTAGATAATTATAATCTCTATTTATTTAATAATAATAAGGGAAATAAGACTAAAATATTTATAAATACTAAGATAATATTTATTAGAGAAATCTTAATAAGAAATATTATACGAATTTATTATAGCTTATAAACCTAATAAGAAAAAAACTATTACCTAAAGTTAATTAATTATAAAATATAAAAGAATTATTTATAAAATAAACTTATAATACTTATAATAATAATTAGATTAATTTATTAGATATCTTTTATATACTTTATTATTAATCTTAAGTTTATACGTATAATAAGATAAAAAGTAAGACTTATAATAACTACTAGAAATATATATAATATATTATTAGTTTATTTATAAATAATTTATTTTTTCTAAAAATTAAACTAGAAGACTAAGAATATATTAAGAATAAGTCTAATTAATATATATACTAAGTAGATTATATCTTCTAAGTATAATAAGAATAATAACTTCGTACGATTATTCTTAAAGCTAATATTACTAAAAGAAACGGTTAGATTTAGCTAAATAATAAATAATAATAGTATAATAAATAATAAGTAACTAGAAATACTAGAGATAAACTCGTATTATTCTTTTATTATACGTATTAAATATATAATCTTATATTTCTAGAATAAAGTTATTAAAATTATCCTAATTAATTATATTAAGAAGGTTATAATCTTTTTTATAATTAGATATTATACTTTTTATAAGATTAAGTTAATAATCTAAAATATACTAAAAGTAAGAATATATAATATAAAAGTAATATATACGAAGTTAAAGAGAGAGAAAAAAAAGAAAAGAGATAAATAATTAGTTATAAATAAGAAGAAAAAAGAAGTAAAGTTTAGTTATTAATAGGAAAAAAAGAAGAAAGTTAAGTAGAAAATTCCTAGATATTTATAATTATAGGAAAACTAGGTAGTTACTTAAGTAGTAATTTATTTAATATAAAATAATTTACTTAACTTCTAAGATAATTTATAACTACTAAATACTAATTTATATAATTATTCGTTTTATCTATTAAGAGATAAAATTAATAGTTTACCTAAGCTAGAATTATCCTTTAGAATCCTAGTATATAACTTACTAATATTATATAATATTTTTCTTATACTTATTTAGTAGATTATTTTCTTATATTAAGTATTTTCTTATTTATATTTCTTATATTTATAAGTTTAGTATTTATAAGTATTTATCTTTAGTTTCTTAGTTACTTATACTCTCTTAGTAATAATTATTTATAATATTATACTTATATAATATTACTTTATATAAGATACGATCTAATTTAATACTCCTTAAAAAAGAAAAAGTTACTAGTATTAAGAGAATTATATATTTTTTACTTATATCTCTTAAGCTATAAGTATTTAATTAAGTCTTAGTATTTCGTACGAATAATATATTATATATAGGTTAATATATTTATAGATAGATTAACTAATTAATTAACAAAGTATTAATATATATTTATAATTATATATATATTATTTATATATATATATAGCTATAAGATAGTTATACTAATATTACCTTTAATATAATAGAAGTAAAAGCTATAAAAAAGAAAGAGAAAAAGAAAGAAAAAGAAAAAGAATAATTTTATAGCTAGTTATAAGAATATTATAAGGTGTTATAAGAAGTTATAAGGAGTTATAAGAAGGTAATAAATAAGGTTTATAGTATTATAAAGTCTTATAAAGGGTATACCTATATAAAGGTATTATATTATTAGGATAATTTAAATCCTAATATTACTTATAAGCTATTATAAATACTTAGATTAAAATCGTAAAATATTATAATATATAATTTTTAAACTTTTTAACTTATAGTTATATATAAAATATTAGAAATAAAATATTTTCTTTATATATATTATAAGATAAAACGTAATTATATATTTATATTAGATTCGGTTATAATAAGTTATATATTATAGCTAATTATTCTTTATTAGAAATCGTAATATAGGTTATAATTATATATATAAGCTAATATAAGTTATAATAAATTATAGTAAATCTAAAATAATAGTTTAAAAGTAAAATTATTTATATATATATATATTATAACTTAGATATTAAATCTTTCTTCTTTATAAATAATAAGATAAACTATAATTATATATATTAGTTACTTAGAAATAAAATTATTCTTTTATATTATTATTAACACGAATTATAATAATATTACTTTAATTATTATAACTAATAATATTATATATATAGCTTATAATAGTTATATTTATATATATATAGCCTATAATAATCGTATTTATATATATACAAGCTATAATAGTTATATCTATATATTTATAAGCTATAATAGTCGTATCTATATATTTATAAGCTATAATAATAATAATTACTAGAAAGGATTAACTACTACTAATAGATTACCTCTTAGGGTAATTAAAAGCTTTTATATTAAGTTAGTAAAAGTAAGTTAATAAACTTTATATATCTAAGAATTAAAAGCTAAATAATATTATTAAGAAAATACGACTATTATAAGCTTCTTTAATAACTACTATTAAGATTAAAGATAAACCTATTAAGATACTTATAAAGATTCTCTTAATACCTAAACCTAAACTAGTTACTTATAAAGTTATTATACTTAAAAATACTCCCCTACTTACTTCTTCTTTATATTTTATTTTACGTATCTAAGAATCAAAAGCTAAATAATATTATTAAGAAAGTACGACTATTATAAGCTTTTTTAATAACTACTATTAAGATTAAAGATAAACCTACTAAGGTACCTATAAAGATTCTCTTAATACCTAAACCTAAACTAGCTACTTATAAAGTTATTATACTTAAAGATACTCTCTACCTACTCCTTCTTTATATTCTAAATAACTCTTATATCTATATATTAAGAATAAGATAACTAATACGAATATTCCTTTACCTAGCTAACTTAAATGTTAGAACAAAGGTATAGATAAGATAATATTAACTAAAAAGATTAAATCTAAGCCTAGAGTATAAGCTATAAAGCTAGATAAAGAGTTCGAGCTTAGACGACTTAAGAAAGAAGCTATAAAAGAGAAGGAAGAGCTTAAAAATACTTAGAAAATTATAAAGATACTAAGAAAGAGACGAGAAAGGAATAAGAGAATTTAGGCTATATAATCTAATATTAAGTAATATTACGTACGAAACTATAGCTTAGTAGGGAAAGGTATAACGTAGTAACAATTAGGCTAATAGAGAGTTATATAGTATCCTTATAACTTAGGAGGTTCTCTCTTTAAGGAGTAAGTAATAGAATTATATAAATATAAGCTATATATTCTTTTTATCACGTGCTAAAAGTAGGTCCTTTTTCTAGCTTTTTTTGGCCTAGCGCTTGAAAAGGCTTCCGGCATATATATACTTAAAACCTAGTTTAAATATTGATGTAGCAAAGAAAGGCTCGGCACGAAATATAAAACCGTTTTCATGTCCGAGGGGAATCTTTGGTAAGAAGTGGGGAATGGAAGAGAAAGGGAAGGACCGTAGATTAACCTTCCCTTGTGGCTCATTTTTTCCGGGTTTGGTTCTAGCGTTCAGATTACGCGAGACAACTTGCGTATGGTAGGTACACAAAGTAGGTAGGTGGGTTGACTTTCACAAAAATAAAGAAAATGGAACCAAGCGGAGTTACAGTAATGAACAAGGCCATTGTTACATGTTTAGTGAGAACAGGGCGTGAGACGGGATCTAGAAAATCACTCGGTTTCAATTGGATAATGGCCACAACGTTGTTACCTGCATATAGAGCCACTTCCCTCGTACCCCTCCTCGTGATGTTCTTCTCGGGCCCGAGAAACCGACTGTTCCAGGCAGGGAGACAGCTGACACGATTCGAACTGAATAAGCTACCAAAGGCGGATCGAATGTACTTGGGACTTTGCCTGCTATTAGTCATTGCCAGCAAGTTCATTGTGCCCTCGCTTTCTTCACTCGTTGTCTTACACCCGGAGAGGAATAAATATTTCAACACGGAAAAGAAAGTCTAGACGAGCGCTCGAGTGAGCTCAAACCCCACCTCCGAAAGAGGGCATTTTGCCAAAGTGACTTGTATCAGTTTAAAAACGAATCAAAGCAGGGATAGTAGAACGCTTATGTTATCCGATCTATAGTTATTCGTTTGTAGGGGGGAGGGGGGGGGGGGGGGGGGGGGGGGTGGGGGAAGAATATGCTAGACTTTTCTTACAAAATTAATTTTGTTCTTTTTCTTTTAAGCGACGCGGTTATTTCAAGTTTTTTGGGGGATTTACCGGCGTATTTTGCAAAGCATCTTTGTATTCTGATTTGTGAATTTCTAAATAATATGTTCGTCGAAAAGGAAGATTCGGATGTCATCTGTTGAGAATTAATCTCACGTCAACTTTACTGCAAGCCGACCTCTTGTATTCTAGCTGCAATCTAAAACAGAGCAACCGAGAGTAACCAAAGAGTGGATTAATTGATCGAAATTCAGGAATGAAACTAAGTATATTCGTGTAATTTACTTGGTTCCAAACTTTTATTTTACAAAGGAACATTTTTGCTGTGGTTTTTCGAATAGTTCAAAGTGAGAAATGAGAAGATGTTATTCAGACCATGGTTTTCATTAACTTCAGATCTGGTATGGCTGTTGATCTACTTTATTTTCATCTTTGAGTTTTCTGAATTGGTCTTCTGCGCCATATCCTTCATTTATAAAAGGTCTTGATTGCAAGTATATACTGTAAATCTACCTCATACATCTGAACAATCAACAGACATTTGATATCAAGAGAGCACTTAAAACCTAATATCATCCGCATAATACGAAGCATAGAATATAAGAGACTAATCTAGGTATCTATCAGTTTCAAAGTTATCTAGAACCACAAAAATACTCCCTTAAGACATACTTGTTATTAGTTGATAGAAAACCTCTTCTCTAGAACATGCAAATCAGTCAAAAGCCAATACTCCAATCCCAAAAGATAACCATCAAGGTATAATCCAAGTACCCAATACATAGCATTCCAGTCTTCACGATACGTACATCTCACAACAAAGCAATCTCTCCCAAACATACATAACATAAGAAGCAGAAACACTCCACAAGCACCATCGAGAAACGCCAACCACAACGTCAACTCACCCCGGATTCGAAATTACCTAGGTACCTACCACAAATATCACTATATCAAGGCGACAGATAATCTGATACGTAAATAACTCACCTACAGCGCAGCTATAAGATACCCAATTTCTAGTACGACGCATTTTCAATTCAGGGAAAAAAGACAGAACAAAAAAAGGAAGCGATGGATGAAAGACGAGCCACACCATAAGCATTATTTTATATTGAACAAGAAGTATACTTAGCACCTTTCATCATCATGAGCGCCAGATCTCTCGCTCTCGCATTTCAAAACCTTGATATGACAGCCGCTTAGTGCTTTGTCGGACTGGATTTCTTTTGACGTGTATGATGGAGTGGCTGAGAATCGCCGAGACGAGAAAAACGTGGTTCGATGAGAGAGTTGGCAATGAAAATGAAAGGGACGTGAGATACGTATTGCGGAGATCCAAGGGAAGACCGGCAAGCTGGGTGATTTGGGTTTGAGAAGTGTTGACACTCCTCTCCTGTCCTTCAAACGAGGAGACGAGATGTGTTCATCGGCCTGTAAATGATGTCAAACAGAAAAGACCCGGCAGGGAGGACCTATGACTGAAATGAATTGGAAGAAAGGTTAAGAATTGACCCTAGAGTATACCTTAATAGCGTATTAGCATTGTCACGACTGTATATCCGGAACCAAACCCCCAAGCATTATCGTTGGTTGGTATGGCGAGTCACACCCAATATCACCAAGTGAGAGAGACATTTTATTATACATTTCATTCATAGAGTACACTGCCGACTACCTTTGAGGACCAGATCTCTGTTCGGTCATTAGAACACTCCGCGTGAGTATGATACCACTCTCGGAGCCTCTCAGAGAATGGTTACTCTTCTCCCTTGCCGGTGCTCGACTTTTATCCAAACTCTTCTCTCGTACATTGACATACGTTCGATGCCCCATATTCTTGCCCTTATTCGGGACCAGCGTCTCGCCGAAAGGAATCTGGGATTCTTTCGAGTTCACGCTACCCGTTCGGCCACGTTGGTTGTTCTCCTCCGCGCTACCATTGTCGTCGAGTTCGATGAAGTCACGATCGAGACGGTCGGGGCGTGAGGTCGTTTTGGAGTGTTTCGAGTATCCCAATCCGTAGGCTGAGGAATCCTTGCTGCTACCTTTTAAACTCATCTTCATGCCTGGGAACAGCCAGCCGAGTAGGGATCGGCATGCAGGTAGGCAACCACAGATTATGCCGATGCTCTGTTCGAGGTTCGTCCATACAGCGATTGGGGCTTGATCATCTAAAGATCGTTAGTTAATCTTCCTTAGCGCAGGGAAAATTGACATACAGGATGGATCAGCGGAGCGTTGGAGTTTGAGCAACGATGGTAAACGAATGGCGCTGCATACAACGACAAATGATCCTAGAGTAAACATGATGAGAAGGTTTGCCTTCTTCTGCCATGGTAGATGCAGTTTCCAGAGGAGCGGCAGAGGTAGAATTAGGATAACGACATCGTGGAAGATACTGAATCCTGCGGCGGTGAAAACTGCTGCATAACTATCAATGCATTTGACGGGTGCCACTTTGTACATCCAGTTGGTCCAGTTTCCGTGGAACGGGGTCTAGAACGATGAGTATTTACGACTGGTGACCACAGATGGATTTACTTACGCATTGGAAGGTCAAAGCCATAAGCAACGAGAAGTTTGAAGCAACGACAAAGCCGAATGTGATCCAGACACAGAGGATAAATTGTTTGTTCGGAAAGATTCGTCTGAAGAATAACAGAAGTGACAGTTTTGTAAACGTGATGGTCAGAATATAGAATAGCTCGCAAATGTAGAAGAACTATGTACTGTTAGTATGAGTGATATGGCCTGCATTTTGATATTTACCTTCAGGGATATGGAGATCTCAGCAATAGTTAATGAGTAGGTGTGCTCTCCGAACCCATTCAAGACCATGACCAGTCCTGTTGCAACATCGACGAGGTAGAAGAGTTCGGCGGTAATCATCATGTAGTCATCTTCTTTAACCCCAACGTCCAACACCATTCTCGATATGACCCTGATGAGCACAACAAGGAAGGTAAGTGCTGGCATAACATAGTAGAGTTGAAGCTGCTGATTGATACGGCTCTTGTCCTCAGCCACACCACATGTGTCTGCTTGATATTTTAACAGTCGCAAACTCTCTGTGATATTGCAGGCTGAAGAAACACAAGGAGTAAGCTCGGCAGCGACAACTGCACTGGTACACAGGCAAGTTAAATTGGTGAGAGAACCGCACACTTCAGGTACAATTGTCATCATACAGTCCAGCTATGCGGTCGTTAGACATTGATCCCAACTGGCACTCGATATACTGACTGAACAATCCGGAGGTGCAGACTGAGCCTGAATAGAAGGAAAGAGGTAGGCCGCAGCCAAAATCATCCACGAAAACCTCATCTTGACCTGTTCCTATGCCCTCAAAGCAGCCGGTATCCTCTGCGAAAAGACGTGCAGTAACGAAAGTGGAGGTGCACGAGTCTTCGCGAAGTATATCTGGCGAAGCCTTCAGATATAACTCGCTCAAGTCATAATGAGATCGAAGGCGATGGCCGATGGATGATCAGCACCTAATTGCTTCAGGTTTTGAGATGGATGGATCGCTCTGCGTACTTGTCCTGCCCTGCCCACTTTGCTCAGAGCAAGTCCCGATCTTGACTAGTTTTCCCCTGCAGGCCGGCCTCCGCAACGACAAACAGAGAAAGGATATGCAATTGAAATTTTTGACGTGACGCAATTTAAGCAAAGGAGGGTACGGTAAATACTGGGGACAGCCTCTCTATTGGCTACTCGCCACTGAGTTGAGTGTCCTGAGGCTATATCAGACACGCCGTACTCGAGTACCGACTTCCATGCATTTTGTCCACTTTGTCCTCGTGCAATCCCAGCGCCATGGTCTATGGTCTGCATACCCACTGTCTCTCGGGCCGTGCGCCTCAAGACAGCCATCTTCCCCGTAGCGTCCAATAAGACGACCTTCTTCTTTAAATCTAGTCTGCCCTGGGCGCGGCCGACAATGCTGAAGGGCCCAGTGGTTGTGGATATTCGCAAGGGTATGCCACACAACTTCCCAAGTGTGGAGGTGCCACGCTGCCAGGTATAACTCAAGCTTGTCGAAAAGCGGAAAAGGCGAAAGATGACAGAAGCAGCAAAGTCTTCAGCGATCGCTTGATCTCGACTCTTGAAGAACTTCAGGCCCATAGCCGACGAGGAGGCAGGCCATATTGGGTGCCTGATTCGACCTGGGAGACCTGGTAATCATACCACTGACCCCTTTCCCCATATGCCAAAGCTCACTCTAATTTGCTCGCTGGCCTCCAAGCTATCGAAATGGTCTAGCTTATCCGTCCGGCATCCTCTCGCCTGCCAAGGAAGCCGTCAAGGATAGGAGCGCGAGGAAGCCTCCCCCGGTCGGCCGGCGTTGATGAGGAACTGGTCGGTGGATGATGGCTGGCTTCCAGAAGACGACATGTGAAGAGCGAGGATGTACATGTATGTACAGTAAATACCGTAACGTAACCGATGTAAGGGTTCAGCTGTACAGTACGAGGTACGATACGGTAGAGAAACTGGTACTGCTGTGCATGGTGTGGGTAACAATAATAAAGTTCGAGAATGTTTTGCTCGTTTCTTCTCTTCTCTGAGCTAAACTGAATGCCAACAAGCTCGCGTATCACATGACTCTCGCTTATTGAGTTTAATGGTTATTGCTCGGCAAATTACACAAATCCTTTACTCAATTCCCAACCCTTTCGATACTTCAAAAAATGGAGTATGCATCTGTGTATATTTGACGGCGGCATGTCCTTGTCTATCTCACTTATCTTATACTACCGCACGACCATGCAAGGGACTTGAACCCTATGGAGAATTTCATCCTCCTGACAAAGATCTTCCACAGAGATGAGCCATTTGGGAGTCTTCCCCACCTTTCTCCGATTCAGAACCCATGGTTGCCATGAAGCCTCCAAGATTGGTTTTCTTCGGGCAGCTTAGAAAACTCTCAGATCCACCTGCTGTCAAATGAAACGAACTACCGACTTTTTTCATTACGACTCCCCAATACCAAAACCGTCTGGTGGACGGATGGCTCCCGTTACCCGCGCGCCGCGCCTGGTCTCCGCACCATGACCATGCTCTAGGGCATGAGACAGCTCGCCCTGAACTCGGCCGGTTTTGCTCCAAGCAATTCTAAATTCTCGTGAATCATCGCTGAAGTGGTAGCGATGTGGCACAGGGAATCATGGATTCGGCCGCTGTCAGAGCAGGTTTAGCCATCGGCTCCGACTCTCCAGATAGCAGATTCTCAGGACGGCCTGTCTAAGATCTATGTTGCATTGTTGACATTTAGTATGGTCTAGAACTTGCTGAACGATCGCAACATGGCCTCAGCTGTGCTCAATGCTCATCACCTCCGGGGACTCGGAGCAAGAGGATCGTCCTCACCTGATAAAAACAGAGGGAGACCCGTGGTGGGCCCCCTGTTCTCCTATTTTCCGGGCCGTAGATGGGATGTCGTTTCCTTATCGCTTGATTTCTGGGGCGATTGTATATGCTCGCCATGCCCCTCAATCTCCTTTCCCTATCCAATTTATCTGCTTGTCGTTCTTTTCATACTGCTGTTTTTTTGTCATTTTTCTAATTCGTCAGACTCGCGTCTGCGAAAAAAATAGTTCTCTTTGCTATAGACTCTGTTAGCGTCTGTTGAACCTGCTTAGATCCCGCGTTGGGCATTAATTTTAGTGCCTCGAGATGCCTTACATGGATTCACCCACTGAGAGCCTGGAAACAGTGCCACAGAGTAAAGCTAGAACTTCGACCGAGAGCAAAGAGCGACTCAAGGTCATAATTGTAGGAGGATCAGTGGCCGGATTGACGCTAGCACATTGTCTCCATCACAACAACATTGAATTTGTGGTTTTGGAAGCTGGCCCAGACATTGCACCGCAAGTTGGTGCCTCAATTGTGCTCTGTCCAAATGGAGGAAGAATTCTCGACCAGTTAGGAATCTTTGATGATGGCTTAGAAATGGTCGAGCCGCTACAAAACGGCCTAACTTGGACCGATGACGGAAAATTGGTGATCAATAGCAATGCACCCATTTTGTGTGCCGTGCGGTATGTCCCCTTAATTTACACATTATATACCAAGGGATATACTAATAGTGATTAGTACTGGCTATCCTATGTCTTTCTTGACACGTAGAGATCTCTTGAAACTTATTTCAGACCATCTGCCCAAGGAGTCAAAAGTCTTGACTTCGAAGCGTGTGCGTAGCATTGAACACTCTAAGACCGGAGTCACCGCGGTCTGTGAAGATGGCACAGAATATTCTGGAGACATCATCGTTGGTGCAGATGGTGTTCACAGCGTGGTTCGATCAGCTATGCAAACCCATCTTGAGTCTATCACTCCTGAGTCAACAAAGAAGGATCAAACTGCTCTGTCCGCCGAGTACAATTGTATCTTCGGTTTTGGAACTGCCGTGAAAGGACGTGTAGTCCCTGGGGACTCTCATCGCTCATATAGGAAGAATTACTCAACTTTGACATTCGTTGGAAAAGAAGGCAAACTCTTCTGGTTCCTCTTTTCTAAGTTGGACAAGAGATATTATGGCAAAGATATCCCTAGATACACCAAAGATGACTTGGACGAGAACATCAAGCCATTTTTTGATCTTCACATGACCGACGACATTACATTCGATCAGGTCTGGGAAACTCGAACTTTCGCAAACATGGTTTGTGTGGAAGAGTCCCAATTCGAGAACTGGACAGCCGACAGATTTGTCTGTCTTGGTGACGCCATCCATAAGGTACAAAATTCTGAAAACAGACAGAATCAATCACTAACTCTCAGTAGATGACGCCAAACTTGGGAGCCGGAGGTAATGCAGCGATCGAGAGTGCTGCAGCACTTGCCAACAGTCTTGCACAAATCTCGGACCCGTCTCTGGACGAGGTCAAGAAAGCCTTGAAGGGCTACTACGAGAAGCGACACCCTCGAGCAAATGCCATTTGCGATGTTGCGAATCAGTTGACCAGAATCGAGTCATTAGATAGCTTCGCGGAAAAGTTCATGGCGTTATACGGAATTCCAGCCCTCGGGGACTTCCTGGCCGACGTCACTTGCGATGGGATTGTCGGAGCTGAGATATTGGATGCTCTTCCAGTCCCTGCCAGAGCACTCACAGCAACCATGGCTTGGAACCCTGAATCTGGAGTTGGCAAGAAGGAGAAAAAGTGGGTTCGTGCATTATATGCTCTTCCACTTCTTGCTGTGCTGTATGGCGCACAAAAGACATTGGGCGTCTCCCTTAACCAGATCGTCCCTGAGTTAGCCAAGGCCATTGGACAACTGCCTTTAGGCAATGGAGAATCTGTCAAAGTCTGGGGGAAGTTCTTTGGAGCAAAGACTCTAGATAAGATCCTGAGTATCTATGTTGCTGTCTTTACTCCCGCTATTGGCAATCTCGATGCTGGAAGCAGAATGCAGGCCATTGGTTTCTTGGGAGATCTGGTTCCGATCCAGACCATCTGGATGATTGAGGGCATCAGACGTGGCAACTTTACTACCGCTGCTCATCTTCTGTAAGTGAAGATTCTTTAACCTGCTCATGAGTATACTAATGATACTCCAGGCCGACCCTCATGGGGTTCTTATACCAGCTTAAGGGCTTGGGATTCATCGCACCAATCTATTTCTTCTTGCATTATATTCAATCGCCGCTAGAGAACTACCACGCCGCCGATATGCGAATGACGCAAATAGGCTCGGTGAAGACGATTATTCCGACTGTCACTCTTTCCTACATCATTCCATCCATTGCTATGATGACGGCTAGCTCCCTCAGCACCAGACAATGGATAAACGGTCTGATCTGGCAGCCATTCCCAATCTATGCCTCACTACTCCAGCGCCTTTTCAGCAAGACTGTTAAGGATACCACTGACCAGGACCGTATTTACAAGGTCGAGGCCGACATGCCATATTTACGATACGCATACGGATTCAGCGCTGCCGTCGCCACAATTGCAAATCTCTATGTCCGCATCGCCTCGCCCCTCTCTCTGCGCGATGTCTTCTTCAAGAATATCAGCAGTCCCTCAGCACCCTTATCTGTTGTTGATGGGATCACACGCTTCTTGCGCTATGATCAGATTGCTACCTTCAGCGCCGGTGCTATCTGGACCATGCTGCACTTCCGCGATCTCAAGAAAGCCGATAAGCTCAAGGTCGGATGGGCACGCATTGTGGGTGTCTTTGCTGGCACCACGCTTGTTGCTGGTCCAGGTGCGGCTATGGCTGTTATGTGGGCTTGGAGAGAAGAAGTCCTCGCGAAATCTTCGAGGCCCCTCGCTGGCAAGAGAGCTGAGGTCAGCAAGTAACCTTTGACCATTCTCCGAATTTTCCTATATATATCCCTATAGACGTTCTCAGACATTCATGAAAAATAAAGTACGAAGTATAGAATATAGAATTTTGAAGATGATATTCACTGTCCTCTGGGCAGTTCTGCTCCCCTCAGTATAGGTATATAGTACCGCGAATAAGCGAGCTACGACTTACCCAGGTAGGCATTTTAGTGACGCGCTCTATATACAAATCAAACGTCGAACAAAAAGAAAGTAATAATAATATAAGGAGCCAAAACCCCAAAAGAAAACGGCAAAAAACTCCGCGAGCGCCCTGGGGCGACTCCTTAGAAAACTCCCACCCAGCTAAGAACTTAACTGTGAAGTTTTTGAAGATAGAAACCTGAGATACTCCGCGGGAGTATAGGGACGCGTTAAGCATTGCTTTTTACTCTAATATGATCCTCCTCTTGACAGAGTTTGACCTGAACCACCCGACCATAGAGAGGCACGCCTTCTCTGTTTGTTAGGGTCCCTGAGCTTATTTGGGTATATGTAGGTAGTTTGCGTGCGGATCGCGTCACCTGACGAGCCAGGAAGAGGGAAAATAATATACTCCGGATCCCAGATCAGACAGCTTACTGTACTGTATCGATCAAACAGGGGATGCTCAACCCCCGAAGTTCCCACGACCCGGGAATGAATAGCCTCATGCAATGCATGTCATGTCGTGTCGGACCTCTAGATAAGATAGATAAGAAAAAAGAAAGGTAGGTCGCTCTCGCTCCAAGCCGATGGTAATATGACTGATCATATTGATGTCAGATATATCTCGACCAGGGAATTTAACCGCCGTGGAGCTGGCCTCCGGTTTGCATATCTGTCTTGCACCTCGCTGATCACCTTTCATTGCTACCGACTCTTGCTTGGCAAGAATCTCTTGTGATATGTGATCGCACAGAAGGCATATGAACAGAAAACTCTCGAAGTGTTTAGATAAGGATTTCGACAATTGAGCCCACATATTGACTGTTAAGCCTCCTCTCAAAAAACAATGAATGTCATTGATTAACACTTGCTAATGATTGATGGTACGACAAATCCATGGTTATCATTGAGAATGTCCTTGATACACTCAACTGCAGAACCGAAAATAGCTTACGACTTCTTTTTACGAGGGCGAATTGGGACTCTTTCCATGGTTACTCAACTTTATGTCAAGAGTCAGCTTGCAGGATCAGCACAATGTCCAGCGAGAAGGATAAGGATAATCAAGAGGCTGGAGATGATAAGTTAGGGTTGATATAGACGCTGCTTAAAGACACACCTTGCTCAGCCGTGAGTGTATCTATCCGCATCTCGGTTCACACCACTTTTCACCCCTCCATCACTCGCAACACACTCTCCACTCTTCCACTCCTCCACTCCACCACGACTCGCTCCCAACACCAACAAACACGAGTGCGCAGCCATTCTTATATGCCGCAACTAGCACCTACCAGCTCGTAAAGACTGCCACACCAACAAGTCTTCTCTATTTGTAGAGCAGCCAGTGGCGACAAGTGCCGCCTGCTCGCAAGAAAAACCAACCTGCAATAATGTGCTGGTGCTGCGCTCGCAGGATGGGATCGAGGGGTAGGTCAGATTCATAAATAGAGGTGTCGTCTCATCACAAAACGACTGGTGTTTGGTTTGGCAGCACAGCCATCATCCGTCAACCCACCCACAACTGCCCATCTTGAAGATCCCGAAGCACCCAAGGCAGATCAACTCTTGTTTCCGCAAGCCTGCCCTTCTCTCTTCCCTCATCTATCTCTTCACCCGCGATTCCTTCTTTTATCTTATCTTTCTGCCATCCAAGCCGGTCTTTTCTCTCTTTATACTTATTTTTATTTTCCCGGGTTCGCAAGGTCGACCCAATTAGTTCTGTGAACTATTTCCCTTCTTCAACCTCTTTTAATACGACGTCATGAGGCAGAACAGTCTCTTGAACATTTTGGCAGGCGTAGCTTCTTTAGCCGCCGTGCATGCCTCATCAGTAAAGGGACGCCAAACCACTATCACACCAGTAACGATCACTGGAAATGGTATTAATTCTATCCCGCCAACTCCGATGGCATACTGACAGGAGGAAAGCATTCTTTGCAGGTACCGATAGATTTTATATTCGTGGTGTAGATTACCAGCCAGGTCAGCCGAAAGTACTAAATATTTCTCAAACAAAGTCCTAATCAAGTCACAGGTGGAGGAACCGGAGTGGTGCAAGATCCAATCGCCGATGTTACGAGTTGCAAACGGGATATTGAACAGTTTACAAAGCTGGGAATCAACACGATTCGAGTGTACGCAGTTGACAACAAGGCAAACCACGATGAGTGCATGAGCGCCTTAGCCGCAGCCGGCATTTACCTCGTTCTCGATATCAACACTCCACTCTACTCGATCAACCAAATAGATCCCGCCGTCTCCTACAATAGCGTGTATCTGCAAAGCGTCTTTGCAACAATCGATGCCTTTGCAGGTTACGACAACACACTAGCATTCTTCTCCGGAAATGAGGTTATTAACCAAGCGAGCAACACGAATGCCGCACCATACGTGAAGGCCACAACCCGAGATATGAAGCAGTATATTGGCAGCAGAGGCTATCGCCAGATTCCTGTTGGGTATGCGGCCGCTGATGTGGCATCGAATCAGAAGTTGCTTGCCGACTACCTGAACTGCGGGACAGATGATCAACGTACAGACTTTTACGCCATCAATATTTATTCGTGGTGTGATCCGTCGACGTTCACAACCTCAGGATGGGATGTTCTCGTGAAGAACTATACCGGCTATGGAATCCCTCTTTTGTAAGCTTTATCCCTATTTGCCTGATATGCCTGTACAGAATCTAACGACTGAGTAGCATGTCTGAGTTCGGATGTATTACCAACAAGCGTACCTTCCAAGAAGTTGCAGCTCTCTACTCTACCCAAATGACCGATGTATTCTCAGGCGGGCTCGTCTACGAATATAGCACTGAAGGGAATGGCTATGGTCTCGTAACCATCACCAACGGAGCCGTGACTGATGACGAGCAATTTACGCTCCTACAAACCGCATATCAGGGCACCCCGAACCCATCCGGAACAGGCGGCGCTACAACCACAAAAGGAACGGCATCTACCTGTCCGCCGGCTTCGGCAGATTGGCTCGTGGACACTGAAGCCCTCCCTGCAATTCCTGCGGCTGCAGCAAAATTCATGAGCTCAGGAGCTGGCGCCGGACCCGGTCTGCAAGGAAAGGGGTCCCAGAATTCGGGTGGAACTGATACGGGAAGCACTGGGACTGCAACCCCAGGCAGTGGAACTGTCACTTCTACTGCGAGCGTGTCAAGTACGAGAGGCACTTCGACCTCTACGTCGTCAGCAGGATCTGGATCTGGGTCGAGCTCTGGATCGTCTGGTAATTCTACCAACAGCGCAGCCACAAAACCTCCTCCGCTTGATAGAGGTGTACTAAGTGCCATGTCGCTTGCGCTGTTGGGTGTTTTTGGAGGGTTCCTGATTTTGTAGATTACATAGTATGCATCTCTTGGAGTTTTGATTGATTGCTTTGGTTTGCATGATTATGATGTAGATATATACTTAGATGAGCCGACTGATTACATGATGCATGTATATGATAGGAAATACCTATTATTATGAAGATTTCTTTTACTTTAATCACTATACACAGATGCATCGGGATATCTTTCTGAATTCATGTGTTTTTATTGCTGACCGATCTCTAAATGTGTGATACATTGGGCCGAGTAACCCAGGGAGATGGATCGTGTTGTAGAGGAGAACTCTAGTTTTCATTCAAGCCGGACTCATCTGACTTGTACAATCTTACCAGAGTAAGAATATCACAACATAACACAACCAACCGCCCATCTCGTTGAACCACGCTAGATCGAAAAGCAAAAGAAAAAAGAGAACAGGAAAAAAAGAAGAGAAAAAAGAGACAAAAAGAACAGCAGATAAAAGAACGGATTTCAAGCCTCCTCGCCATTAATAGGGTGCAGCCTCAAGGGATTATAGTCCTCATCTCCGTCTCCGTCTGCGTGCCTCCCCACGAGGGTAGCGGTAGCAGTGCTCTGGGATTTCTGCGACTCGGTACCAGGGCGGGAGAAAGAGGAGGAGAAGGAGAAGAAGCTAGCAAAGCGGCTGGAGCGCGACGTGGGCCGCTCCCGCATAACGGCGTGTTCCTGAATGCGGCGCGACGAGCCGTCCCACGTCCTGAGCTTGAAGACCTTCTGCAGCAGCTGCCACGTGCAGATCATGTTGCTGACCATGACGGCCACGGAGGACTCGCGGATGTACCACAGCTGGTAGGTGGTCGTGAAGGGGGATTGGAAGTTGTATACCCTGGTTTGTATCTCGTGAGCGAGGAGCGCCATAGAGAGAGGGAGAAGCCACTGCTACTTACTTGTTCAGTATCGCGGCGAGGATCGTGAATAGTGCCAGGCTGAAGACCATGGACAGTGTCAGCTTCTGCGAGATGCGCATCTGAAGCGCCCAGATCATGTGGATGGGTAGCGCGATCAGCAGCACGTCCGACGAGATGTTGAATACCATCTGCACCTTGGAGTAGGTTGCGTAGGTTGCGCATTCTTGGTTGTGCACTGGCATGGCGTAGTATTGCTTGAAGGGACGGCAGATTCCGACATAGTAGGCTAGTTGGATCCCTATGTAGCTGAGGACCACGTAGGCGGCGAGGAAGCGGACCGCGAGCTGGAGGCGGGGGACTTTGTAGCTGTTTTGTTGGAACAAGGTTAGAGAGGGATATAGAGGATGACAACGAAAGTAGGATGGCAGTAACAGGAAATAGAAAGAGAAACTTGTTGCATGTGGTACTTGCAGGTGTGTTTTGACTTACACGATCCGATTGATGAATATCAGGATGCAGATCTTGACTCCCCATGTCAACGCTAGCATGCATTGCTCGAGAGCTATAACTATCTTGCTCCCGATGATTCGAGATCGCACTTGTTCAGGGTCTGCGAAGATGTCGGCTGCTTGCTCAGGCAGGTAGAGGTTTGTAGCGAATCGACCGGATATGTTGATGAGAATCAGGAGGGAAAGGTAGAAGAACTTTGTATGTATTGTTAGACCGCATCTCCAAGAAAGTATATGATCCAAGACAAGACCTACCATGGTAACAGACATGACCCAGTCATCTTGCTTGAATCGACCCATGACAACAGCGGAGTTGATGCTAAGCGAATGGAAGTTAGCTGCTGCTTCTTTGGTAATAGGGTTGGTTGGGATGAGCGCTCACACTCTCAGTATAAAGAATGATAGTGCTGGGATACCAAAGCAAATAGAGTTGATCAGGAGTTCCTGATTCGTGGGCGAGACTATGCCCATGCTAACAGTTGATATCTTGCAGCGCAATTTCGAGTCAATATATGTTAGTCGCGATTGATCAGTTGGAAGTGCCGCGTTGATGATGAAAGGACTTCGACTTTATCGCGCTGTTTGCTTGATCTCTTGATTTGGATGTTTTAGTGGTAGTGATTCAGACTGACGTTCGAAAGTTCTGTCGTTTGATGGCAAGTAAATTCTCGCTTAAATTATATTCTGAGCGTCAAATGTCGAACTTATAAGTTCGTTGAAGTTGCTCCCAAGGACAAGCGAACCATCAATGCCGTCAGTTGAAAGTTGTATATTTCGTTTGGGTTGGAGCTCCAAAAGCGCGTATCCCGTGGCTAGAAATAATCTCTGCCCAGTATATTTAAAATTGAGGTGCTCGAAGCATCAGCAACCTCTAAGGAGGTCGATGGAGTAAGTGAGCTCCAGGACCGACTGTCTGAACCCATCAGGTGGGAAATACTCTCAAAATTAAGGTCTGGATGACTCTAGGCAAGGACTAAATAATGGCTTCAAGGTTCGCACACGCTCTGGAGTTGTACCGCTTCATCTGATCTTGCATCACCGGATAAATTATGAGTGCGTTCATGCTGCGGTGAGCCATACCCTCGCAGAGAGTTCCCTTTCAACCAGTGCAGGCTCCGTCCGAGACACAGAGTCTGTATCAGATAACGAAAGCGTAGTACAGGCTTATGCTAAGGACAGAAACATTCGAAAAAGCAAATAAGAGTAAAATGGAGGGTGGATGTGGTGGATGGTGACATACATAAGGTTCTGGGAGCTCGGCTTGATCTTATGGTTCACCACCCACACTAGACTTCTCTTCGATCCTGTACTCCAAAAGCACCCGTGATCAATGCTCGGCACTGTGCATATTCTGGCAAGATTGGTCGTCATTTTGCATCGCTTCGAGCTTGTTTATATGTGGCACTCCTCTCGCCAATGTATGATAACTTGCGTTGCGTCGCACCATGCTGTGTAATTCACAAAACACTTTGACTGGTATGGTTCTAGAAGCGAATATCGACAGAAGTAGAAGTATTATCCTTATTACTAATCGTCGAGATTCGCACGAAACTGCAATTAACCCTCGAGTCTCCTAGAAATTCAAAGCTACCTTCTTTTACTCCTAATACTATCGAGCACATTACCTAGCATAGCTTTTTAATGCCAAAGGGAAGTTGAAATGATGGATCGTGTCGTGCTACAGGCGAAATCTGTGTGACCTTTTTGCAAGTTCGGACGAGCAAAGGGCCGAGTTCGCGATTGAGATTCTGTGTAGCATAACCCCATCTTTGAGCGTACTGGAAGTTTGTACGGAATAGATTCACCGCTCGATTGATTGAAATTGAGTATCTTGATTGTAAGATAATATAATGCTGGATATCACCAACAGTTGGAGCGCACACCACGCTTCTGAGGTCGTTAATCATGATATAACGGCTATTGATGCCAAAACGCCACCGCTATGCCCATAGAGTCGTAGCAAACACTTTCCTTCCAAATTTACTTGTGCTGCTCTAAGCTGCTGGTGTAATATACGCTCGTAGCGCCTTTACAGCATCGCCCTCGTGCGCCTTCAGAAGATCCGTAGCCTTAACCTTTGACAATTCTAGTTCCTCGACCTTGATAGAAAAAGAGTATTAGCTTGCAATCAGTTGTGAGAGATCATAGAGGTGGCTAACAATAAATGCGACATCGGATGGGTCAACCTTGACTGCCTTCTTCACCTCTTTCTTCTCTCCATCTTTCTTTGCGGTAACCCCATTTGTGGCTCCACCGCCTGCCAATCGGTCCATAGCTTTGCGTACAGCCTCCTGGTCAACATCCTTGGTACCCGAATCATCGTCCCGTGGAGCGTCGAGAGAGGAGAGAGCGGCAGCGGCCTTGCGATCCTCAGCAGATTTTGCTGTAACTGGGATCTCATCATCAACATCACCGCTCGTAGCTCCTTCAACAATGGTAGGTGGTTGTGCTTCTGCCATGGCGAACAATGGTGTAGTGGAGAATCGAGTGTGTAAAAGTGGAGAGAATGAGCAGGACAAGAGTTGTCTGAAGTGAGATGCTGTTTCTTTAAGATGCTCCGTAGTGGGTTGTTCACAAGGCTGATGGCTTCCGGCCTAACTTCGGATAATCCTTTCCCCTTGCCAAATGTCGAGATATTCAGGTCAGAGCCCCGCGAAATCCTCCCCCACAACAACAACACTAAGGCTGATACGTTTCCTTGACACAACGTATATCTTCTTTTGAGTCGAGCTGTACGTGACAAGTTGTCACTATAGACAGGCGTGCTCTTCTTTCCAACGACCCAATTCGTTATTTGACCCTCCAATCAAGCCGTAACGTAAGGCCTTCCTCCTCATCATGACTCAGAATAACGCCAATCCGCCATCCAAATTTCTGGTGGACGAAGTCGAAGATGGAATCTGGTCTCCACAGTCTTGGCGTGTACGGGAACACCAAATGAAGCAGCCCACTATATATCCCCAAGAAGTTCTACCAGTCCTCCAAGCCACGACTGAACAACTCGAACGACTCCCCCCTCTGGTCACGCCAACCGAAATCGTCAAGCTGAAGGCATCGCTACGCGATGTCGCCCAAGGCAAAGCATTTTTGCTTCAAGGCGGAGACTGCGCCGAGCTTTTCGGTTATTGCCAACAAGGTCCAATTGAATCGAAGATTAAACTCTTGTTGCAAATGAGCATGGTTCTCATTTGGGGCGCAAACAAACCTGTCGTTCGAATTGGCCGCATGGCTGGCCAGTACGCCAAACCTAGATCAAGTCCTACCGAAATTGTGGATGGCAAGGAAATCCCATCCTTTAGAGGTGATATTCTCAATGGTTACTCGACTGAAGCAAGGCAGCTGGATCCCGCAAGACTCCTAACGTAAGTGTTTTCTGTCCTGTTTGTAGCATATGGGCATCCGCTGACAACAGCTGTAGCGCCTACTTTTATTCAGCCAGCACTCTGAATTATATCCGAGGTGCCTTATCATCCGGACTTGCCGACCTCCACGGACCTCTTGACTGGGGACTCGGACATGTAAAAGACCAAGAACTGTCCTCGAAGTACCTCAGAATAGTCACGTCGATCACCGAATCCCTTCGTTTCATGAAAACCGTTGGTGCCGATACTGCTGGTCAGCTCCAAACAGTTGATTTCTACACCAGTCATGAAGCTCTTGTCCTCCAGTATGAAGAGCCCCTCACACGAAGACTTCGACAGCCAGCAAATACGCCAAAATCCTCGGAAATCTTTGGTGTTGACCTGCCCGAGGGTAAGGGACCTTATATGTCACGTGTGCCGATTTTCGACATTCCAGTTACAAGACGTGGTGGTACAGTCGCTAGGCGAATACGACCGGAAGAGCTGCCACATATTCCTTTTCAGTGGAGGGAATTGATGAAGTGGGATATCTTTGGTTCTAGTGAAGCCAGAGACAGTTTGTTTTGTTGTATGGGAGAATGCCCCCTGTTGCTTTTTGTTGATCTTTGTATATATATATAGGCGCTGACTTGTTTAGCCAACCCGACATACGACCAAATCGTCGAAAGCTCAAAAGTACCCGACACTCACAATGCAGATGGTTCCGCTTACTACAATACATCTGCGCATTTCTTGTGGGTTGGAGACCGGACTCGCAACGTCAATGGAGCCCACGTCGAATACCTCCGTGGCATCCAGAATCCGATCGGCATCAAAGTTGGACCCACAACGTCTATTTCAGACCTCCTAGGCCTTCTTCGAATTCTTAATCCAGCTTGCGAAGTCGGTAAGATTACGCTAATCACGAGATACGGTGCTTCCAAGGTCCGAGAGTTGCTTCCAAAGCACATTCGTGCTGTCGAGGATAGTGAATATGCACAGCGGTGTGTTTGGCAATGCGATCCCATGCATGGCAACGGAAGGACGACCAAGGAAGGTATCAAGACCAGGCATTTCATCGACATTTTCAATGAGCTTCTTGAGACCTTGGCGATTCACAAAGAGCAGAAGAGCTACCTGGGAGGTGTGCATCTGGAGTTGACAGGTGACCCCGTCACAGAGTGTGTTGGTGGCAGCGAGGGACTCCTCGAGAAGGACTTGAATCTGAATTACACAAGTTACTGCGATCCCAGATTGAATGAGAAGCAAGCCCTTGAGTTGGCGTTTTTGATTGCCGACCATTTCCGAGCTCAAGATGAGGTGAAGTCGTAAGGGATTTGGTGTTGGTGGCTTTTCCGTGTCAAAAAAAATATGGGCCATGTATCATGTTCTCATAATTGCTAAAAGCTCTTATCATTTTAGGCGCTTCGTCATCTGAGGCGTTTCGTATTTCTCGTTTGCATTGCCAGCGGCGCCTGGAGATTTGCTTGTTCATATGAGAGCATAGATTGCGGAAATGGGAGAAAACATATTTGCTTTAGCCAGCCGGCTGGCTGTGTATTGAAATCGAGTTGCTGCAAAGCAAAGTTTGCCAGATTCGTGAATGATTGTGTATTGCAGTCGTAACAAAGAATTAAGAACAATTCCATAAGTATGGACCACGCCCTAAGCTGAGGTGGCTTGTCTATATGATCAGTCAGTCTCTGATCCTTGACCAAACAAAGAAGGCGTAAGGGGATGACAACAAAATCACAGCTGACAACAGCATATTTAAATCCTTCCCATCCGGCGGAATAACAAACTTATTCCCGAAACTACACGGTTCCAGCCGTGAAGAAAGGTCCAAAGGAAGAAACATCCACCTACTCTTGATACCTTTCAAGTGTGTCAACGGCTTCCTCCTTAGCACTTTTATGTGACTTTGATTCGGGTATATGAAAATGCTGCCGAGCGAGGTTTATATATGCTTTGCCGGATTAGGCAGCGATCTGGCAAGTCTCTTTCGTATGAGTTCGGGATTATTAAGATGCGGCCCGAGGGGTGTTTGAACATGCTTTGGACATCGGGCAGGGATCTGGGAAGTTTCCCTTTTGATACCCATAAGCTCGGGAATATGAAGATATAACCTGGGGACGTTTGCATATGTTTGGGTAATGATCTGAGAAGTCTCCTATTTGATGCTTATGAGTTCAAGGATGTGGAAAAGCGTCCGAGCGAGGATCTGTATGCGTTTCGAGAAAGCAAGACGTCTGGTTTCTTCTTCCTTGATGCCTTTGAGTTCGGGAAGACAAAAGCACGATCCTGAGATGGCAGTAGTCTGCCTTTCATGTATCCTTGCTGTTGATAGATGCTTGATTTTGAAGGATGCTGTCGTCAATGAACTGAGCAATGCCATGAATGGTATAATATCGTGGATGGTCGCTGGTGTTCAAAGTCAGTGAAAAGACAAAAGCATGCAAGATCACATTGCGGAGAATGGCAGGCAGTTACTAAGAGTTGATCTGCCAATACTTCTCATGGATCTAGTGATCAATGTTGTTGTCGTGCAATACTTCAAGGCAGTGAAGCAGATTTGGGACGAGCCAACTTACTTCGTTGAACATCACCGGCTAAAGGCTCACCAGAGACAGTTGCAAGACACGACTTGTAGTGTGTGCTCTTTGAGGGTTGAAATGAGTCCTGCAGCACAGGAGTGCAACGTGCAATTGCTTCTTGGCCTCCGAAAACCTGTCGACTCGACACAGTCACAGCTGTCGGGCTAGCAAAACAACGACAGGAATGGGACGACAAGGCATTGCCCGCAGAGTTGGTACGATTTGTCTTTCAAAGCAACAAAATAGGACAATGGGTAGCTGGAAGAGAAACGGTGTGAGTTGTTGATGGCCGTTGATGGTGTTGAAGTGGAAAGGTTGGCGAGACCAGCTCCCAAGCTGAGTTCATTTTCGGCAAGACGACGACGACTAGTCAGCTGCCTTCCACAACCAGCAACCTATATCACACGGGGCCTTCTGGACACGACCAGCCAAAGTCTGCTGACTGATTTCCATTAACAGCTGGTCGAGCACAACAATTTCTAAGACACTCTTCCAGATTCCCAACACTTTCTTCTGTTTCCTGATTGATCGTTCCCGGTCGACATTCTTGGAAGGTTCTCTTACTATTGGGGATCCTCCATTTTAAAGCTGCTCACAGATTACAGAGTGGCCGGCAGGTGGCTATAGAATAACCAAGCATGAGGTATTGTCTGGAAGATGTGCCCGGACGACTTTCTGTTTACGCTTAAGACAAAGCAATCCCCTAGGGTGTTTATCTTAGTCGGCAGCTTTTACGACTGGGCAAGGTGTTTCACTATGTGTCTAAAATTCTGAGTTTCCAGGTGCTGAATATACTGATTTCTCTTCCAGCAAGCTCTTGAAGTGGAGAGAACTGTATCCCAGGCAGTGAAAGAAGGCTACCCAAATTATCTAGTTTATTAGATATTATGAGGTGTTTACATTAATGTTTTCATGATTGAAAGAGTAGTCATTATCATATGTCTTTCAGGGTGGCTGTGTGAAAGAGCGATATCTATTCATGTTTTATTCTACGTAATAATCTCTAATTCATCATTATTTTCATCAATCGGCTTTTGTTTTTTGAGCCACTGTGTCTCCCATAACTTTTGATATCTGCCTTCATTTCTACACAGTTCGTCATGTGTCCCTTTCTCCACAATCTGTCCTTCGTCAAGAACCAGAATTACATCAGCATCCATAACCGTACCCAAGCGATGGGCTATGACAAATGTGGTACGATTCATTGCCAGTCTCTGAAATGCTTCCTGTATCTGAACTTCAGTCACACTGTCAACGGCCGAGGTCGCTTCATCCAGAAGTATGATCCGAGAATTCTTCAACATGATGCGCGCGATCGAGATACGCTGCAACTCGCCACCCGACAGCTTGACTCCTCGCTCCCCAACTATCGTGTCATACTGGTCTGGGAACGACATGATCTTGCTGTGGATACACGCAGCTTTGCTTGCCTCGATCACTTCCTCGTCGCTAGCGTCTAAACGAGCATATCGGATGTTCTCCATGATTGAGAAATTGAAGAGAGAGGGATCTTGTGGTACAAGTCCGATAGCATCCCGCAAGCTCTTCATAGTGATGTCTCGAATGTTTTGACCATCAATAAGGATGCTGCCAGAAGTCGAATCGTAAAAGCGGAGAAGGAGTTTGAAAATCGTGGATTTACCAGATCCAGTCTCACCAACAAGTGCTACTGTCTGGCCTGGTTTGACCGTGAACGAGATGTCTTTGAGGGTCTTCTTGCGTTCATCATAGAAGAAAGAGACGTCCCGGAAGCAGATCTCGCCCTTTGTGGTATGCAATGGATATGCAGTTGCACTATCAACGACGCTAGGTTTCTGACGCAAGACTCCCAAGACGCACTCGGCATCGACAAGATTGGATGTGATATCATCAGAGATATAAGAAAGGACCCAGAGAGGCTGAGAGAAGACATCCCAGTACGAGCAGAGCGCCACAAAATTTCCTACAGGCTTGACTCCTTGCGAAACACGGTATGCAGCTAGAAGGAGGGACACCATACTGCCTAGCATAATTGTGACTTCGCGTGCAGCGTCAATGGCCTCGGCTACCGTCTTCATTGTAGTGAGGGATGCAATTGTGTCGTGAAGTGAGTTCATGACTCGCTTGTGCTGGTACTTTTCTCTGCTGAAGCAGGAGATGGTGGACCAATTGCTGATGCCCTCGAGCTGAGTCTTGCTCAGCATGCGTTCGTTTTTCGAGTACACCCTTCGCTTGCGGGCTTCCAACACAGTTCCTCTCCAAGTAATGAGCCCATAAACAACCGAAATGACCACCATGATGCAGGCAAAATAATAGTCAAAGAGATAGGTGACGTAGAAGAGCGCTATGACAAGATCCAAGATGATGGGAGCAACTTCGAAAAGCAACAGCCGCATCAACGCGATCAGAGAGCCACCCTGCTCAATGGCCTTTGTAAGCTCTCCGCTGTCTTTGTTGACGTGGAAATCCATCGATAGGCTCATGATGTGGCGGAATATCTCATCCTTCAATTGTTTCGTGGACCAGTTATCGACTTGGAGTTCGAGAAGTGTTTGGATTGCTCCTCGAGTTCCATGCGAGTTCAGAAATTGGAGGACAAACCACCAGACGACTTCTTTCCATGGCAACTCGCCAGTTCCATAGATTTGGGTGAGTTTATCAACGATGACTCCCTGCTGCTGAGGTATGAGAACATTTAGAATCCGTTCTGCAATGACACAAACACTGATCAAAACGAGATAGAGTTGGATTTTCGGCTGGTTCCGTGGTACAAGATGCGGTACAAAGATGGAGAAGTTCTTTATATAACCCCACCATCCACCCGATTCTTTTAGAAGCCTCTTGTGTTGTTCGATCTCCTCTCTATCATCGTCTATGGATCCATCGTCGCTGGAGGGAATACTTGGGTATTCTTGTTCAATTGACTGCTTTCTTACAGAGGCGGAATCTGGTATATGACTTTGTAGCAGAGGTTGTCTTTCGACATCGAAGTCTGCCATTGTTGTATTCTTGGGTCCGATGACCACTATATCAGATCTCAGAGGTTATAAAAGAGAATTTAGCGAATAGAAGCGCTAGGAGAAATAGAGTTTGACGCCGTTTGAATTGACCCCAAAACAAAAGTTACTGTAGAGAGAACCTTCGGCGTTTTTAAGGCTCCAAACAGATATAACGACCCATCGCAGATTATCGTTAAGGCGCAATGACCGAATTGAGGCTCAGCTAGAAGAGTCCGTATTGACTGCCCGATGAGTCTTCAACGGGGGGCTGAGGCTTGACTCACAGCCGTCTTACGTAAATGAGTCAATCCTGTAATCCTTCGGCACTCAATCCAAGTGCCGCTCAATAACCGTTTTATTGTTGTTATCCTTGAACCTTATTTCATCCTACATACTGATAAGCATATAGCACCAAGATCGCAGTAGTGTTGAATTCCATTCGGTCGGCAGTATATTTAATTCATATTGAACTGGCTATTATAATAGTAGATGTCAATTATACATGGGCCCATCCATTGTGAACGAGAACTTGCATCTCGTTAATGATGCAGTGATGACTACCATCTTCGCTACTAACGTTTTGGTGTAGCCTCACTGCCTCGTCTTGCCAAGTTTGAATTCTAGCATCTACAATGCGTTTTTCCAAAACTCTTCCCGGAACCCCAGTCCATCGAGCCCACCTATTTTCCCAAATGCCTGCTAATTTCGCTCCTCGGCCTGGCCACGGACCGGTTGGATGTACATGTTTGCTCGCTTGCGGGTTGTATGAGACTCTCACGTTTGGGTTGAGCCAAACACCATGTACCGACGTCAGCCGGTTGTCGGCATGGATAAGGCAACATTCTGACCCTTCCAGATGCTGAAGGGCAAGATCATCAGGTATCCCTCGAAATTGTAGTGGTGGATCAGAGTAAAATGGATCTGCTTGAAAGACGACCATGCCATTCCAGCACGATTTCACAGGCACCGGAGAGTTCGAAATCATAGCGCTCCGTGACTCAGTAGCGAGAAAGAATGGCCAGCTCTGAGTGACTGTTTTCGCGCCTGATATGTCACGTAGGGCAAAGGTGTCGTAATATAGAGGAGGGATTGAGAAGTCGAGTGCACACACAGCAGCATAACTGCCGTTTCTGGTTCCAATGAGCGTAGTGACATCCTCGGTCTGAGGTAAGAGTAATATGTTAGTATAATTTGGTGCATAACCGAGGAAGACTCACCGTAAAGATAACATCATTCAACCACAAGATCTTGTCAAAAGATCGCTTCTCTTTCCCATCTGTTCTTTCTGCGAGATATCTCAATTTGTCCATTACCCGATTCCGTATGCCGGCTAGATACGGTATTCGTCGCAATTCTCTCTTTCCCCTGCTTGTCCAAATCCATCCATCCTCTTCCAGGCCAGGTATTCTTTCGACCGCATCTTTATGAGTTTCTTCATACAGTTCGATACTCCTCTCTACTCCCATCTTCTCCAATTGAGAATCCAAATCTCTCAGAGCACCCTTCGTATCATCCCAACTACCACCTTCAACAATAGAGATGTAGATATTTTCTGCCCCGAAGTGCCTCACCAAGTCCAAGACTGCAGCGTTCCAGTGGGAGCGTATGATCAATTCGTTATTCCAATGAATGCTGGCGATAAATATACGGTCCTTGTGCAAGGACGGAGCTGCCGAGGGAGAAATTTGATGGGATGAAGACGAACTGACAGTGAGGGTAAGGAATAGCTTAATTGAAAGCACAACAAGTAGAAATAGAAGAGTTGGACGCACCCAACGAGTATATCCTCGTCTCAACCGGCGAACTCGACTTAGTGACGGCATATCGAGACGCGCAAACTTTAATTGAATTAAGCACTCCCATCTTTGCAACGGAGTTTGAAAGTCTGTATTTCATCGAACAAAGAGGGGCTAGCTGTGCTTGAAGTTTTGTGTAACGTCAGATTTGGAATACGACCAAAAGACGCCTCCTATGCAACCAGTAAAGATCAACAAATCCCATGCCGGCTACCACGCCCCGAGATTCCAACAATAGAATTTGAGATCTTGGAAATTGCAAATTTGAAAAGTGACAATGATAGAATCCCTTACTTGCTGCATGTCTCACAATATCAGACTGGCAGATTACTTTGAATTGCCTGAGAATAAATGATGAATACTTTGAAGAGCTTTGATTTCAGGACATATTTATTAAGATTAATTGAGAGAGGCTTGACACAATACTCTAGAATTATCGTCTAGTTGAGATGGGAACTCCGAACTATATATTAGTACGGAAACGAAGAAACAGTCGTCAATAATTAACTAATAATTATTTACTGACCACTAGCAAGGAAATTTCAGAATTTCTATACAGAATCCCCAATATGAGGTGCTATTTTCTGTTAATGGAAATAATTCAAATTCAAATGCTCTATAACTTGTGGAAGATTATGCACCCGATCTGTAAGGAGATTACTAAGCCACATGAGAGAAGCAGGACAACACATTGTGCTGTATGTATTTGGCAGCCAAAAACATTGAACACTTGTTTCTTTGTTCCGGTAAAATTATCATCCTCATCACGTTTGAAAAGTACAGATTCTCTTCAAAAGATGGCAGCAAGACTTTCACTCGGAAGGCATTTGGTTTTGAAGCACAATGTTATACTCTTGCGTATTTAACCCCTCTTCAAGTCCTCTCGTTGAGATACGAGTAATTTAATACTTTGTGAATCAGTGCCAGAGCCGAAGATCTCTTTTTCTACACGGGATCAGTCGCGATCGAAGTTACCTCATCTAATCCTTCAACCCGAGCTTGAGTTTCTGGTTGTTTTCTCTTGGATTAGACTTCGTTACTTAGTACCTGCAATTGGGTGTATTTATTCCTTCGAAGAAGTATGTCAGGAGTGGTCGTTACGATATGTTGTTCCTTCAAGCAATCAAGACGTGGAAAACTGGGCTCGTTCAACTATTATTTGGCATAAAGATGAGAAACCACTGTTTGAGAGAGATACTGACTTAGCCGACTACTACTGGGATCCATCCAGAGATGCGCATTCCAAGGTTCTAAATATTGGACCGATTAATGAATTCTTTTAAAAAAAGGGAAAACTTTTACCGTTGATGGTGTGCATTTATTGGCAATTAGATAGCAAGTTGTCATTTTGCCTGCATACCGCTGCCAGATATCAGACTGAACAGGAGCTGGAGATCATGGAGATGGTAATTATAGGATAGCTACAGGCCGTTATAAGAGTGTCATAAGGACAGAGTCTCGGGTACATGTTGCAAAATGTTAGTTTTATGATTTGTTTTATATCAATGGAGGAGGTTCAAACCCAGTCAAATACAACTTCGAATTTCTTTTGTTGAATTTAATGCGCGTGAACTTTCCAAGCAATTGAATTAAGAGATTATTTACTCCTTTCCACCAGTAATTGAAATACATTATTTACTATAAAACCGTCATAAGCGGCGGATAAATACTTAAGTGGCTGTTCTAGTCACCGGCAACAGAAATAATACACTTAGCCCGTCGGGCCAGCAATCTGATCACACCTTGCATATTTTGACGGGCCGAAGTAACTCTTCAAAATTCGACATATTAAACCCCCTTGACTAAGAGCTGCTTCTCCTTCTTCAACTGTTGAGCCACAGAAACTGGGATCTTCAGCGTGTTAGCAACAATATCAGGAGGTGTAAGCGCAAGCCATTGAGTCAACGAGATATCCGCAACGCGATCGGACTTGTATATTTCAATCCAGACAAGATTCTCAGTCTCGGATGTATTCTCGATGTAATGGCCTAATTGAATATTTGTTAAAACAGTCTGAACATAAAATCTTGGGTGGAAAATCACCAACCACTGTTGTCAGGAAAGACTGCTGTATCACCAGAGCTAAAATCAATTGTTCGTGCAGTAGCTCCACCAATGAAAACTGTTGCACGTCCTGTGCCACTATGAAAGTAAAGCCATTCAGCCGCCTTGTATCTCTGTCAGTGAACGTTGCAAAAAGCATCTATAGATCATATACACACGTTTGGATGCCAATGAAGCTCTCTAAGACCTTGAGGTTCAAGACTGACAACTGTAGCGGCAATAGTCGTAGCGATTGGAAAGTTGCGAGAATCAATGATGGATAGATTCCCAGCTCCTCCTGGAACTGGGACTGCAGCTTTCGTTTGAGAATTATGAAACACATATGAGTTATCTCCTGTGATTCCACTCTCAGATGGGCTGGAGGTGGTGACAGTCCCATTTATTATGTAGGGGTCTGTTGATGGGACGTTCTGGAATACCGATTCGTTGAGACCGAAATTCTTAGCGAGGATTGATTTTGGAGTATGTGCAACCCAGTCATCTACCATAAATGTAGTGCTAGATAATATTAATATTTTTTCATGAGCGTGAAAGAAAAAAAAGCTCACCCGATTTTATCAAAGTTACCTAGCATAAATTAGCATTTTTGCCTTGAAATTGACTCGAATTGACTGACCTTCATCAAATACCAAAAGATATTCATTCTCGTCCTCAAGTCCTGTTATATGTGAGTTCTTGAAGTATGAAATTGTCTGAAAATCAACCATACCTTGAATGGTGTGTGCAGAGCCCTTGGGAAAGTACCAAATATCACCAACTTCAAGCTTCTCTACCTGGTAACCGCCGTTTTCATCCACGGCCGAAATTAGAACACTCCCGGCATATACATAACCCCATTCAGCCTACGGAATCATAAATATAGGTTTAGAAACCAACGCAAGTTGATAAACTTACTACTGTATGCCAATGAAGCTCCCGCAACGCTCCTTTATGGAGGTGTTGTTGGGCAGCGGCAATGTCGGGACTAGATGGCAAATCCGTAACGACTTGCTCACGGGTCCATCCACCGTTGAAGATCCTAGCTTTGGAATCGCTGAAACTCCATTTTAGGTTTGGCACAACTCCGCTATCTGTTGATTGCTGACCGAGATTATCGGGATTGGCGAGATCGATTTGAGGGTTCGTGCCACCTGGGGGTGAAAGTAAGTAGATAATTTTCACCGTAATTTTCATGGGAGCATCAATGTAAGTTCGACAACATACCGAGAATTGGACCACCCTTTCCTTTGCCGTCTTGAGGTTGTCCGGCAGCGAAGCCTTTGTCATCTCGCTTCTCTACATGACGTGCGGCAGTCAGAGACACAATAGGAGCAATCCAAAAAGCGAGATTAGCGAGCTTCATAATTAGCACAATCACAAGGAATGTAGGACAAAAGTAGTCAAAGCTGGACTGGTATCGTCAAGTCAGGAGGTGGCATTTCAAGTCTGTTATAAGCACCACAAATCTCGCCATTCTGCTTGAATGATGCGTAATCGATATCGACATTCTGCATATTTGATTGTGATATGCAACCAGGTACCTTGCAATACATGATGCAAGCAACGCCAACATGTCGCCTTATATTGCCAAGATTTCGCATCCCCCGTGGAAGAATGACCACGGGACTGGAAATCCGGGTTAGCGCAGGCTTGATCAGAAGCTTAAGAAAAGGTTAACACATTTTTCTTGGGAAATCATGGAAATCTTATCCTCATCTTTATCAAGCAATTTGCGGGGTTGCCATCATACGCCCGCGCAATCGTTGTGGAAAATTCGCAATATCGTCGATCTCCCTTGGCATTAGCCACAAGGCAGGTAGCGACCCGAGCTGGCAGCTTGACGGCTTCCGAAGTTTCCTCTCCTCAGACACTTCTTCATTACGACCAGCTATAGCACTTATATAGATTTTGAAACAAACGAAGTCAATCAAAGATTCTAGCGAGATTTTTCTTTTCAAACAATCAGGCAGTAAAATTTACCGTTACCTCTTTGATTACATGAAAGCGATATCTGAACAAGTTAGCAATCCTCATTTAAATCCCGATCGTTTTTCAAATCTTCAATGAGCTTTTTCTCAGCTTCGGTGTCAAGATCTACATGTATCGACCAGGTTTAGGGTCCGATAAGAAGTTTCTTGGGACGAGAAAGCATGGTGATCGACATGTATCCGTAGGAGTGGATAAGCATGCTATCAGAAAAAGGGCCAGAAGAGTGTTCAAATCCATGCTTTGGACTTGGCAAGGACGCAAATGACTCCTAGCTACACATTCTAGGCTAGAACATTTCACTGTAGTACCTTTCAGGCAACCTTGCGCTCATCACTTTCTTCAAAGGGCTGTCGACGATTATGATGAACGTGCTAACAATAAGCGTACAGGCTTGACTCTTGATCAGAATGTGCCAACTGATTTTCTGACCTGCAGTAGTTCTGTTTACATCCCCTGCTACTTCCGGAGACTGTATGTGCCGGTACCTTTGGGTAATTACTATGTCAGATTTCGGGATGATCTACAAATCATCAGGGTGATTGAGCTTCAGCTTCTCGACTCGTGGTGACAATCTTCATTTTGAAATGCTGATCTTGAATCAAATCAAGAGAGGAGCCATATGTGGGCGTTATTCCGACATCGACATTACCTCATTGCAAGCTTTCCAAAGAAACATGAGGCAAGGGCGGTTATGATAGAGTGAGTAGGATCAAGAGGATATTTATATAAGGAGAAAGAAATCTGCTCAAATTTTCTCATCATCCACAATAACACATTTGTGCAGCTTAGGATCTTCCTTCAAGTTTTATCAAGATGACGAAATTCTCTCTTTTGTTTGTTGCATTGGCATCAATTGCAGTTGCCTCGCCTGTTCCAGAGCCTAACCCAGAACCACAGATCTCGCTTCCTGGCTCTCTGATCCCCTCAATTCCAGGCGTCACAGATCCTATTGTTAGCGGAGCAGCTATTCCTCTGCCAGTTCTACAGCTGCCTACTCCACCACTCACAAGCCCAACCTTTGAGGGTAGTGATATCAAGCCAAAGAAGGTCGGCTACTTCTGGACTGGTGCTGGAGACAATCAACACGCAGGTTTGTATTTGTCTTTCAATAATTCGGTTACATGCTGACGTCTGTTAAAAAAAGATTTTCTTGCCACTTATAGTCTCGACGATGTAAAATGATCTATCTATTATGCTCCCTTTCGGGAACCCTCATGCTAATGATAATCAGGACACTTTTGGAGAATTCATTTGGTTGACAGAAGTTCCAACGAGTGGCAACAGCCCTCATCATCTTGGTCCCAGTGCTGATGGAAAGACCCTTATTGGGGGTGGTCTTTTGTCACTTTTGAAAACTCAGGTAAGCATTTCGACTCATATGACGGTACATATTTGTAACTATCCGCACAGGACACTGCTTTCTATTTCGATGTTACCGACCCATATAGACCAACTTTTAAGAAGAGTAACCGGGCACTTCTTGCCTCCATCACCGATGAGATTCGCGCTAAGCCAGACGGGTAAGTAGCATTTTAAGCGATGAAGTATATATGCTAATAGCGAACTAGTGGCTTCCTAATTACATATATGGGATGTATGTATTATCTAGATGCAAATATAGCGGATTTGACTAACAAATATAAGCTGCTGTAGGAACTTCTCCTGGCCGTTTGATCGAGACCGATGCGAACTTCGATATTATCCACCAATGGCCGGAAGACGTCGAAGGCACTCTTAACATCCTCGGCGAACAATTCTCACCACATGGGCTGAGTGTTGACTGGGATAACAACCTCATTTTAACTTCTGATTTTGTTGTGCCCCTTTCGATCCTCAAGCCCAGCTTAGGTATACAACGTGCCAACACGTTGAGGCTATGGAAGCTCGACACCAGAACTATTATCAGCACAATCACTATTCCTGATGTAAGCAATATCCATTAGTGGTTTGATCTCTATACTTATTCTATCGTAGGGTCAAGGAATCCAAGACATCAAATTCATCCCAGGAAATCCAGAATCTGCTGCGCTTGCAACTGCCGTTCATCTCGGCCAAGTGTGGATCATCTACCCATTCCGATTCAACGCAGATGGCAGTCAAGGTGTAGCTGAGCTTCTTTACGATCTTGGACCAAAAGCTCGTGATACTGTAGCTATCTAGTAAGTTATCATCTACATATTAAAAAGTAATTCCATACTAATCAAGTAATTCAGCACGGATTTGACCGCGGATGGAAAGTTCATCTACCTAACTCTAACCACTGCAAACCACATCGCCGCTCTCGATATCTCAGATCTCAATAACGTCAAGCGTCTCGATGATCCTGATGAGGTCCAACCAACAATCGGCCCGCACTATATCAAGGTGACACCTGATCAAAAGCACATCGTTGTGACGGATTACTTTGTGCAGACTGGCGACATTGGTTTGATCAATACCCCAGCTGATTTCAAGGCACTGTACATTGATATCAACGATGATGGAAGTCTGAGCTTCAACCGCTCCATCGACTTCCAAGCCGCTTTCCCAAAGTATGGTGGTGCTAAGCCTCACTCGGCTGTTGTTTATGACTTCACTGACCCCAGCAATCCAATCTATTATTAGAAAATGGTGGCCGAGGGTTTATTGTTCGTGGTTCGGAGAGATGCATCACCCTGTCATACAGAAGATGAGAGGAATTGACGAAGCTAGGGTGATTATTTTGTGGTTACAAGAGCCAAGTAATTTTTAATTGCGCATATTCTTATGTTGATGGTTCTGGTTATAATCTAAGATTATCGTTTAGTATTTATACCTATTGGAGAGCCTGTTGCCTTATTACTGGGTAATCAGTAAAGTTTTAAATGGAATCTTTTGTTAAATTCTTCCACCTTGTTTCCCTTCCAAAATATATATATATATGATGCTCTATAAAGCAGAATAATCTCTTAGAAATACGAGAAATTAGCAAGAAAATTTTGTCCTCTGTTACTTCTAGAGAGTTGAAAGAAAAATCTTTTCCACAAAGGAAAGAAAAAGGGAAATAAATAGAAATGAGAGAATGTTAGATTATCCAGTATTGAAAGGCTAGATTATCCAGTGTTACCACGGAGTAGAAGACTCGATAGATGAACTCTAATCCAAGCTATATTTGACATGAAGGACATTTATTCGTTTAACCGATACTGTTCGCAAGGATCATCAAAATGCGCAAACCATGTATATCTCATCTTCGGGCCAGGCTGATAATCGTGAAAGATCAAATGGCTCTAGTACTGCTCGCTTGCTCGTTTAAAAGACCCCCGAGGGGTCAATCCACCTCGTCATCACTGCCGTCCACCGTCCACATACACCCTTGACCATTTCATCTCAACTTCCCCACCAACCTTGATGAGTGATACTCATGATTGGAGTACAAGTTCAGATGGAAGTGGTGTGAATGCGGGGCAAGTACTCTCTATCCTTGTCTAGAATCGACGCCGACCTCAAATTCTCCTGAATCGGTAGATGAGTAGACGCCCGCGTCCAATCAAGGTACGCAAACTTGCAGCATAGACATGTTCGTCTGCAAGGACGGATAAGGAAACGGAAACTTTTTTTTCTTTCTTCCTTTTCTTATTTATAAACCTGTCCGCACACTGAATTCAAATCCGTCCTAACTTCTTGTTCTGCTCTGGGTTGGATATTTTCTGACAACTTCAACATGGGTAGCTTATTGAGGACCAGCTTGGCGAACGTTGTATTTCTTGGACTGTTGATTGCAGGTACGGTAGTTCAAGCATATTCAAATTCGAGTGAACTACCTGTGGTTGATTTGGGATATGCTTTGTATCAAGCTCAGGCAGTCGAGGTACGTATTTCATTAGTCACTTTGAAATAATGGATATTGACATCTTCCCTAGTCCAATAGTAGTAACCCATATCTCAATTTCTCCAATATCAGATATGCAGCACCTCCACTAGGAGAGTTTCGGTTTGCTGCTCCAGCTGCACCTCTCAACAATCGATCAGCAGGAGTCCAAGATGGCTCATATGGTAAAATATGTCCTCAAGCATACGCAAGATGGCAGCTCGGCGCGAACGTACTCAACCCTCCCGCCGAAAACGAGAGTGAAGATTGTTTGTTTTTAGATATCGTGGTACGCAAAACCGTGTATGAATCTAGCGATGGCGCACCAGTCCTTGTCTGGTTTCATGGAGGTGGATATGCGATTGGAAGCAAGTATGCTCAGGGAACTCCAGTGGGCTTGCTAGACCGGAGTTTCGAATCTGGCGAAGGCGCAATCTGGGTCGGGATGAATTATCGAGTAAGTCAACTACAGCTGGTCTTAAAAAGATTGAGTTCTTACCACAATTTCTAGCTCGGAGCTTTTGGCTTTCTTCAAGGAGAGACAATCCAAGCAAACGGCACTGCAAATGCGGGCTTTTACGATCAAAGAGCAGCACTCCTTTGGGTTCAAGAGAACATCCATCTTTTTGGAGGTGATCCGAATCGAGTCACAGCCATTGGAGAGTCAGCTGGTGGCGGTTCTATTCTTCACCATATTACTGCTTATGGTGGGAACAATGGATCTTCTCCATTTCAGAGAGCAATCTTGCAAAGTACTGCCTTTGTGCCAAGCCCGTCAAGCGATGCTCCCGAAGCGATCACTCAGGAGTTCTTGAAGGCAGCTAATGTGACGACCATTCAAGAAGCTCGAGAATTAACCTCAGAGCAATTGCTGGCTGCGAATAAAATCGCCCAGGCCCCTGCTTTGTTTGGTACTTATGTATTTGGTATGTTGACAGCTGTAATTTGTTCTGAACCGAGTACTGATTAGTCGGATAGGTCCAGCTCCAGATGGAACATACGTACCTGATCTCCCTGGAAATCTCTTGTTGGCCGGTAATTTTGACCACAATGTGGCGGTGATGGCAGCACATAATTCTAACGAAGCTGGTCGATACACCGACCCGGCTGCTACCAACGACACAGCGTTCACCACGTACATGTCATTATATTTCCCCTCGGCCTCACCAGAAGTGTTGACATACCTATCCACTGTCCTCTACCCTCCGGTCTACAACGGCTCGCAGCCGTACACGACTCCATTCTACCGACTCAATCGTGCGATTTCCGATTTCACTTTTACATGTAGCAGTACCTGGCTGATGCACGCGTATAACGCTTCGTCGTCATATAAATATATCTTCAGTGTACCTCCAGGAAACCATACGCAGGATGTGCCATACACATATTTCAGTAGATCTAATTCACAAGTTCTGAATGAAACCCTGGCACAAATGATGCAAGGTTGGATGACGACCTTTGCTGGGAAAGGTGCTCCAAATAGAGACGAGCTGCCTAAGTTTCCAGCTTACGGCTTGGAGAGTAGAACCTTGAATCTGAACAAGATGTATATTGAAGAAATTGGCGATCCGATGGATAATGAAAGGTGTACGTGGTGGCAAAAGGCTTTGTATCGTTGAGCTTCACCAATGACTTGCTCTTTAAGTTACCTGGCCAGCACCAATTAAGGGAGCGCTATTAGGGCCAGCACATAAGATTAACCGAGCTGCACTTATTATAAGTACCATCCTCCTTGCTTTTTCAATGTCTCGCAAACATCCTCATATGACAAATTCATCTTTTCTCTTTTGAGCGTCTCGCAAACATCCTCAGGAGATCTCGGTTAAGATCCCACATCCAAAAAGTTCATAATTTAAACGGTAAGTCTTGTGCATGCTTTCAATCTCCACCATCGACCCAGCAGACCTATCCACGACACTACATTCACCTAGAGTCTAACCCATAACGATCTAATCATGGCTGACAATCAACTTTTCGTAATAGAGGACAATCAGTTCGAGATGCCTTCCAACAAGGAGATTGAACGAGCATTCCTTGCCCAATTGAGACTAATTAAGCGGGAAAATGCCCTTGAACGCGATGGTCTTCGCCAGCTACGCCGCCAGCGTCGCCGCGAGTGGTTTAATCAAGAACGCCGCGCTTTGCGTCGCCAACATGTTGAAGAAACTCAAGAGCTCATCCAGCAACAGGCCATGGACCTCGACAACATTCCTCAAGGAAATATCGAAGCGCGAAACGCTTGTCTCCACGTACATGCTGTACAGATGCAAGAGCTTCGAGAAGAACAAGCAGAAGAGCGTAGAGCACTTAACAAAGAAGATGCGGAAGAGCGCAGAGCACTTAACGAAGCACTTAACGAAGAGATCGGACCAATTAATGAGTAATATGGCATCTAGCGACAGTACAGTGGATCGGGCTCTTATTGTAACTGCTCTACCCTGCGTTCCTATTACAATTCTCACTGCTGTTCTTTAAGTATGTATGCCCGCCACTTCATCTCAAAGCGATGCATGCTAACAATGAATTAACCTAGCCTCGTCACTTTTCCTCTGGTATTCTTGATGACTACACGACCTGCTTAATCATCAACTCTCTTTCTCGACAACACAGCGCGCGCAGCACCGCCAATCTTTGAATTGGGACAACAAGCAATATCGTGGCAAAGCGGAAATGGCATAAGCACTGGTATGGGAGTTTTTGGTGGAGTTCTGGCGTTTTCTGCACTGGGTTTTGGAGTCGCATCATACACGAAAGAGCATTTCTTGTGGAATTGGGGTTTCTTTGCTGGCGTTACCTGGAAGCATTGTATCTTTGGACTGCTCTGTAGTAGCGCACCATAATCAAAACACTCCTCTCTAACCTACCAAAACTGTGTTGTGGAATCACGTTCAGAGATCGTTACATGCATTTGGTGAAAGCAGAATAAACACAGGTGACAAACCAGAGGTTCGTGGAGCCCAACTTTCCCACTTTCTGCATCTCTTCCTCACCCTCTCAGACAACACCCTATTGGCACCGATACACCAGACTTATTTTTCTGGTCTATACTAAGCTCAGGTTGAGTGTACGGAAGCAGACGCAATCGTGGCGATTGATGCGGCTAACCTTCTGGGCTTTCTTCTCTTAACCGACGAGGCAAATAGCCGAGGCCTCTGCAGTTCTGCCGAAAACGAATCCTGTTCGGGATATATGAAGTTGCCTTTCCTGTTATTCTTCTCGTCCTTTTATGTCACGATAATCTTGCCATCGATAGGCTGAGGATTTGCACTCAGATATCGATGGGTTCAATTGAGCCGTTCTAGCTTGCACAGCTGTAAGCTGCTCCTCGCTAAAGAACACGTATGTCTAGCGGCCAACCATCAACAATTAATTTACGAGGAATCAGAGATGCATAACATGGTTGACCATTAAATATCTCGAGAGAGATTTACTAGCAAGAAGGAAGATCTAGAAAAATCGTCTTTCTTTCCGAACACAACGTTTTGCAGGCCTCCACCCTGGTGGAAACGTCTTTCGTAGAATTGACGGCATGAGGCTATCTTTGATTTAAACCTGGTTGATTAATAATTGTTCCCCGAGTCTTACTTGTGACGCCTTCGTCTTGCCGTGCTTCTGGCGATCAATGGATGATACACCAGTCGGTCCGCATCTCGCGGAAAATATAATTTCTCTTAGGTATTCGAACTTTGATAGCATGGAATTGTAATAGACTTGGGTGGTTATAAAGAAAGAAACATCAATAGTTGCAAAATAGGAAGAACTCATTGTCATTATTCTCATTATTGTCTGGCGCTAATCTCTAAGCGAGGATATTGTCAGTTGACACTTCTTCTTCTGAAAATAACCTTATATGGTAATATGCCACGCTGCAATTGGCGAGCAACATATTTTCGTGAAGTGTAACATGTTGAATGAAGATGGTTACATAAAATGGCCCTGAGTCATGGGTTGCGAATATTTCAAATCCGGGTGCAGGCAGGGAGGGCATTTCAACATTTGCCATTAGGCCAACAATCAAAGTAGCTTGAGAATTGGCTGTATCATTCTAACTTGTTAACTACCTAGCTACTTGTCAAAGAGATGCATTTCCATGTTGATTATCTCGGACCAACAAAAGATCCATTCAAGAAGAATTATCAGAGTGTCGTTATCAGGAGACGATGCTTTTATCAATAATAGACCCAAGAGTAATAATTTCAAAACAGAAAAATCAAGGCGGCTTTGGTGTTCCCCCATTCCATTGCTATTCCTAAGTGGAATATCGTGACCAGCTGCGTTTTCTGGTTGACTGACCGACATGATAAATATTATAGAGTCTAGAAGGAGCCAACTAACCATTGCACAATGCATGAAGATCTATAATCTTGTAAATCTCGTAAATCTCCGGGAGAAAAAACAACAGCAACACCCATCCAGCCTCCACACGAGAAAGAGCCATGATCAAATTTGTTTCTCCTGGACCGGATATTTTTTCATTCCGTTTGGAAATCCCACCGGCAACGCTCCATCCCACATCTATCCTACCATTCGTCCGCCGCCGGTCTTAGCTCGCAGAATCCACAGATTAGATACTGGCAGATACAGGCGATAGATCGACAAGCGAGCAGGGATGACGATTCGAGACTTCGGGCTCGGCCAAAGCCCAAAGGGGAAAACCTGCAGTGGTAGTGGTGAACAAGAGGCCGGGCATGGGGAGACGTAAACGTCCGGCGAGGATCTCCCGAATCGAGACATAACGGGTGATTATCATTCGTGTCTCTCCCTTGGTGTGGGCGAGACACGGACACGGACACGGGATGCTACTTACTTTACTGTATCGCATCATGCGGCCGGTCCAGTAATCAATGAAAAGAGCAACAGGACGATGCGAACTTGCTGGATTGGATTGGAACCAGAGCAGTATGCAAGGTACGGTACGTAAGAACACCCCTGACAGCTAATCCTTGAGCTTAAACCCGCCAGGGAAAGAAAAGAAAAACGTCGGCGTTAAGAGTATCCAACGTACGATTGGAGTGTTCGCTTAACCTCCATATTTCGTTTTCTCCTCCGCAAAGTATAGCCCCAAGCTGAATCCTGTTGATCGGTTTAAGCATCTCCAAAAGTACTGCTCCTCCAAGAAAGGCTTTTTCTTTTTGTTTTTATTTTTTTTTATTTTTCAATAGAAGAACCAATGGCATAGGAGATATTCATACTACTCCACAAGGTAGTGAGTCGTGTGGAGTTGGGTTGTTATCTTAGCGCAGGGCGGCAGGAATACCGCGTACCTCGCCTGAGGAACTATTATTCCAGACCGCCAAATCCCTCTCCTCTCCCTCCCTCTTTGCATCACGACCCCGTACACGCGGGGTAGACTTCAAGACCTCACTACTCAGATTCCTGCCCGTCAAGTAAACAAGCGGGCCTGAATTGAGTTTGATAACAAAAAGTCAGGCGAGAGTCAAAAACCCTAAAATCCAAACTCTATCCGGCCACCCCTCCAACAAGAGAAGACATGGATATCTCGTCAAGCTTCCTAAAACTCTCTGGGCCAGAAGCGCGCAGGAGAAAACGTGCAGTCGAGGCACACGCACGGCTCAAAGCAGGAAAAGAAGAACAAAAAGAAAAAAAAAGCACAGAGCATTGCCCCACCGCCGCTCCATCTTTATGCGTTCCCCGAAAAGGCTAACAGTGTACTTCCGAACAAGTGCCCGACCCGAGGCACGCAGCGGGGTATCTTTTCCTCGTCTCTCCTGTCCGACACCTTTCTCTTACTCGCTCTTTGCGTGTCAGACAGAAGACACAAGAGAAGACGGCATGATAACTCATCAGCAGGCATGCATGCGGGTTCTGAAACAATTCTCAGCCTCTCTCATGCCGGCATGGCCTGCCATGTTTGTCCATGTCAACCATGCTCGCCAAGCGAAATGAGTGGTTTGGGACTTGGTTTCCAAGCGACACTACTCCGTACTCGAGGCACTGTAACTGTTTGCCGTCTAGTATGTGGAGTCGACCGAGGGAGCTAGATAGCTTACCCCAGTCTCGAGAACGGACGTAAGAGATAGCTGTTGAGTAATAACCAACAGGGAGAAGCTAGGAGGCAGTCAGGACGATACAAAAAGGAGGGGTGCGGGACCCCTCCATGCTCTCTTTCTTTTATTCTCCTCCTCATTATTCCTCCTCTCTCCTCCTCGATATACCCAAGCCCGTCAATATACACATACATCATGGCTCCTTCAGCAACTGCCTCGGACCGTGTTTCCTTCACGACCTTCTCCAATGTCGTGAATGGCGAGCTACGCTCCTCCAAGACCACAACTCAGGGAATCAACCCCGTCACGAGCGAGAAGTTGTGGGATGTCCCCGTTGCCACAGAAGCTGATCTCGACGAGGCTGTCAAGGCTGCGAGAAAGGCATTCCCCTCATGGGCTAAGACTCCCATTGAGGAGCGCAAGCGCCTGGTGCTGCAATGGAACGAGGTCTACCAGAGCTACGCGGCAGAATTCACCGAATTGTTGATCAAGGAGTGTGGAAAGCCACGCATGTTTGCTCAAGGAGAGGTAGCCGCCACGAGCGAGTTTATCGTGCATCACAGTAAGTAGTGATTATTTTCTGAAATTCTCTCCTCAGAGTGGGATCCAGATGAGGAAGAAAGATGGCATTGATTGACTGTGAAAAATAGCCACCCTTGATCTCCCAACCGAAGAGCTCGACATCGAGAAGGAAGTCATCAAAACTAGATATGTACCCCTTGGAATCGTAGGAGCTATCTGCCCATGGAATTTCCCACTCGTCCTGTCTTCTGGAAAGATCTCGCCTGCTTTGGTCACGGGAAACTGTATCATCGTCAAGCCTTCTCCTTTCACTCCCTACACGGCTCTCAAGCTCTGCGAGATTGCAAAGGACATCTTCCCTCCAGGAGTCTTCCAGGTTTTGGGCGGTGATGACAAGCTCGGTCCTTGGGTATGTATCTGCACCCTTTCTAGAAACGAAGAAAATGGCAAGAGTTTTTGAGACTGACCAGACTTTCCACAGATGACTACTCATCCCGATATCCAGAAGATCTCATTCACGGGATCCATCGCCACCGGAAAGAGAATCATGGCAGCATGCGCCGGTACCTTGAAGCGTGTAACGCTCGAGCTCGGAGGAAATGATGCCTCGATCGTCTGCCCTGACGTAGATATCGCCAGCACCGCGCCCATGCTGGCAATGGGTGCCTTCTTCAACAGCGGCCAAGTGTGCGTAGCGACCAAGCGCATCTACATCCACCAAGACATCTACGAGCCAATGCTGCAAGCGATGGGGGCCTTTGCCAAGAGCTTAAAGGTGGGCGGCGATGAGGAAGGCGTAATGGTCGGGCCGATCCAGAACTCAATGCAGCATGATCGCGTGCAGGGATTCTTTGACGAGGGTAAGAAAGAGGGCTGGAAGTATGCCGCTGGTGGTGAGGTCAAGAGAGGCGACAAGGGCTTTTTCATCCAGCCTACCATCGTCGATAACCCTCCCTCCGACTCGAGAATCATCCAAGAAGAGCCTTTCGTAAGTTTTGAAATCATGTCCTCTCAAAGATCCGCATTGCTGACCCCAACAGGGACCAATTGTTCCAACTCAACCATGGACAGATGAAGCCGAGGTTATCTCCCGTGCTAACAACACAAACACCGGGCTTGGAGCTTGTGTGTGGAGCAAGGACATCTCACGCGCTGAGCGCATCGCCGAGCAACTCGAGGCCGGTAGCGTCTGGATCAACAGTTTCGAGCAGCCTACTCCCAAGGCAGCCTTCGGTGGATTCAAGGAGAGTGGTATTGGAGCCGAGTGGGGATCCAAGGGCCTGTTGTCATTCTGCAACGTGCAAGCTGTGCACATCTATAAGGGACCTTGCATGTGAGAGGCGCAAGACAAGCCAAACCATTTATGAAAATTTAACGAACATACCCATGAATATATACACAAGTTTCATTTTATATCGTCTTGATGGTGATGAGAGAAAACGCTTTTTGCATTCAAAAATATATACAAGAACGGACAGAGAGGCCTGCTTATTCTGATAGTACAAACACGTGTACCGTGTGAAAGTTGACTGAAACATGAGACATAGTTTAAAGCTCGCATGCATCGTCATCCTCCTCGGCCGGCACTTCGGGGACATATGTCGGTATGGTGGTAGCGCTAGCTACAGATGAAGTCGTTATGGAAGCAATAGAAGTAGTGATCGGCTGAATGTCGCTGGTTGTAGTGGATTCAAGTAAGGATATGCTTGGACTGGCCTCTACTAAGCTGGTACTTGGTACTTCAACGGTACTTGAAGTGACTTCCAATGTGCTACTAGCGATCGGCTCGCTTGAGCTGACTGACACGGAAGCTTGCAGTGTTACCGAGCTTGCCGACTGACTCACGCCGGTCGTGTCGGCTTCAGTAGTGCCGCTGGTAACAGGCAAAGCCGAGCTTGTAGCCATGGTACTTGAAGTGAGTGTCACCGGGCTTGAAGAAATAACGACTGTCGAACTAGCAGCTCCACCAGCACCTGCACCTGCACCTGCACCGCCTCCATTGAGGAGAGGAGTAATGGCAGGAACATTAGGGAAGAAGCTCGCTGGAATTGTGGGAATGGGGATCTCAGCAGTCAGGCCAAGACCCTCCGGCAAATCATCTGGCATCTTCGGTCCGAGGTAAGCAGTTGGGGCAGCATCTATCGTCGTTGTCGTGGCGAATGCTCCGCCAGAACCATCCTTCAAACAGTATCCTTGACCGTACGAGCTCTTGCACGTATGCTTCATGGCTGCGTCGGTATCAGTCCAGAAGTCGAGATTTTCGAGGACCATGCCAACGCAGGGAGCGTCGTCGGCACAGACCATGTTGATAGAGGGACGGCTTGGAGTTTGGATGGTGCCTTGCCAATTGGAGAATGTAAGATCAGATAGTTCAACTCCGTTCCCGGCATCGAGCGTTCGTTGCTCCCAGTATTGGTTGACATTTAAGGCATATGCATTGCTATGTCCGATGAAGTTGTTGAAGGTACAGTTTCGAACATAGCCATCGCCACCGTTGGACTTGATCATCATCATCTGATTTGACCTCCATGTGTAGATCTTGTTGTATTCAATGTTGGAAATTGCAGTTCCAGCTCCGATCGAACCAATGGCGGATCCACCACTCCAATTGCAATAGATGTTCTCGACAAGTGTATAGCTGGAAGGAGTTTTAATGGTGACACATTCATCCTTATTAGTAACTTCAATGTCATGATACCAGAGGTTGGTCCCAGAGGTGTCGATACCATCGAGGCCACCTCGGTTACCTCCCCGGATGACAATATTGTAAATTTCACCGTTGTTGCAATTGTCAATGATTAAATGGAAAGCTGGCGAATCGACGAGAGCGATATCATGAACTGAGAAACCATCGACCATGACAAGACGAAGCAGCCGTGGTCCATATTTATCCTGGGCGTGAAATTCGTATCCATAACCTTGCATGGCACCTTGTGACGAGCGAGAAAAGAACTCGAAATCAGATGTTCTCTTGACGATTATCATATGTCCTCCATCGGTTCCAGTTCGGTGAATGATCCCATCTAGTTGAATGGCCCAACCAGTCCCACCATTCAGAGTTTGCCATGTCGACATGGCGTAATCTCCACTAGGAATCCAGACTGGTTTGGATATATCAGCAACAGATAAAAACTCAACGTCATTGCAACTGACCGATTCCACCCGTTTTGCAAGCAGTGAAGGCCGAGAGAAGTGCAGGCCCGAGATCCGTCTGCTTGTCCGCTTTTGCACCATAATCCAGAACATTGCATATTTTCTTAGCCGCCTTCGAGGCAGTAGATGTGATAGGGCCAACCGAGCCAGAAAGTTGAGCAGCACAAGATGAAGCGAAAAGAACGACTGCTGCCGTAAAGGCAGGGGATACAGAGAACTTCATTGTATGATAGAATCGCGAAAAGAATGGCGCGTAGAGAGAAACGACTCACATGGCCAGCTGATGGAGTTTTAAGAAGCCCATGGTGTGCATCGTCGGATATCCGGTCTCTAATCTCCTTTCCGCAGAATTGAGGACGTTTTCAAGATCCTGACACTGGGTATACGCGAAACGGGGAAAACTTTGCTTCGATTTCTGGGGAGCGCCATTCATCTGGTGGAGATACGAGGTGGAATTCTATGGTCTCGGCCAGTCAGGTCGACGCTTGATATCGTGCCACATAGCTGGAGAGCAAAGCCGGTGGGGGTTTGGAAAAGATAGCCATGTGGACGGCCGGTAATGCATCTTGAAGTAGCGATTGTGACCAGGTTCCCAAGTAATGGGGCAATGGGGTCATCATAACTTTTATATACTTGAAACAGTGAGCCGAATGAAGGGTGATCATGGCCGATCAGACCATACTTTTCAAGCAGATCGTCAATGAAGGTGGGCGCGCGGCAAGCTTACTTCAAACAAACTTTAAGAGGCAAGTTGAAATGAAATAATGCGCAAAGAAGTTAAGATCAAAATCGATGGATGATGGTTGAAAGTTAGATGAAAAGCCAAGGAGCGTGGTTGAGAAGAACGTGGATTTATCTGCTGACTAAACCTGGAGGCTTTCTTTGCCGGCGGGTTTCTACAGCCTGTTCGCAGAGCGGATGAAAAATAACTAGGGCCCTTGCTTTTTTCAAGGATAATTCTAAATCCTCCTAAAGGGTAGTTATACTAGTAAAACGTGTGGGAATAGCCTACTCCCTAAATTACGTAGGCAAACAACTTGAAAACATGAAGCTATTCAGAACCCAGGTTTAGTTATTACTTATTATTTAGATTATAGTAGAAATCAGTACCTAGTATCTGCTACTTGATTAATAATCAATTATATTATTATAAAAAATTATATTTTAAATTTCAAGATAATAAATTTTAACTTATTTAGAAGTCACGAGATAAGAAAGAGAAAAAGAGAGATCGTGAAGTCGAATAAACTAAATCAGTGGGTTGATACGGTTATATAAACAACTAACGCATATTGGAAATCCTCCAGGATCCTCCTTGAAACTGTTCCGTTACTTTTGATAGGGGGCTGTAATTATCACCCTCCTCGCTTCTTTTCTTCCCTCCCCTTTTTATAATTCTAGTAGAGCAAGTCCGGACTCGCAAAGGCTAGTAGCAGGTTGAGAATTTCTGGAAATTGATGCGTGTACCTCTCTGACGTTGAGATATTCTCATTTGCCATTCCTAATCAGCGCCTTCAACTGCACTTCTTTCTCAGCATTTTCTTGCAGTTTCGCTTCTTCCTCATCTCGTATTCGTTGTCGAGCAACCATCAAAGCCTTTCCAAGCAAATTCTGTCCCCAGTACTCTCTTTTGGCCGGCCCACGCTTGCCTTGACAACACTGGTCTACCGAGAAGCCTACGCCCCAGACACGATCAAACTGACTTGCTTCAACCAGCTCTCGATTGCCAGTAGCTAAGAGCTTTTCCTTCATCTCTTGATTCCACGAAAACTTTCTGTAGCTTCCTTCTTCGACGACAGCAGATTTGATTTGATCCCATACTTCGGCATCAAAGTCGGTGACATTCCTTCCCAGGCCTTTGCATTTCCGTGGCGACGAGGTGAATAAAATCTCTTTTGCTGTGGCTTGGTCGTTGAAAGCCATGGCTTTGTGCCACATCATATACCTGCGTGGGTGTCAATGATCTTTATAATACACTAGCAATGTGGAAAATATAGCTGCTTACTGCTCTGCGTTATGAAACACAAATCCTGCTGGGGACTTGAAAGTAATGCCATTTTTGCCAGTAAAGGTAGCGCTATTTTCTGCCATAAATCTTCCAGGGTACCATTGGCATAGGAATCCCCATTCAGGATGACTCTCCTTAAAGAAATAAACTGGACCTTGATCGCCCATGTTTTGCTGATTGAAGACTGCGAAAGGGTGAAGATGGGTAAGTGGAAGGGACAAAAGATAGTATCGCAACCAGGAGTATGTTCCTTTGTAATGATGTCTTGTCGTGAAACGATGTAGAATAAAACTGGGAGATAATGTGATTTGAAGATAAAGACGTGTGGCTAATTCACTGTGAACAAGCCGATGTGTTGACTCATGCGGTCAGTCGCGATAGCTCTCACAGGTTTACCAAAGGTTAGTGCCACACCACACCAACGTTAGCTAGCACCTGCTTTGCACTTATTTGCAGTAACATCATCATAACTGCAGTCTCAAGTTAACATTCGCGCCTGTATTTTCACATCTGGAAGAAGCAATAAGGTCATACGTGAGAAATGCACCTTTCATTCAATGTACATCCAGTAAACCAGGCCCAGTCAACTAGATCGATGTACAAGCTCCAGCGAGCAGATAGAGTAGGTGCTGTAATTCCCAAGCCATAAAGCCCAAGCCGTATCCATCCCATCAGCCTGTGTGATGCGCACATCATAAAAGCAGATGGCAAACCATCAAATCGAAACCCGCAATCAACTCCCAATCAAAAGAAAAGAATAGACAAGATAATATCCCCCGGCAATTCGATCTTTCACTTCTTGGCCTTCTTAGCCTTTGGCTTCTCGTTGGCCTCCTCAAGCAAGCTAACAAAGGCATCCTCATCAAGAACCTCCAGGCCCAGGGTTTCGATCTGCTCCAACTTCTTGGGACCAGCTTCATTTCCCATGACGACGAAGGTGGTGTTCTTGCTAAGACTCTTCATGAGCTTTCCTCCATAGGCCGTAACCAAAGCCTCTGCGTTCTTGCGTCCCATGATGGGAGGAACACCCGTGACACAGATCTGCTTTCCCTCCAATACAGACCCCTCTCCATCCAGAAGTGCCTGGACATTGTCAGGAAGCTCAATGTCACCCTTGGCCTTGGGCTTCTCGGCGTTGGCAGCGCGTTGCTCAGCTGGCGTCTTGGTCTTAGCGGCGGCGGGCTTGCTGGCTTTCTTCTCCTTCTTCTCCTCAGCGACGGCGGTGACATTGATAGTTCCCCCTTCAAGATTCTTGTTGACGATGGAGGCATCTTCAGAATCAAGCGCATCATGGCGCGACTGAGCTGATGCAAGAGATGCGTGGACGGAGTCGACAGACTTGGAGTCAATGACGACCCAAACTCCAGTGGATGTGGCGCCAGAGGTCGCTGCGGCGGCTGCGGCTGCTTTCTTTGGAGGCATGATGACTGATCAATGTGAAGTGTTGGATGATGAGATGAGACAAGTGTGTGTGTATGTGTGTGGGCGCGTGATTTAGTTTTGGGGTTTAGATCGAGTGAGGGGGTTTGTTGACTTTTGTATGTTGTTGTGATGGTGGTTGCGGGCTGGTTGGGGTTGTTCGCTCTCTCTCGTGTTTAGGCTGCAACCAAGAAAGGGAATGTTGATCGATGCGCGACTAACGCGAAACCACGTGCTCATCATCTGCCAACCTCCTTCTTTTCCATCCAGACCTTCCTGCCTGGAATCCATGATATATTCTGCTTTCCAACTGGATTGTCTGCCTAATCTGCCTACAATTTTCGAGCTCGAGCTTCTGCTCCCATGTTCACTTTTAGGCTTCTCCTCGGCTGTCAATCCAGATCACGTACACTAGTTGGTTGGGTGATTTTGATAATGCACCCTCTAAACTCAAGCACTCAGTATGAGCACGAGAAGCGGTCCTGTATTTTCGACAAAGGACAGTCTCTTAGAAGCATCTCACATCTTTAGAGACCATTTTCTTTTTGTGATTTTCCTCTTCAAAGACCCCTTTGGGGTTAAAGTACTTCTCAACTAAGATGGTCGCTGTCAACGGCTCTCTTTTTTTTTTATGCACACAATCAAGAGTGTCTTTTTATTTTGATTCAACCGAATGCTCTCTTGGATAGCTTCGGAAAATCAGGATGAAGCATGCTCATACTGGTTGTGTTTTCTGTCAGCCTATGGCTGATATTTTTATAAGCGACGTCAAGGACATAAAAGACAATTTTCTCGATGGGATTTGCTGCCTCATCTTTCAGGATAATTGTCACTATAAAAATCTTTATGCTCTGAGTCTGCAATGGGTCTGCGACTTAATCTCACCAACGCTATTCGTAAACTGTCCGGGCGCTAGGACATCACCATAGTGACGATAGCAGCTAGCAGCCTGGGTACCAAAACCATAGAATATGGCACCCAAATCATCTATAGATTCCGTCGCTAAGATAATCGCATAGAATACCGCGCGAAATCTTTATGGAGACGAAGCTGCTATGTTTAATGTAGTACGTTGCCTACTTGGGAATCATACAACTAACATCCCCGAATTTACTCGCTCTTATTCGCAAATTACTGCAGGCGTCTAGAGCCAGTCCATTCCATTCCGATAGTTATGGGGTCTTCTAAACTCAATGACTGTTCTCTTGATGATTGAGCGGGGCCAAATATATGCTCGCTCGGCTAATGCTATAAAGATTCTCGGGTGTTGATGACAAGGAAAAAGAGTTTAACAGGTTCGTGGGAACTTTAGTATATAAACAAACAATCGAAAAGGATTTTTCGTGATAAATTATTCAGATAAATATATGCTCTATCAGACTTCCTCATGGGCAGTCCCGCGTTTAGCAGTGTATATAGTCACTAAGCGGCTACAGCATACCTACTATTTTGAGGCGATGCCCGAGGCGGATTTAGCGGTACTGGTGAAGGACATATGCAAGCAAACATGGATGAGGAGCTTAGGGAGACGATCAGTTGCACGGTCTAGCGAGTTTTTCAAATACGAACGGGTCTTGTTGAAGAGAGAGTTGGCTTACCATCCATAGCTAGCGTGATTTCATCAACGTTATAGAGTTTAAGCAAGGTCGATTTACATAAATTATTACCATTTATCTATATTAGCAGCATCCAGTAAAAAGAAATCGATTTCTAACACGGGTAATATCAAAGGCACGCCTATACAAGTTCATCATCTTCAAGCACCCATTGTATATGGACTATCTTCACGCCAACACGTTGGAAAACTATTATGCTGCCTACAGTATCTTGCTATTCAACCTGGTCAGTTCACATCAGACTTCTACAGTATAAAAGTATTAAATATCAATGCAATTCCCCTTGATCAGTGGAGGTAAGATCTTAACCCCGAAGGAGTTAAGGGGGCTTAGCGAGAAGTCCATGGAGTATGCGATACAGACGCAGTCTACTGTGCTAAGCTACATTCGGTATGCATCTGGTCGAGTCTCGGGGTGATGTTACGCTGAAACAAACTTGGTCAGTGTCGGTCACTGATGGCAGTTCAGGAAATTATCTACATAAAGAGCTGCAGTTTCGTTCTTTCCATCTCTCGTTTCTCTCCCTACGCCTGCAAAGCTTTTCTAGACATTTCATTGAACCAAACTGCTATAAGATCCAGCAATTCGTTACTTATTCAAATAACCATTCATCATAAATAATGTCTACTCTAGCTGGGAAACCCATCACGACCAATGGCTTCGGTCTCATGAGTAAGATCCTCCTCTTCGAAATTTCTACAAGAGATCCATCTCGCTGACAAATATACAGGGCTCACAATACCACATATGGCCCTTCCTGATGAGCAAACCTTCAAACTGCTGAAGACAGCTCTTGCATGTGGTGCCAACCTATGGAACGGAGCAGACTTCTATGGTACACCAGACGCCAACTCCCTCCACCTCCTCAACCGATATTTCACCAAGTATCCCGAGGACGCAGACAAGGTCGTGCTATGCATCAAGACTGGCATCGCTGACTTCGCGACTTTCAAGCTTGATGCTAGTCCTGAGGGTTTGCGTCAGATGGCAGACAGAAGCAACAAGATCCTTGACGGAAAGAAGACAATAGACATCTTCGGCCCAGCTCGAGTCGACCCAAATGTTCCGATTGAAAAGACCATGGAAGGGCTTGCACAGCTAGTGAAGGAGAAGAAGATTGGTGGCATTCAACTGTCAGAAGTCAGGGCAGAGACCATTCGGCGGGCATCCAAAATCGCAAAGGTCGATATGGTGGAAGCCGAAGTCTCCCTGTGGGCAACCGAGATCTTCAGCAACGGCGTCGCAGAGGCGTGTGCTGAGCATGGTGTTGTCGTTTCTGCACACACGCCGCTCGGAGCAGGCATGCTCACAGGCCAGTTCAAGAGTTTGGACGACATTCCCGAAAGTGACTGGATCAAGACCTTCCCAAAATTCCAGGCCGATAATTTTCAAAAGAACCTGAATTTGGTGAAGGAGCTTGAAAAGCTGGTACGTGGGGTCTATTGATGTCAGATTGGTGTATGCATGTACTAATCCAGAATTGTAGGCAAAATCGAAAAATTGCTCGATTGCACAGCTTGCAATTTCGTGGCTCAAGTCTCATAATGGCAAGCCTGGAATGCCCTTCATTGTCCCCATAGCAGGAGCCCGATCCGAGACGAGAGTTAAAGAGAATTGTACTGATGTTGGGCTGGATGATGACGATCTCAAGAACATCCAGTCGATTCTAGCTAGCTTTCCTGTGGTTGGAGATAGGTGGCCAGGTCCTGCAGCCAAGATAGCGGAATATTAGTTTAAGATTCAAGATGTATTTGATCTAGCTTTCTATAAAATATATTTCTGGGCCTGCTAGCGTTTATGTGCCAAGCGGGAACGTTCCTAGCATAGCAGCCACGCTCCAGATATTCTTAACTTCGCCCCTTTCGATCAAGGCTTTTGTCATCGCTGCTTGAGAAATTTCGAGTTTGTTTGCAATCACTGACAAGCAGTCGATGATCCATTTCCGTGTCGCCACCGAACAGCCTTTTGCGGAAGAGGCCGTATAAAGAGGGAATAAAAGCTTTTTTGCCTGGTTTTGTAGCTCAATTGAATATGGTCGCAATTTAGTTGCAGTGGTTTCGGATAATAGCTGCAGAGGTATGCTGTGGTTGAAATCCCCACTATATAGACAGATACGAGCCGAAGTACAAATCTCGGTGCAAAGATTATCTGATATGGTTGTATAATATTGTAGTTGATCTAGAATATATGAGTCAACCACGAGAAGTTGACTCTCGACACACTGTAAGTAATTTGTTATCAATATTAATCGAACCGAACGAATATTGTTGTTTAGCTGAGTGAGTCTCTCTCTGTGGTTGCAATCCGACCAAGCTGTGGACAACACTGTTTTTGCACTAAGACTCGCAGAGGAAACTTGTGACAAGACCACCCGACTTATCCCCTCGAGTTTCTGATCGATTGATCGGACAAGCTCCAACTGCTCACCATTGACGATTCCATTCTCAATAGAAATTGAAAATGCAACATATTCAATCAATACATCCAGAAACTGCCACTCGAGATCCCCTTGACTAGAATACTGGCTTGCCTGCCTGTGGAGGACCAAAACCTTAGGGGGTATAGGTACCCCGTGTTCAAGGCAGCTCATGATAATATTTGCTGCCAACTGCCTAAATAGGCGAAGGCCAATAGGGTCAGAGAATTGACTCGATCCTCGTAACATTACGATTGTGATAGCGCCGTCAATGTGTTTGCTGATGCCCTCTTCGTCTTTTTGTTCTCTCCTTGCAAATCTTTCGAAGAGATCAAGCATTAATATCGTAGACAGGGTTATATTGTGGGTAGCCAATGAAGAATGTTGTAAAAATTGGTTAGTTAAGACCAGAGCCGAGCAGTATTTTTTTCTGGCATCCTGGAGCGCCGATGGGATTCCGAATTCTTTGGAGAATAACGCCAGACTCGCTGCCGAAACTGCGGCTTCCATATGAGTGTAATGAGATCTCTCAGGGTAGAAGACTTTCAAATAGTCATAACATGATGCGTCGGCCAAGGTATACCGAGACACGAAATACATCTTCGCGCTATCCTCAACGCTCTGTTGGATTTGTTTTGGTATTGATGGTTTATTTTGCTTGGAGGACTTTTGGATTGTGATGTTTGTGTTGTCCATAAAGACAAACTCTTTGGGGTCACTGTAACCAGGACATTCGAGCTTTGCTCGTAGGCATTGTCCACAAGATGCCCTTTTCTTGTCACACTGTTTTCCTTCAGTTAAGGCCCAGCAGGAGGTAACATTTACGCACCTTGATATCCCTTCTCCTGCATTGCTTACAAGACTTGGAAACTTTACCACAATACACCATCTTGAAGACTTTGATTAGGTTGAGATCAGTAAGACCGTGAGGGATTGTCTCGTCTGAAAGGGTTAATTTGATGGGAAGTAGCGAGTGAGGAGCTGGTGCAAGAAGATTCCCGATAAAACCGAAGCTATTCCCAACTAGGTATGCAGCTGGTCAATGATAAGCGAGCTTGTCCATGTCTTCTATTGCTAGTTACATTAGCCAGCACAAGTGAAAGACCCGAAATGTAATTAATAAACAAAATCAAAGGCAATTGACAAATGTACATCCTTTTTCTAACACTCTATAATCAAATGTGCTTATATTCAGATCCTCATATCACGTGCTGTGGTTCATGTCATAATATGTACTAGAAGTAAAACTAACATAAATTGCTTGAAAAATCTACACATATATAGGTATTCAAGATTGTTATATGAAGTATTTTGCCAATTTTGAGAAGTTTTATGTCAGCTGGTGATGGATGAATATCTCTCCGGTCTCCTGATTTTGGCGCATTAAGCAATTGACGTTGACAGATAAGTGGTAGCTTTTGAATGGGTACGGTTTTACAGCTTTCGAAAAACCAGATACCAAGTAATTCCTTTCATAAAAGGTGCTTCTAGAGCTATTAGAACCAGTAGTTAGTTACCTAGAATTCGATATCTCAATTTAGAATCAGAATTAGCCCATGGACTTCTCAGCTGTGGAGAGCCACCTTTATATCTTCCAGAGGAATCATATTGCAGTGTATTTAGCAAATATCAAAAAAGCTAACTGATGTAGTTCCTTGTAGCTATTTTCTCGTGTGCCTAATATCAGCGAGCTAATTCCAATGATCTTGTCCCTTGGAAAATACAGAAGCCCAAAGTAAAAGAAACGGGCCGTGAACCAGAGGGCCCAAATAAGGAGAGGTCGAATCGTTCCTAACTGGAAAAACAGAATGTAATACTCATAGATGAACTTCTTATAAATATCAGTCATGTTTGTTATTTCTACAGGTCATTAACTCTCGCTTTTAGCAAAACCAGGCATTCCTTCCATCGATAAACTACACATCAACAGGCAAAATTCCACCAGAAACCACCCGCCACCAATCTACTTCTCCTCAAGCCGCCATCCCACAAAGATATATCTCCACAAACTCATCCGGCCTCCTATCGCCATTAATCCTCCGCTGCAGTGCGTGCCGAAACTCTAACTTCACATCCCTTGCCACATGATCCTGGATCTCGAGCTCTACCCACCTCAGCGCCCTCATCTTCGACAACCCGTGCGTAACCCATGGCAGATCAGGATCGAGGACGTTCCCCTCGACAGCATGAGGGATCTCGACGGCGCCTTTAATACCAAGTCGTAACCCTCCCACGCCCGTCCACAGCGAGCAGAGGGATTCCCAGTCGCCTTTCCTCTTGTACTTGGGAGCCAAATCTCGCGCGAGCACATCCACGGCAACATAACGCATCGCTTCACGTTGCCACGGTAAAAGACCGCGCGTAAATTCACTGGCGGCATAGTTCCCGCTCCGGAACCAATTGACGAAGGTGAACTCGTCCTTTTCGAAGGGGAGCTTGTGCGTCTCGGCGTAGATCTGCTTGCAAGACCGTAAGAAGCTGCTTGGAATCTTGCCGCGAGGATGGAAACGAGAATGCCAGCGCGGAAGAGAAGAGCTGCTAAGTGCAGCAGGGAGGCCGAATCCCTGTGGTTGGAGGTTCAAAGGTGGTGCTTTTTCTGGTGCAAACGGTGGCTCAGGAGCGAGGTGGACATGATGTGCTGTATGAGATTCTAAAAGTAGAAGATATATCTGGTATCTGATTTCATATGGTAGAGTCAGGAAGGGTGATTCCTGGACGACAGCCCGTGGGTTTGTTGTGCTCTCGATTCTAGTTGTCAAAGACTCCTTCCCGATTGCCACATATCCCAATGTCGCATTGGCATGATTTTCTAGAAGTTTTGAGTTAATATCAACATCACCCAGCTTTCTATCTTCATTTCGTTTTCCTGGAACGACTGATTTTTGAGCGCCTCTCAGTTGGGATGTAAAATCCGGGATCCATTCCAATGGTGGCAATTTGGGAGAGTTTAGACATTTTGGCGAAGATGTTACGTCTGCTGCTGTTTCAATGTCTCCTGATCTAGCATGTGTAGTGCTGGGTATATATTCTGAAAGGAGAGTCAAATTTGACTGTGACCTAGTTGGTACAAGAGTAGTAGTCATGGTTGATTGTGCTCGTAGAAGTCTGGGTCTGGTGTTATTTCACGGAAGAGGGGTTCAATGCGGGGGTGGCAGGTAATTTATACTGATCATCTGCTTGCTGGCATGTCCCGAGCCGCATCTTGTGATACCCAAGCCAAGTTACCAAAGCAATATACATTGGCACTAGGCCGCATTGAAGCTCGGCTTATCATAATTGAAGCCATGATGAAATATGACTGGTTCAGGTCAAGAAGGTTCCTGCTGACTGTACTCGGATACACTGACTACGGAGTCGTGCCGGTAGAGTCGGCGAGTCTTTTGTGTCAACTAGGTTTTAAGCATGTATATGCCGGAAGCCTTTTCAAGCGCCAGGCCAAAAAAAGCTAGAGAAAGGACCTACTTCTGCCACGTAATAAAAAGAATATATAGCTTATATTTATATAGTGCTTCTTAGAAGGAGGTACG